>JBBBDQ010000445.1:3435000-3772500 GCA_037127315.1 Ascarosepion bandense
CTTGGTCACGTAATAACCCGTTTACAAATTATATATATATATATATATATATATTTTTAATCGTATCACCCCGAGCAAGGCGGTAACGCCACTGATGTGCACGGGGCTACGTTATAGTGAAAAGATCTCAAGAGAGAAATCCGAAAACCATACCCTAAACAGGGAACAAGGGATGAGCCTCTTAACCTGTTCAATAGACATGGGTGGAGTGTGAACCGGGCGATAGATAGATCTATCTACTCCAATCGAAAAAAAAAAACAAGGTGAGAAGATTGGAAAAGAGAAAGCCGGAAACCACATCCTAAACAGGGAACAAGGGATGAGCCTCTACACCTGTTCAATAGACGTGGGTGGAGTGTGAACTGGGCGATAGATAGATAGATCTATCTACTCCAATTGAAAAAAAAAAACAAAGTGAGAAGATTGGTAAAGAGAAAGCCGGAAACCACATCCTAAACAGGGAACAAGGGATGACCCTCTACACCTGTTCAATAGACGTGGGTGGAGTGTGAACCGGGCGATAGATAGATAGATCTATCTACTCCAATTGAAAAAAAAAACAAGGTGAGAAGATTGGAAAAGAGAAAGCCGGAAACCACACCCTAAACAGGGAACAAGGGATGAGCCTCTACACCTGTTCAATTGACATGGGTGGAGTGTGAACCGGGCGATAGATAGATCTATCTACTCCAATTGAAAAAAAAATTAAATTATATATATATATATATATTTTAATCGTATCACCCCGAGCAAGGCGGTAACGCCACTGATGTGCAGGGGGCTACGTAATAGTGTAAAGATCGGAAGAGAGAAATCCGGAAACCATATCCTAAACAGGGAACAAGGGATGAGCCTCTTAACCTGTTCAATAGACATGGGTGGAGTGTGAACCGGGCGATAGATAGATCTATCTACTCCAATTGAGAAAAAAAACAAAAAACAAAGTGAGAAGATTGGAAAAGAGAAAGCCGGAAACTACATCCTAAACAGGGAACAAGGGATGAGCCTCTTAACCTGTTCAATAGACATGGGTGGAGTGTGAACCGGGCGATAGATAGATCTATCTACTCCAATTGAGAAAAAAAACAAAAAACAAAGTGAGAAGATTGGAAAAGAGAAAGCCGGAAACTACATCCTAAACAGGGAACAAGGGATGAGCCTCTTAACCTGTTCAATAGACATGGGTGGAGTGTGAACCGGGCGATAGATAGATCTATCTACTCCAATTGAGAAAAAAAACAAAAAACAAAGTGAGAAGATTGGAAAAGAGAAAGCCGGAAACTACATCCTAAACAGGGAACAAGGGATGAGCCTCTTAACCTGTTCAATAGACATGGGTGGAGTGTGAACCGGGCGATAGATAGATCTATCTACTCCAATTGAGAAAAAAAACAAAAAACAAAGTGAGAAGATTGGAAAAGAGAAAGCCGGAAACTACATCCTAAACAGGGAACAAGGGATGAGCCTCTTAACCTGTTCAATAGACATGGGTGGAGTGTGAACCGGGCGATAGATAGATCTATCTACTCCAATTGAGAAAAAAAACAAAAAACAAAGTGAGAAGATTGGAAAAGAGAAAGCCGGAAACTACATCCTAAACAGGGATTGTAGTTGTGCAGCAATCTTTATTTTATGCAGGCTTCGTTAAAAATGACAGACAAGATATTATAGTTAAGTTTTTATATTATTTTTCATGTGATCTTATAATAGTTTCCTTTTCAGAAGATAGATTATATAGAAATTGTCCAAATGTTTTGTTTTTCCCAGCGCTTTCGGCTATACTTTTAGCCATTATCAAGGATGAATTTTATTTTACGTGGGACTGAATATGCATAGTGTTTTTATGCGTGCGTAGAGTCATGTGTGTGTTTTATATCCCGAACACGGTCAGCACATTGTGGCTGTGTTTGTAGTTGATATCATTAAGTGTTGGATGCTTTTTTTTTTATTAATCATGGTTCCATTACTTTTAGATTTTTTGCATATTGATGATGCGATTATATTTGTAACATCGACGAGTATGTTGCAGATAGAGTTGGATAGGTCTCTATCTGTGTCAATTCCACTTCTGGCTATCAGATCCAATTTTCTCAAAAGACTTTTGCACGTATGACACCCAAACCCCTCTTAGTCTCAAAATTATGTTGCGTGCGCTAACTGGTCGTAAGTTTTTCTTTTTAGTTTTTTTATAATCGTGTGGCCCCATGCAAGGCATTTTACTGCCACTGTTTTGTAGGGGGTTACATAGGAATGTTATGAGAAAGAGTGACAGGTGGCTGTCAGAAAGAAGGTATGAGATGGAAGAGAATAGGGGAGAAAAGAACATGAGAGAGAGGATGCAAGTTAGTGAGCATGAGAGAGAGGATGCAAGTTAGTTGTCTATTGACTTTACACTTGAATTCTTGAAGATTGTAGTTGTTGGGAAAGCAAATAAGCGGAAGGGAATTCGACAGGCGGGAAGTACGAGAAAAGAAGCTACTGGAGTAGAATTTGCGTTTACAATATCTCGATTTCACAGTAAAAGGGTGGGACCTAGTTGCTAATCTTGTGGCTCGAGTAAATTTATATATTGGGAATACCAGTGAGCTAAGTTCATCGGGGCAGAAGTCGTGAAAGTATTTGTAGAAGAGACACATGGAAGTCACGCTGCGTCGGTGATAAAGCGACTGTATCCTAGCTGCCAAGTCGGGATCGATCACATTACAGATTCTCCGATGGATTTTGTCAAGGACACCTAGGTGGATAGCAGGAGCACCCAACCAGATATGGCAGCAATATTCAATGCATGAGCGGATAGTAGATTTGTATATGTGCAGGATTGTTTCAGACGGGAAAAACTTCCTGGCCCTGCACAGAGAAACGATCTTCTTAGCAGCGGATTTAGCTATGGATTCTATATAGTTATTCCACCTCAGGTCTGATGTGAGAGTTAATCCGAGGAAGCGCAGTCTTTTACTTTCAGGGAGACTAGCCTGAGCCATGTTAATGGGCGGGAGGAACGATTGTCTGTAATGGTTAATAGATAGCAGCTTCGTTTTGGAAGCATTAAAATTTACGAGCTGTTTCTTACCCCAGTCCGCCACGGATTGTAGGTCCTTTTCAAGCTCGGCAGCGAGGTTTGCTTTGTCAGAGTTGCACCGGAGTCTGCAGCTGTTCGCTTCTGTTTCACTCCAGGTGATTGAAGATTGTCAAATGATAAGTCGAAAATCTTTCACCTTCTCTGCCACGTTGTGATTTCAAGTAAAGGACTTGAGGAAAAAGAAGCGGTCGAAACTTCGTGCTGTGTTCATCAATTACTGAAAACAAGAGGTGGTTGGGTGCACATGCAGAAATAAAGAGAGACAGGAAAGAAAAAAAACAAGGCAGTAGTGAAGGCCAGTCTATGTGGACTGTTGTAATTCTCTATACATCAAAGGAGAGAGAATAATAATAATAAAAAGAATGAAAAATAAGAATAAAAATAAAATACAATCCAACTTTTTCAGAACCCACAAAACACTGCTACTATGTTTGCTGTTGCCAGAAGTAATACAGTCTTTCTGATTCCCTATGAGAGGCGTTTTATGTTATTAGCATAGCGTGTAGAGAGAGAAAGAGAGAGAGAGAGAGAGCGAGAGAGAGAGAGAGAGAGAGCGAGAGAGAGAGGATTTTCCCGCGTCTTCACTTTACGCATTCTTTTGTGTGTCTCACGTCTCATCTCTCTGACGTTCTGGGTCTCTCTCTGACTTGATCTTTAAATCCGTTGTGTTTTTGTCAAAACCGTTTTAATTTGGCGTGGGACGGTATATGATTGGAATGTCTCGCCATTAAAAATGTAACGTCAGCATCGGTTATCTGGCTTAGACCACCCACGTACAATTCTCACCACGCTGAAGGCTTGGAGACGCGATTCTGTTGACTCTATACTTACTCCTGTCAGCATTAATTACAATTACATCCTTACGTGATCTTCATAATAAAATCTCCCTGATGTAATAATTCTCAAGCAGGAATCTATGCAGATGAAACCACCATTTACGTCCGTCTATCTCTCCCAATCTATCTATCTATCTATCTATCTATCTATCTATCTATCTATCTATCTATCTATCTATCCTAGTCTAGTAGTTATCTATCTATCTATCTATCTATCTATCTATCTATCTATCTATCTATCTCCGTCTTTTCATATCTATCTATCTATCTATCTATCTATCTATCTATCTATCTATCTCAGTCTTTATTCATATCTATCTATCTATCTATCTATCTATCTATCTATCTATCTATCTATCTATCTATCTATCTATCCTAGTCTAGTAATTATCTATCTATCTATCTATCTATCTCCATCTTTTCATATCTATCTATCTATCTATCTATCTATCTATCTATCTATCTATCTGCCTTTTCATATCTATCTATCTATCTATCTATCTATCTATCTATCCTAGTCTAGTATCTATCTATCTATCTATCCTAGTCTAGTATCTATCTATCTATCTAAGTCTAGTATCTATCTATCTATCTATCTATCTATCTATCTATCTATCTATCTATCTATCTATCTCCGTTTTCATTTTCATCTATCTATCTATCTATCTATCTATCTATCTATCTATCTATCTATCTATCTATCTATCTCCGTCTTTTCATATCTATCTATCTATCTATCTATCTATCTATCTATCTATCTATCTATCTCCGTCTTTTCATATCTATCTATCTATCTATCTATCTCCGTCTTTTCATATCTATCTATCTATCTATCTATCTATCTATCTATCTATCTATCTATCTCCGTCTTTTCTATCTATCTATCTATCTATCTATCTATCTATCTATCTCAGTCTTTATTCATATCTATCTATCTATCTATCTATCTATCTATCTATCTATCTATCTATCTATCTATCCTAGTCTAGTAATTATCTATCTATCTATCTATCTATCTATCTATCTATCTATCTATCTATCTCCATCTTTTCATATCTATCTATCTATCTATCTATCTATCTATCTATCTATCTCCGCCTTTTCATATCTATCTATCTATCTATCTATCTATCCTAGTCTAGTATCTATCTATCTATCTATCCTAGTCTAGTATCTATCTATCTATCTAAGTCTAGTATCTATCTATCTATCTATCTATCTATCTATCTATCTATCTATCTATCTATCTCCGTCTTTTCATATCTATCTATCTATCTATCTATCTATCTATCTCAGTTTTTTTCTATCTATCTATCTATCTATCTATCTATCTATCTATCTCAGTCTTTATTCATATCTATCTATCTATCTATCTATCTATCTATCTATCTATCCTAGTCTAGTATCTATCTATCTATCTATCTATCTATCTATCTATCTATCTATCTATCTCCATCTTTTCATATCTATCTATCTATCTATCTATCTCCGTCTTTTCATATCTATCTATCTATCTATCTATCTATCTATCTATCTATCTATCTATCCTAGTCTAGTATCTATCTATCTATCTTAGTCTAGTATCTATCTATCTATCTATCTATCTATCTATCTATCTATATCCTATCTTTTATATCCTATTTTCATATCTATCTATCTATCTATCTATCTATCTATCTATCTATCTCCGTCTTTTCATATCTATCTATCTATCTATCTATCTATCTATCTATCTATCTCATCTATCTATTTTTTTCTATCTATCTATCTATCTATCTATCTATCTATCTATCTATCTATTTTTTTCTATCTAGTTTTTTTCTATCTATCTATCTATCTATCTATCTATCTATCTCAGTCTTTATTCATATCTATCTATCTATCTATCTATCTATCTATCTATCCTAGTCTAGTATCTATCTATCTATCTATCTATCTATCTATCTATCTCCATCTTTTCATATCTATCTATCTATCTATCTATCTCTCCGTCTTTTCATATCTATCTATCTATCTATCTATCTATCTATCTATCTATCTATCTATCCTAGTCTAGTATCTATCTATCTATCTTAGTCTAGTATCTATCTATCTATCTATCTATCTATCTATCTATCTATCTATCTATATCCGTCTTTTCATATCTATCTATCTATCTATCTATCTATCTATCTATCTATCTATCTATCTATCCTAAGTCTATCTTATCTATCTATCTATCTATCTATCTCCATCTTTTCATATCTATCTATCTATCTATCTCCATCTTTTCTATCTATCTATCTATCTATCTATCCTATCTATCTATCTATCTCCGTCTTTTCATATCTATCTATCTATCTATCTATCTATCTATCTCAGTTTTTTTCTATCTATCTATCTATCTATCTATCTATCTATCTATCTATCTATCTATCTATCTATCTATCTCGTCCCGGTAAGAGATCTGCTCGTCTCAGTAAGAAATCTGCTCGTCTCGGTAAGAAATCTACCCGTTTCGTTAAGAAATTTGCCCTGTCTCAGAAAAAATATACCCATCTCAATGTAGAAATCTGCCCGTCTCTGTAAGAAATCTACCCGTCTCAGTAGAAAATCTTCCAAGGCTGACAAAGTAAACTTGGCTACTGCACTTCAAAAGAAACTCCAGTTTTAATGCCTCCAAAACAAAGCTGCTCTCTTTTAACCACCATAGAGAAACATTCCTGCCTACCATCAGAATGAATAACGCTAGTCTCCTAGGGAGCAAATCACTGCGCCTTCTTGGCCTTACTCTCTCAAATTCCCTCAAATGGAATGACTACATTGAATCCATGGCTGCATCTACTGCTAGGAAAGTTGGTTCACCGTGTCTGTTCAGGAAGTTTTTCTTGTCAGAATCCATTTTACATATTTATAAATCTGCCATTCGTCCGTGCATTGAATACTGTTGTCATATCAGGTCTGTTGCTCCTGCTATTCATCTTGAGGTTCTCTACAAAATCCAACCGAAGATCTGCAATATAATCGATCGTAATTTAGCAGCCCACTTTCAGTCACTTTCTCACCGACGTGGTGTGGCTTCCCTCTGTCTTTTCTACAAGTATTTTTATGGCAACTGCTCTGATTAACTTTTTCCCCTGGTTCCTCGAGCACATGTATTTACTCGTGCTGCTCGATTGGCGTCAAGGTTTTACCCTTTGCCATCGATGTAGTTAAATGTAACCATCTCTTCTACTCTAACAGTTTCTTTTCTCGCACTTCCTGTTTGTGGAAATCACTTATATATGCATGCTTCCCTGATAACCATAATCTGCAAAAGTTTAAATGCAACGTCAATTGCCATCTTTTATCTACTTGATTCCCATCCATCTCTTATCTTTTCTTCAACATCCCAATAGCTACAATCTCTAAAAGTTTAAATGCAACGTCAATTGTCATCTTTTATCTACTTGATTCCCATCCATCTCTTATCTTTTCTTCAACATCCCAATAGCTACAATCTCTAAAAGTTTAAATGCAACGACAATTCCCATCTTTTATTTACTTGATTCCCATCCATCTCTTATCTTTTCTTCAACATCCCAATAGCTACAATCTCTAAAAGTTTAAATGCAACGTCAATTGTCATCTTTTATCTACTTGATTCCCATCCATCTCTTATCTTTTCTTCAACATCCCAATAGCTACAATCTCTAAAAGTTTAAATGCAACGTCAATTGTCATCTTTTATCTACTTGATTCCCATCCATCTCTTATCTTTTCTTCAACATCCCAATAGCTACAATCTCTAAAAGTTTAAATGCAACGTCAATTGTCATCTTTTATCTACTTGATTCCCATCCATCTCTTATCTTTTCTTCAACATCCCAATAGCTACAATCTCTAAAAGTTTAAATGCAACGACAATTCCCATCTTTTATCTACTTGATTCCCATCCATCTCTTATCTTTTCTTCAACATCCCAATAGCTACAATCTCTAAAAGTTTAAATGCAACGACAATTCCCATCTTTTATCTACTTGATTCCCATCCATCTCTTATCTTTTCTTCAACATCCCAATAGCTACAATCTCTAAAAGTTTAAATGCAACGTCGATTGTCATCTTTTATCTACTTGATTCCCATCCATCTCTTATCTTTTCTTCAACATCCCAATAGCTACAATCTCTAAAAGTTTAAATGCAACGTCAATTGCCAGCTTTTATCTACTTGATTCCCATTCATCTCTTATTTTTCTTTGAGATCCCCTGTTCCTTTTTATTCTCTCATTATAAACCCCTGCTCTGCATTTTCATTTCTGCCTTGCTTGAGGGAAACGGTTATAAAAAAGAGAATCTAGCGTCAGAATTACGATAGGATTTCACCGTTGTTTCTGTGAGATACGCGTTGTGTTGTAGCGGTTAAAAGCAGCCGATAAGGGTGTCCTGCTCGTTTTCTTTCTTTCTTTTTATTCAGCAGCTGAATGTTATGTCTTCATTGATCTTATTTGTTCTGTTGATGTGGTTTCGAGTTAAAAGCAAAAACAAAAATGGCGAACGTTAAACTGGATACAGGATAGCGTATTGCTCAGGTCACTTCCATTACAGTCATAGACCGGGATAGATGAACGAGTCTCTTCTGTAAAATGGAATGTCGACAAAGTCAAAATGGTGGGTGGACAGAGGTTAATTCGGGTCCCAAAGTCACGTAGAGGTTAATAAGTGCAGTAAGTCAAAAACTATCCGGTTTCCAGACGTTCTTGAATAACTGATTAGCAATAAAGGGAATTAAGTCCAGACAAGCTGCGTCTGTGTACGCAGATAACACACACGTAAAGAACTGCAATCAAGCGTACACCTACATATATATATATATATATATATATATATATATATATATATATATATATATATATATATTGTAATTTTGTTATTACAATGGTTTATAAAAGCATAATATCACTACACAAAAATTTTCATGTTTCAGAACAAAACTGTTCCTCTACAGGTGATAAGTTAAAATAAATGGTGAAAATAATTTTTTAAACATAAGATGAATTCATGGTTATTCAGAAAATTATGAAGTGGTGGTTGAAGAAAAAGCTTTAGGTGTGTCAATATTGTTCAATCAAAATTGAGAATTATGCAATCATGGAGATTTAATATTTGGGTTATGAAAGGGAGCAGTTCTGCGCCCATTTTCAGGGTTTGTTAGACATCTTGGAAATCTTCATTTTTTTTAGCTTTATCTAGGGCAAGTTGTTGGCTATATTCGGTAGTGAAAAACCAAATGTTATCTTTAAGCTCCTCTCACAACTTCTTAGAAACCGCCCCTACTAACTCCCGCTGAACTAATCTAGTTAGCTATCGCTGAAAGCCCCAGAAAATTATTGAACTTCCAGCGTCCAGCCATTCTAGGCCTACTGTCTAACGCCATCCAAGTAAAGACAATTCTATGGTCCAAATAGCCTAACTAGGGGGAATGTGGGATTATCTAGAAAATCTAGCTAGATCGATCCTTTCCACTAACATTCGAACCAGGTGCAGCCCAAAATGTCAAAGGACAGGTTGGGGATACCAAAATCAAGCAGGTACAAAAATTTAAATACCTGGAAAGCGTTATAAACAGAAGTTGGAAAGTGCGACACAGAGATCCAAACGCGAATTGGCATGGCGAAGGAAGCATTCCAGAAGTTGAGTAAAGTATTAAGAAACAGGACAATTTCGCCCGAAACAAAGAAGGGAGTAGTGGATTGCTATAACGGCATATCGACTCCTTATGGGTTATTTAATAAGAAAGTACAGGATTGCTATGTGATGACAGTTCTTCAATGTGGCAGTAAATGCTGTACAGTATCTTCGAAAATGAAGAAAAAACTTGAAGCAACTAATATGTGATTCTACAAAAGCATACTGTATATAAAGTGGGGGATCAGTTCCATATTACAATCAATATATACACTGACCCCTCACAGCAGTTTCTATACATTTATATTCCTGAGATCCAAAAGCACAAGGATACTCAGGAGCTGAGAAGAATATTAAGAAACAGGACAATTTCGCTAGAAACATAGAAGAGAGTACTGGATTGCTACGTGCTGTTCGTCCTTCAATATGGCAGTGAATGCTGGACAATACCATCAAAGATGAAGGAAAAACTTGAAGCAACTGAAATGTGGTTCTACAGAAGGATGCTGCGAATATTGTGGATCGAGCATGTGAGCAATGATGAGGTCTTGGAAATGATGGAAACGAAAAGGAAATTAATACTGAGCATCAGGAAGAGTTAGCTGAAGTTCCTGGGACATGCAACGAGGAAAGAGGGCTTGGAGAATCTGATACTAACAGGCCAGATCAAAGGAAAAAAGTACAGGGGAAAGCAGCGGATAACCTATTTGAAGGACCTAATCAATTGGATGATGGAACAAGGGTTGCATGGTGTAACAGAAGGTGTGCTCAGAGCCACCAAGGATAGGGAAACGTGGAAAGCCATGATCGCCTCCGTCCTGAAGGGACAGGGCACATAGAAGAAGAAGAAGAAAAAGAATGTTGAAGTTAAATTTCTTGTGAGATTTGAAGTACTAAAAATATTATATGTTATTCTGCTTTCATAACTGAGTGCATGGTAGATAATACTTAGTTTTTGTGTATATACATGTTTGCATGGACATAGCTATTAGTGGGCTGTTATATGTGTGTTTTATTTTGCAATTTTGTTGAAGTATTTTAGCATAAAGCTTAATTTAAGAAATTGTAGGATATCTAAACTCCCTTTATAAATGGAACTTTTTCTGTGTGTGTGTGTGTGTGTGTGTGTGTGTGTGTGTGTGTGTGTGTGTCTGTGTGTGTGTCCGTTACCTATAGACTCCGAAACGGCTGAACCGATTTTCTTGAAAATTTACACAGTTGTACTATAAGCGTCTGCGAGTGTTCTAAGCTAGGTTTTGTGTCGAAATACCCCCGGATAAATATCGAAAATCGATAATCGAAAAAATCAGGTTATAGAATGAGTGGTCCGATTTTAATCAAATTTGATACACTCATAGAAAAATACATAAGAAACGATATTCAGAAGTTTCAAGGTTGTAGTTCTTACAATAGTGCAGAAAATCGATAATATATATATATATATATATATATATATATATATCGTCACACTACCTGACGAGCCGTAGTGTGAAACCGCGGTAGGTTTTGGCTAGCTTGAGATTCTTTGTATATATATATATATATATATATATATATATATATATATAAGTAAGATGTTTGTGTGTGTGTCTGTTTATCTGTCTGTATGTCTGTATTTTTTTCAGCCCTTTTATTTTAGTTTTTGCTTCGGGTTTGGCTCTAAGTAGGTATAATTGTAGTTCTTAGTCTCAGCCATGATACCATTTATTCAAAGGACTTATTTAGCCTTCAAAATTCAGTTTACGACGAAAAAAACTTATTTGATATCGATACCATGAAGTCAAAATTTGACTTACATCCATTCATTTTTCTTTCAGTCTGTGGTTTCGCTTTAACTGGAAACAACCATTGCTTTTTAGTTTTTCGTGCCAACGTCCAAAGAGTCTGAGCTCCAGGACCATGGATTAGTTTTAAAGCTTTCATTACACCAGAGCAACGCCGGGCTATACAGCTAGTTTATTTATAAAAATATTGCTTAATATTTGTATACATTGTTTCGCTAGAACTTTAAACGGAAATATATTTCGTTTTATTATCCGAACTCATAAACGTACACATTCATACATATTTATTTAAAATAGAAAACCGTTCCATCGCTTGACGAATAAATTTTTATAATAAATAAATAGATATTAGAAAGTTGGGATAATGAAAACAGGAAGTAAATTAGAATAAAAATGTTATTTTAAAATGTTATTTATAAATTAAAGGTTTTGAAAAAAAAGATTAAATTCGTACTGATAAAAGGACTAACTTTACTCAAAACCACTTTTAAGTTTGAATAAAACTATAAGTTTTCTTTCTTTTCTCATCTCTATCCTGTTTTCTATGAGAAGAGGACAAGATATGGAAAGCAGAAAGGACGTGTTTGATACAAGAATGGATACATCAAAAGTAATAGGATAAAAATAAAAAGAAACATTAGTGTCCGTTGACACTTTGACCGATTTTCTTCTTCTATGTGCTCTGTCCCTTCAGGACGTAGGCGATCATGGCTTTCCACGTTTCCCTATCCCTGGTGGCTCTAAGCATGCCTTCTCCTATTACACCATGCAATCCTCGTTTTGTCATCCACCTGATTAGGTCCTTCAAATATGTTGTCCGTTGCTTTCCCCTGTCTCTCTTTCCTTCTATCTGGCCTGTTAGTATCAGATTCTCCAAGCTTTCCTTCCTCATTGCGTGTCCCAGGAACTTCAGCTATCTCTTTCTGATGCTCAGTATTAATTTCCTTATTATTTTCATAATTTCCAAGACCTCATCATTGCTCACATGCTCGATCCATGATATTCGCAGCATCCTTCTGTAGCTTCAGTTGCTTCAAGTTTTTCCTTCCTCTTTGATGGTATTGTCCAGTATTCACTGCCATATTGAAGGACGAACAGCACGTAGCAATCCAGTACTCTCTTCTTTGTTTCTAGCGAAATTGTCCTGTTTCTTAATACCTTACTCAACTTCTGGTATGCTTCCTTCGCCATGCCAATTCGCCTTCGGATCTCTGTGTCACACTTTCTGTCTTCCGTTATAACGCTTCCCAGGTATTGAAATTTTTGTACCTACTTGATTCTGGTATCCCAGACCTGTCCTTTTGACCGTTAGGGATGAAAACAAAAAGTATGTATTCCCTAAAAATAGAAACTACTGTCCAAATTTCAAAGTGAATCTTTATTCTGATTAGTTAAGAGGAACACACACATAAATTTTATATCTTCCCACACACATAAATAGCAAACCGATTGTTTTTTGTATTTAAATGTAAATAATTTTACAACTAACATCCAACATTTTTCCTGATGATGAGATTCAATCTCGAAACATAGAAATTTCCGTGTCGCAATGTACTCTTAATTCATAATTATATGATTATATTATACTCTACAATATTCATTATATTGAGAACTTTTTATAAAAAAAAGTAAATGTCAGGGAACTCAAAATCGTTAGACTTGGGTCCTCCTTACATGGATATATATATATATATATGTGTGTGTGTGTGTGTGTGTGTGTGTGTGTGTGTGTGTGTGTGTGTGTGTGTGTGTGTGCATATCAATAAACTTAATATGATCAAGTGCTCCTGCTGTATACTCAAAAATTCTTTAAATAATCCAAAGAAGAATCCGCAATATTAATGGTCCTGATCTGGCATCATCACCGTAATGTAGTTTCTCTCTGCCTTTTCTATAAACACTTTCGTGGTAATTGTTCTGATGAGCTTCCCGCTACGGTATCTATATCTTATGAATATAATCACAATACTAGATTAGCAGCAAGGTGTCATATTTATAATTAAAATGGCTAGATTTAGCCGTAATTTCTATGCTGACAGTTTCTTCTCTTGCGTTTCTCGTTTGTGGAACACTCATCCGGCTTCTTTCTTTTTAGTCGCCTTCGATCTTCAAAAGGTAAATGCAATGCCAGTGGTTATCGTCTCTCACTAACGATGTTTTTCCTCATATTCACTTTCATTAACCCCTGGTGTCTTAGTGGCTTCGTTACCTTGCTTGGGGTGAAATGGTTAAAAAGCACATGCGTCTTATATGTTGGGATGTATGGACTTGATAAGAAATCGTTAGCAATCTAACATTGCAATGTTTTTTACTTTTAGGCATTGCATTTGTGTCCCATGAAAGCAAATTTTTTACTTGCCTAAAGAAATCGTGATTGGGTTACGTTATCGGTTCATTGATTTGAGGAATCATGAAAAATGGATCCAGAATCCAATTATGACCATTCTCTTTCATGTATTAAAACTTACATGCTTTTTTATAATTTTCTCTTCCCTTTTCTTCTGTTTTCGACGTTTACCTGGATTTGACCTCTTTCTCTTTTAACATGCCTCTCTTTTCTTTTTAACTCTTTCTTTCTTTCTTTCTTTCTTTCTTTCTTTCTTTCTTTCTTTTACACATTCTCCTACCATATCCTTAGTGATTCATTCTTTCCTTTATCTTTCTTATTCTTTCTTTCTTTCTTTCTTTTTTCTTTCTTTCTTTCTTTCTTTCTTTTACACATTCTCCTACCATATCCTTAGTGATTCATTCTTTCCTTTATCTTCCTTATTCTTTCTTTCTTTCTTTCTTTCTTTTTTTCTTTCTTTCTTTCTTTTACACATTCTCCTACCATATCCTTAGTGATTCATTCTTTCCTTTATCTTTCTTATTCTTTCTTTCTGTCTTTCTTTCTTTCTTTCTTTCTTTTACACATTCTCCTACCATATCCTTAGTGATTCATTCTTTCCTTTATCTTTCTTATTCTTTCTTTCTTTCTGTCTTTCTTTTTTCTTTCTTTCTTTCTTTCTTTTACACATTCTCCTACCATATCCTTAGTGATTCATTCTTTCCTTTATCTTTCTTATTCTTTCTTTCTTTCTTTCTTTTTTCTTTCTTTCTTTCTTTCTTTCTTTTACACATTCTCCTACCATATCCTTAGTGATTCATTCTTTCCTTTATCTTTCTTATTCTTTCTTTCTTTCTTTCTTTCTTTCTTTTTTTCTTTCTTTCTTTCTTTCTTTTACACATTCTCCTACCATATCCTTAGTGATTCATTCTTTCCTTTATCTTTCTTATTCTTTCTTTCTTTCTTTTTTCTTTCTTTCTTTCTTTCTTTTACACATTCTCCTACCATATCCTTAGTGATTCATTCTTTCCTTTATCTTTCTTATTCTTTCTTTCTTTCTTTTTTCTTTCTTTCTTTCTTTCTTTCTTTCTTTCTTTTACACATTCTCCTACCATATCCTTAGTGATTCATTCTTTCCTTTATCTTTCTTATTCTTTCTTTCTTTTTTTCTTTCTTTCTTTCTTTCTTTTACACATTCTCCTACCATATCCTTAGTGATTCATTCTTTCTTTCTTTTATCTTTCTTTATTTCTTTATTTATTTACACATTATTCTACCATATCCCTAGTGATTCTTTCTTTCTTTCTTGCTTTTTTCTTTCTTTCTTTTTGTTTCTTTCTTTTTGTTTCTTTCTTTCTTTCTTTACACATTATTCTACCATACCCCTACTGATTCTTTTTTATTTACTTTCTGTTTCTTCTAAATCCATGTGATTGGAAATATTTCTTCCATGGAATATCATTTAATGAGTCTATATAAGTCATACAATGACAAAGTGTGAAAGTACCAGGGAAATATCAATATTTGATTTACAAACAAATTAATGGATCGAGGTCGATCGAGTTCCGCTCGTATGCCTAACCACGAAGAACACATGCTAAAAGCTGTCGTAGACGAACCAGGTATCAGCACACGTCGAGTGGCCCAAGCATGTCGTACGTCCCACAATACCACATTCAAGAGCAGCTACCAGAGCCGTAGCTGATGCTAAAAAAAAAAACACCGGGCAGAGAGAAAATTGCCCGGATTTATTAGTTGACAATGTGATGACGTCATCAGTGTCATCCGTTTTCAGAAACTATGATTTTTGCAGATTTTTTCGGCTATTCCAATGGAAATTAGGCACAGAACGTGAACGAAAGAAGGAAATCGGGTTCGGATTTTCTGAGTATAACCAATCTTTTCTCCCAAAATTAATAAATAAACAGATTTTTACTGCGTTCATTCGGATGTTTTCTTCGTCTTTCTTTCTTTCATTCTTTCTTTCTTTCTTTCTTTCTTTCTTTCTTTCTTCGTGAATTGTTTAGTTTGAATTCTGACGAAGACATTTTTCCTTGCCCGGATTTTCACTATGATTGCACGGATCGGCGCGGACCCGTGCCCGGTGTGCCCGGTAGTCAGATACGGCCATGGCAGCTACTATACCCGTATCATTTGCTACGTGTGCAAGATCGTTCGCCCTCTGATCATTTAACACGGGAGAACTTTTGATGATGATTTATTGCCCAAACTGCCTAAACATTTCTTTCTCTCTTCAGTCTTGTTTACGGATGAGGCAACGGGGTGGAATAACAAATTTACACAACCAACACTTGCAGGGGGATCGGAATTCTCATGGTACAATACAGGATAGGCAACAGCATAAGTTTATGATTAATGTGTAGGCTGGAATTGTAGGATACTGTCTGGTAGGTCTATATGTTCTGCCAGCACGTCTTACAGGAACTATCTATAAGAAATATATAACTGATCCCCCACTTTATGCCCAGTAGAAGTTTAAATTATGTTTTCAATTATTATATTCACTCAGTCAGTTAAGTGCCATAAGTGATACATGCTTTGGGCGATCATGTCTCGAAAGGGACATAACTGACTGATTTTCCAGCAGTGGGTTGCCATTACTTTCTACGGTAGACCGGTTGCCAATCAAGGCTGTATAATCCAATCTGTTTTGCTATTTAACCTATAGGTAGAGGGGAAAGAGATGGATTGGTACCTTTCCCAAGGGTATTGATGCGGAAGTGAATTAAGCGAATTCGACTAGAATTCGAACTCGGTTACATATACAGACATAAATTATACACACGAACGCTACGCTAATGGGTATGACAAACACCCGTGAGCTCTGTGTAACCAATGGAAAAACAAACCACACAAAATTAAAAATACCAGAATTTTCTCTTCTTCTTTATATTTCATTCTTAGTCCTGGGTATGACGGTAAACTGCATCAAGCAGCAAGGCCTCTGATTGGGATGTTGCGAGGAGCATGGAACGACCTTTTAATTGCTGTTGTTCTCAAGTCTACCCTGACCCGGAGTGGTAGTACCTGTTAGGGTCCCAGCAATGGGCAAATAATTAACCCGCAAACTAGGGACAAAAGACCATGGAAATATAAAAATAGACTTTTATAAAAATATATACATAAAAAAAACAAAACTTTTATTGAAAAATATATATTTTTTTAAGAAAAAAAATACCATAACACATTTTTGAAGTGAAAAATTAATCTCATTTACTCTCATCGCAGCTATTTCGAACACACTCTAGACCTGCTAGAGGATGCACCCTTGCTAATACGAAGAAGCACATTTTAGTCACAGTGTTCGCGATGCACTGCCTAAGACCTACCAGGAAAGATGGATATGTAGAGGAAGACTGGTTCTACGGCCTTCACGTTCGCACGACCTCAATCCTTTGGATTTTTATCTGTGGGGCTACCTAAAAAATGCTATGTGCACCAGACATTAATAATGCAGAAACGCATTATCAATGTTTCACGTTGATCTACGAAGCCACTCGACACCGTGTGGGAGTATCTGAGAAGGGCTGCCAATCATTGATCCAACGGGTGCATGCATGTGTGGAAGCAAGCGGAGTACATTCTGAACATTTGTTATGAGATGCTCTGTAAAGGTACGATGGCTTTTAAACATATATTTATATGGACTTTTCTCCTTGGTTTGATGTGAGGAACACGCCCCCTAACGTTTGTAAAAGTATTTTTGATACATTCTCTCTCTCTCTCTCTCTCTCTCTCTATATATATATATATATATATATATATATATATATATTGCCCCAAGCAAGCCATTTTACCGCCACTGTTGTGCAGGGGGTTACATAGGAGGAAAGTTATGAGAAAGACTGACAGTTATAGGGGGCGTCAGGAAGTGGGTAAGAGAAAGATGAAAATACTGATGAGAGTGGAGTGGACGGAGAAAGGAGCATGAGAGAGAGAGGATGCAGGTTAGTGAGATAGGAGATGACCATTGATTTTAAATTTAAACTCCTGGAGATTGTAGCTGTCAGGGAAGCAAGTAAATGGAAGGGAATTCCACAGGCGGGAAATGCGAGTAAAAAAGCTGCTGGAGTAGTCCCAACTGAAATCCGTAGCAGAACGCAGATTATTAATCAAAAGACCCGGTATGGAAGACCCGTATGTATTTCGAATGGTACCACCAGAAGAAAAATATTTTTGTTTTAAAATTTATCACTGCCTATCATAGTAAAAAATTATTGTCTTCAACGCCATAATAATATATATATATATATATATATATATATATATATAATTCCAAGTGAAGAGGACTCAAGCGGTTTTTTTTATATTTTGAGTGTTTCGACATTTATTTTATTATTTAAACAGGCCAATATAACGAGTTTATTTTATTAATATACATATATAATAAAATATAATTATATAAATTATTATAATTAATTTATTGACATAACTATATATATATATATATATATATATATATATATAATACAACCTGAATAAGGAACGAAGAAAATATTTAAAACGTTCAAAACATTAATTTAAAACTTAAAAAACATGAATTTAAAACTTTAAAAAATTTATGGTTATGTCAATTTATTGACATAACCATATATATATATATATATATGTATATATATATAATAAATAAGGAAATGAATAAGGAACGAAGAAAATATTTACAACGTTCAAGACATTAGTTTAAAACAGTGCTTAATATAGAAATAGACCAATGAATATCTGTTATGCCTTATACTTATCTAAGTTTATTCATATCTATATATATATATATATATATATATATATCCAACTGAATAAGGAACGAAGAAAATATTTACAACGTTCAAGACATTAATTTAAAACAGTGCTTAATATAGAAATAGAGCAATGAATATCTGTTATGCCTGATGAGACATTGTTCTTTCAATGTCGAAACAAAATGTACACTTTTGCAGTAGATTGTAGTTTGGACATGTTCTAAAGTATACACACACACACACACACACACATATATATATATATAATTCCAGGTGATGAGGACTCAAGGTTTTTTTTATATTTTGAGTGCTCTGGCATTTATTTTATGATAAACAGTGCTCAGTATAATGAGTATTATAGAGCTTGATATAATATAATATGATTATATGGTTATGTCAATTTTACATTGCTACATGGAAATTTCTATGTTTCGAGATTAATTCTCATCATCAGGCAATGTTTAATCTCGAAACATAGAAATTTCCATCTAGCAATGTAAAATTGACATAACCATATAATCATATTATATTATATCTATCTATCTATCTATCTATCTATCTATCTATCTATCTATTTTTTTCAACGAATATTATTTTGGTTTTAACCATTCCCATATATTTCTTTCTTTCTTTCTTTCTTTCTTTTATTTATTCATTCTTTCTCCAAGCATATCTATCTATCTATCTATCTATCTATCTATCTATCTATCTATCTAATTCCAAGTGAAGAGGACTCAAGGTTTTTTTTTTTTTATTTTGATTGCTCTGGCATTTATTTTATTATAAACAGTGCTCAATATAATGAGTATTATAGAGCTTAATATAATATAATATCATTATATGGTTATGTCAGTTTTACATATTACATTTTACCAAGAAGGAATATCACATCAGAGATAATAAAAAAGAAGGGGAAATGATAAGATCAGATAAATGCGAAGGAAAACTGACAAGAGAGGAATAGGGTCAAGGAAAAAGAAAGAAAAAAGTTGGTTAGCACAGAAATTTCCTAAGTGTTGACTTAATGCTGTATTTAGTCGGGAGGTAGGGTGTGATAAGATGGTTAATATGTTTAGTTAGATGGTATACAGGAGTAGGAATTTGGGATATGATAGGGCGGAGAGGATAGTTAGGTTTGTGCGTTTATATATATATATATATATATATATATATATATTACCGCCTGATGAGACATTGAAGTTTCAATGTCGAAACAAATGTACCTTTGTCGTGGATATATATATATATATATATATATATATATATATATATATAAATCAAAATAATAACTAAATAGACTCTGTAAGTATGTAGGCTGTAAATTTATACGAAGATAAACCTTCAGAAAAACCACTAACAAACAGAACCTAATTCCGTTATAATCCGGTGCACTGAGGCGTCGGATAAATGGGGGGAAAAAAAAGAAATCCGCGGAACAAGAACAAAACATTCAATACTCCGCAGTAAAGAAAAAAAAACCCAAACGGAACCAACCATAAGAAAAAGTGCTCGATACAAAGTACAAAAGATATACAAAAGTAGAGCAAAGACACACTTTATTTGTTCCATTGTAGTATAGTATAAAGTGCTCGATAGGTAAACCCAGAGCTTATAAAGAGTATATATATATATATATATACATATATATATATATATATATATATATATATATATATATATATATATATATATTATTATTATTATTATTATTATTATGTACATGTTCTAAAATATAATTTATAATAAATATTCAGAGCTCTATATATTATATATCGAGCACTGTTTTAAATTATTGTTTTGGACGTTGTAAAAATTCTTTATTCGTTCTGTATTCACTCGGATATATATATTACGGAAATTAACGAAACTGGTTATAAACAACCGACAATTTGAAATGATTTGTTTGAACATTATTTTTGATCGATTTTGGTAGTTAAGAAGATATTCTGCTTTATAAACAAACAGTATTATATATTTATTTCTACCGGCCTGATTATTTACGATAAATGTTTGTTATAAAAATGTATGTTATTCGGTAGGATTCGAACATAGAGGAAGCCACCAACTGATCTGGCGCCTCTTAGACCTCTGGACCACGAATGACCTTTAGTCTAAACGAAGTTAAATCAAGCTTATATAACACAATTTTCGATTCATCGTAATAACCATATCTGCTCTGAAATATATCGTAATGTCAATAACTGTAAACATGTCATGGAAATTTACGAAGATTAACGAAACTGGTTATAAACAACCGACAATTTCAAATGATTTGTTTGAACATTATTTTTGATCGACGTGTCTCTTATGTCTCTCGGATGTGGACGGTTTGATTGCCTTTCTCTCCACCTTTGCAACTGTCATCACACCTGTAGTCCCATCCTTCTCTTGCTCCTTTCTCTGACACCCCCTGTAACTGGTTCGTCTTTCTCTTTACTCTCCTCCTATCTAATCTTTTTCTCTTATGTGCCCCCTGCGCATCAGTAATGTTACCGCCTTGCTTGGGGTGAAACGATTAAAAAAAAACAGGGCCCACAAATTCAGATCAACGCCAATTTCATCAATCGAGAAAACTTACTGTCAAACCACAACCACTACACATTCTGTCTCCAACTTTTATTTGACATTTTTTGTCTCTTGTCTTTATATCTCCTCGGAGAAAATGTATTTCGTCCGCTTGTCTTCCACCTCGCATACCGACATTACGGTCCCTCCGTTTGGAAAACCGGGTCAGTTTGTAACGGACCAGTCGTGACGGCTTTTGTTTCGCTCGTATATTTAGCTGGACACTCTTTCTCCATATTCATGACGATTGAGTCATGTCATTTTGTTTACAGTCACAGTTACGAACAAGCGGTATGATCCGTGAATACTTTGTCATGGAAAAACTCGTTCATCTGTCTTTTTCAGTATGTCTACATTATAGAACATTAGCTCATATCGATTAAATATTTACACAATCAGTGCATTTCTGTGTCACTTTCTCTGCAACGTATGTGCGTGTGTTTGACAATCACATTCTGGCTTTGCTAATAGGGGTCGGATTCTAACCGTTCGTGGCCGGCCGGTAACCAATCATGATATTATAATTTCGTTTGTTCCGTCGTCCCTTAGTTTCACAGGTTTCACAGGTCTAGCATTACTCCTTCAGAGCCTATGAAGGAGTGATGCTAGAACTGTGAAATCTTGCCTGAATTAATTTCAACTCTTCTTATTCATATCAGCATTTCTTTCATGTATGAAGGTGTGCTGAAAAATTAATAAGCTGATTATGAACGTGTAATGCTAGACCTGTGAAACCTTGCCTGAAGTAATTTCAACTTATCTTATTAATAACAGTGGTGTTTTTTTTTTTCCAGGTATGAAGGTAGGCTGAAAAATTAATAGGCTGATTATGTATACCACTGCAAAACGGGACGACTCAACAAAGGGTAATGGTTGACGAGTAGTTAAACTAGTGAATATCACATTCTTGTGGTCTTGGACCAAACTTAGTAACAAATAGCAGGAGGAATTAGTACTGAGTACATTAATGAATTCGATCCTCATTGGGTGTCCCATACTTGTTTTCTTGGGAGAAACTCAGCTCAGTATCTAAATCTAAACTTATTTATAAATGGCACTTTCTCTGTGTGTGTGTGTGTGTGTGTGTGTGTGTGTGTGTGTGTGTGTGTGTGTGTGTCCGTTACCTATAGACTCCCAAAACGGCTGAACCGATTTTCTTGAAAATTTACACAGTTGTACTATAAGCGTCTGCGAGTGGTTTTAGCAAGGTTTATGTCGAGGTAATCCCGATAAATATCGAAAATCGATAATCGAAAAAATCGGGTTATAGAAGGAGTGGTTCGATTTTAATGAAATTTGATACACTCATAGGCAAAGACATAAGAAACGATATTCAGAAGTTTCAAGGTTGCAGTTCTTACAATACTGCAGAAAATCGACAATATATATATATATATATATATATATATATATATATATATATATAAGGCAAGATATCTGTGTGCGTGTTTGTTTATCTGCCCGAATGTCTGTATTTTTTCAGCCGTTTTATTTTACTTTTGCTTCGGGTTTGGCTCTAAGTAGGTATAATTGTAGTTCTTAGTCTCAGCCATGATACCATTTACTCAGAGGACTTTTTTAGCCTTCAAAATTCAGTTTACGACGGAAAAAACTTATTTGATATCGATACCAGGAAATCAAAATTTGACTTACATCCATTCATTTTTCTTTCAGTCTACTGTTTCGCTTTAACTGGAAACAACTATTGCTTTTTAGTCCTTCGTGCCAACGTCCAAAGAGTCTGAGCTCCAGGACCATGGATTAGTTTTAATGCTTTCATTACACCCGAGCAACGCCGGGCTATACTGTTAGTATTAAATAACAAGAGAATTTCGCACAGGAACAATTTAGTATTGTTGCCTGCTACTACTGATAAAAGAAGAGAGTTCGGTTCTCACTGAGTACCCCATACTCATGACGGAGGGTAGGGTGATGTTTAACGAGTTAATCACGTTGATTCTTATGACTGGATAAA
This sequence comes from Ascarosepion bandense, assembly GCA_037127315.1. Taxonomy (NCBI): domain Eukaryota; kingdom Metazoa; phylum Mollusca; class Cephalopoda; order Sepiida; family Sepiidae; genus Ascarosepion; species Ascarosepion bandense. The sequence continues at coordinate 3,457,968 of JBBBDQ010000445.1, forward strand.
GTAATGAGTTTGATTTTCACTCAGTGCTTCATTTTTGTGGCCTTGAACCAAACTTAACTAAGCTTATAAACAGTGGGAAGAATCGACGTTATATAATGGTTAAAGAGTTTTTGTTGATCTTCACTAAATGGCCCGCCCTTGTGCCAAACTAAGCTTAGCTTAGTAAATATCAGGACACCTCGTCGTGAAGTTCATGGTTAGCGAGACTGTTTGTAATAAATAATGAGTTCGATCTAAGTGCTCTATAGATATGACCCTGAGCCAGACTTATAAATAAGCTTATACATAACAGGATGAAACCACGTTGGATAACAAGTTAATCTTGTTGACTTCGGAAGCAATGAGTTTGATTCTCACAAAGTGCTCGAAAAAGTCGGTCCTGGGTATGACGATAAACTGCATCTCGCAGCAACATCCCTGACTGGGAAGTTTTGAGGAACGAGGAACCACCCCCTTAATTGCTGTTGTTCCCAGGTTCACCCTGACCCAGGGTGGAAGCATATGTTAGGATCCCAGTTATGGGCAAACTGGGATCAATACACTATGAATGCATAAAAATATATCTTTATAATCAATACATTTTTTGAAAAAAATATTACCGGCAAAATTGACACTCAAAAAAAAATTCTTTTTACGAAAAAAACGTCAAGGAAACCTGATTTAAAAACTGGTTTCTTACAAAGAATACACATTCTATTCATACGTTCCTACCCTAAAAATATTGTCGGCATTAAGTAACCCATTGAAGTGTTGATATGCCGTAAAACAAAATAAACTAAACCAGAAATACGTCAATTCAAATTGATCTACAAACTGATTTCTTACAAAGAATACATATTTTATTCTTACGGACCTGTTCTAAAAACTTATCGGCAGGAACCCTGTCGTGAAGTCATGGTTAACGAAATTGAGTTTGTACTGAGTAAGCGAGTTAGATCGACGCTGGGCGCTCCATAACTGTGACCTTGTACCATACTGAGCAAACATTAGTAAGTAATTACAAATCATGAGGGCTCGGCTGCGAAAAATGTATTAACATTTTGGTTGTCATGTAGAATTTAAGACAACAATGTAAAAAAGGTCAGTGAAGAATTGTGGATCCCTCTGCAGACGACAGAAGGCACGTCCTTAGAATAAATCACCATTATCGCTTATAATTCTCACGTCCGAAGGAAGAATTATTCGTATTATATTTTTCAAGTGTTTTAGTTTGTTTGTTTGTCTTTTTCCCCGTTCTGTGAACTTCAGGCTTCCTTTTCATATGCAAGTTAAGTCCGAATTCGATTTCAGCTTTGCCGGCTGTCAGGCGAGGCTAAGCAACAACAACAACAATAATAATAATAATGGTATCAGAGGATTTGCATTATTTATAGATAAATGTAGGGGGCCAAAAGCGACGACGAGAAAAAAAATCATGAAACAGACAAAAGGAGAAAGAAAGAAAGAAAGAAAGAAAGAAAGAAAGAAAGAAAGCAAAACCTAACATAATAAGATAGAAGATATCTAAAAAATAGTTTTTAAAAAATGATAAAAAGAAACAAGGGGATATGGAAAGAAAGAAAGAAAGAAAGAAAGAAAGAAAGAAAGAAACTATGGGGAAAATAATTGGCATAGATAAATAGAATGATATGTAGATGAAGAATAAGAAAAAAGTAAATAAAAAGTAAGAAAAACAACAACAATGAAATAGATAAGAAAGAAAGAAAGAAAGAAAGAAAAATAGAACGAGACAAAGAAAGGGAAAGAAAGAAATTGAAACGAAAGAAAATGATCAGAAAAAAGAAAAAGAACGTGACAAAGAAATATAAATAAATTTAAAAAGAAAGAAAAGGAACGAGGCGGAGAAAGAAAAGAAAAAAATTGAAACTAAAGAAAAGGAATGAAACAAAGAAAAGAAAAAGAAAAACGGAAGGAGGAAAAGAAAAGAATGAAGGCGAACGAGACAAAGAAAATAAAGAAAAACGTGATAAAGAAAAGAAAAAAGAACGAGACAAAGAAACAAAGAACGAGACAAAAAAGAAAGAAAAGGAATGGCACAAAGAAAACAAAGAAAAGAAACGAGACAAAGAAAGAAGAAAATAATGGGACAAAGAAAAGAAAGAAAAAGAACGTAACAAAGAAAAGAAAGAAAAGGAACCCCACGAAGAAAAAAAAAGAAAAAAAACGAGCCAAATAAAGAAAGAAAAGGAGAAAAAAGAAATAAATGAGACGAAAAAAGGAAAGAAACGAGATAGAGAAAAGCAAAAAAGAATGGGACAAACAAAAGAAAAAGAAAAGGAACGAGATAAAGAGAGGGAAAAACTGAACGAAACAAACAATAAAAGAAATCGTTTAAGTCAAAGAAAGAAATGGGTCACGTCCATAAATAAATAAGAAGACAAAGACGATAAGAACGAGAACTTACGGATACGAACGAGAACTTACGGATAAGAACGAGAACTTACGGATACGAACGAGAACTTACGGATAAAAACGAGAACTTACGGATAAGAAGGAAGTTACTTACGGATGCAGGAAGAAAAAATTAAAACTAAATTAAATTTCTTTGATTTATTTTTTTTTTTTTTTTTTGTAATCATTTCACCCCAAGCAAGGCTTTACTACCACTGATGCGCAGGCAGTAACATAAGAGGTGGGTGATGTGAAAGAGGAACAAGTTACAGGGGGTGTTAGATGTTTGGTTGGTTGTTTTGTTTTTATGACATATCAACCTCGGCGGGTCATTTAATGCCAACTAAATTTTTATTTATTTATTGCTGGTAATACCTTTTTCTTTCAACAATTTATTGTTGTTTTTTATATGTTTTGTGTCTAGTAATACTTTCTTTTTCTTTTTGAGTATCAAGATTCATTGGGATTTGTATTTTTTTTAAGGGCAGGGTCCCCAAGTTCTACCCTGTTATTTAACCCATAACTGGGGGGAAGGGACGGATTAATACTTTTCCCAAGTGTACCAGTGCTTAAGTGAATGCAGGGTATTCAACTGGAATTCGAACTCGGCTCACCGATTTCTCTTTCCGAGCCGATATCCACTGCACTACAACGCACATCCGTCACTAAACGTTTACAGCACCTGGTATTCCCAAGCGGTCACCCATCTAAGTACTGACCGGGGTGTTAGAGAATGGATAAAAAAAGAATGAGAACACTAGCGTGAAGAGAGCTGCATGAGAGTAGAGTGGAAAGGAAGAAGAACATGATACAAGGGTTGTCAGGGAAAGGGTGTGAGTCAAGAAGATAAGAGATGGCAATTGACATTAAGAGGAGAGTGATGAGAAAGAGGAACAAGTTAGAGAGAGTGGGTAAGAGAAGGATAAGAACACTAGCGTGAAAGAGAGCTGCATGAGAGTAGAGTGGAAAGGAAGAAGAACATGATACAAAGAGGTTGTCAGGGAAAGGATTTGAGTCCAAGAAGATAAGAGATGGCAATTGACATTAAGGAGAGTGATGAAAAGAGGGACATGTTAAGTGGGTAAGAAGGATAAGAGCTTACCGAAAGCTGCATGAGAGTAGAGTGGAAGGGAAGAAGAACATGATACAAAAAGGGTTGTCGGGAAAGGATTGAGTCAAGATAAGAGATGGCAATTGACATTTAAAAGGAGAGTGGAAAGAGGGAACAAGTTAGAGAGAGTGGGTAAGAGAAGGATGAGAACTATAGCGTGAAGAGAGCTGCATGAGAGTAGAGTGGAAAGGAAGAAGAACATGATACAAGGGTTGTCAGGGAAAGGGTGTGGAGTCAGAAGATAAGAGATGTGGCAATTGACATTAAGGGAAGTGATGAGAAAGAGGAACAAGTTAGAGGTGGGTAAGAGAGAGAGGATGAGAACACTGGTGTGAAGAGGGCTGCAGAGTAGAAGAGTGGAAAGGAAGAACATGATACAGGGTTGTCAGGGAAAAGGGTGTGAGTCAAGGAGATAAAGAGGGCAATTGACATTAAGAGGGGAGAGTGATGAGAAAGAGAACAAGTTAGAGAGTGGGTAAGAGAAGGATGAGAACACTGGTGTGAAGAGGGGCTGCATGAGAGTAGAGTGGAAAGGAAGAAGAATTGTAATTACAAGGGTTGTCAGGAAAAGGATTTGAGTCAAGAAGATAAGAGATGGCAATTGACATTAAGAGGAGAGTGATGAGAAAGAGGAACAAGTTAGAGAGAGTGGGTAGAAGAGAAGGATGAGAACACTGGTGTGAAGAGGGGGCTGCATGAGAGTAGAGTGGAAAGGAAGAAGAACATGATACAAGGGTTGTCAGGAAAGGATTTGAGTCAAGAAGATAAGAGATGGCAATTGACATTAAGAGGAGAGTGATGAGAAAGAGGAACAAGTTAGAGAGAGTGGGTAAGAGAGAGAAGGATGAGAACACTGGTGTGAAGAGGCTGCAGGTAAGTGGAAAAGGAAGAAGGAACATGATACAAGGGGTTGTCAGGAAAGGATTTGAGTCAAGAAGATAAGAGATGGCAATTGACATTAAAAGGAGAGTGATGAGAAAGAGGAACAAGTTAGAGGGAGTGGGTAAGAGGATGAGAACACTAGCGTGAAGAGAGCTGCATGAGAGTAGAGTGGAAGGAAGAAAGAACATGATACAAAGGGTTGTCAAGGAAAGGGTGTGAGTCAAGAAGATAAGAGATGGCAATTGACATTAAGAGGGAAGTGATGAGAAAGAGGAACAAGTTAGAGTCGCCAAAGAAGGATGAGAACACTGGTGTGAAGAGGGCTGCATGAGAGTAGAGTGGAAAGGAAGAAGAACATGATACAAGGGTTGTCAGGGAAAGGGATGACGGAGTCAAGGAGATAAGAGATGGCAATTGACATTGAAGTGATGAGAAAGAGGAACAAGTTAGAGGAAATTGGAGTAGAGAAGGATGAGAACACTGGTGTGAAGGGGGCTGCATGAGAGTGGGATGGAAAGGAAGAAGAACATGATACAAGGGTTGTCAGGAAAAGGATTTGAGTCAAGAGAAGATAAGAGATGGCGAATTGACATTGTTAAGGAGAGTGATGAGAAAGAGGAACAAGTTAGAGAGAGTGGAGTAGAGAAGGATGAGAACACTGGTGTGAAGAGGGCTGCATGAAAGTAGAGTGGAAAGGAAGAACATGATACAAGGGGTTGTCAGGGAAAGGATTTAGACCAAGAAGATGGGAATGGCAATTGACATTAAGAGGAGAGTGATGAGAAAGAGGAACAAGTTAGAGAGAGTGGGTAAGAGAAGGATGAACACTGGTGTGAAGAGGGCTGCATGAGAGTAGAGTGGAAAGGAAGAAAGAACATGATACAGGGTTGTCAGGGAAAAGGGTGTGAGTCAAAGGGGGAAGAATGGCAATTGACATTAGAGGAGAGTGATGAGAAAGAGGAACAAGTTAGAGAGAGTGGGTAGAGAAAGGATGAGAACACTGGTGTGAAGAGAGAGCTGCATGAGAGTAAGTGGAAAGGAAGAAGAACACAAGGGTTGTCAGGGAAAGGATGTGAGTCAAGATGATAAGAGATGGCAATTGACATTAAGAGGAGAGTGATGAGAAAGAGGAACAAGTTAGAGAGAGTGGGTAAGAGAAGGATGAGAACACTGGTGTGAAGAGAGCTGCATGAGAGTAGAGTGGAAAGGAAGAAGAACATGATACAAGGGTTGTCAGGGAAAGGATTTGAGTCAAGAAGATAAGAGATGGCAATTGACATTAAGAGGAGAGTGATGAGAAAGAGGAACAAGTTAGAGAGAGTGGGTAAGAGAAAGATGAGAACACTAGCGTGAAGAGAGCTGCATGAGAGTAGAGTGGAAAGGAAGAAGAACATGATACAAGGGTTGTCAGGGAAAGGGTGTGAGTCAAGAAGATAAGAGATGGCAATTGACATTAAAAGGAGAGTGATGAGAAAGAGGAACAAGTTAGAGAGAGTGGGTAAGAGAAAGATGAGAACACTAGTGTGAAGAGAGCTGCATGAGAGTAGAGTGGAAAGGAAGAAGAACATGATACAAGGGTTGTCAGGGAATGGATGAGAATCAAGGTGATAAGACATGGCAATTGACATTGCATTTAAATTCTTGGGGATCGTAGTTGTCAGAGAATCAAATATACGGAAGATAATTCCACAGACCGGAAGAAAGAAGCCTATAGAGTGGAAGTGCGAGCAAAGAAGCCTATAGAGTAGAAGTTGCGGTTACATTTGATCAGTTTAACTGTAAAAAGGTGGGACCTAGTCGCTAGTCTAGTAGCTCAAGCATTCATGCAGAGGGGGCACCAGGGAGCTAAGCTCATTGGAGCAGAAGCCGTGAAAGTATTTGTAGAAGAGACAGAGGGAAGCCACATTACGTCAGCGAGAAAGTAACTGGAGTTGAGCTATCAGGTCGGGATCAACCACATTGAAGATTTTCCGTTGGATTATTTTCAAGAACCCCGAAATGAATAGCAGATGAAATTTACAACATTCTGGATGTTAGAGAATCATGCCTGTCCTTTTGTTGCCTCTACCGCCATCTCCTTCTATGTGCGCTTGTTTCGTTAAGATGTGGGCGATCATGGTTCTCCAAAACTTTCAAGCCTTTGTAGCTCTAACTATACATCCCAGTTCCTTTTCTTCCACACATTAATCCAATATTGCTAGATAAGTTATCTCTGCTTATCTATGTCGTTCTTGCCTTCAGTATTCCCTAAGCCTTCTTTCTCAGAATTTCAATTGTCTTTTTCTGACACTAAGTAATTTGTTTCACTTTTATTTAAGACTATCGTAGTTTTCACATGCTCTGGCCAAGGTATTCTCAGTATCTTTCTGTAGAGGCACATCTCTGCTGCTTCAATTTTTCTCTTCATTCACTGCCAGGTAGCATGACTGATATTACATATAATATCAGCACTGTTTTCTTTGTTTATAACGAGTTTCTCTTCTTTCTTAATACATTGCTTAGCTTTTGGAAGACATCGTTCGATATTCCAATTTAACTTCAGATTTTGGTGTCACGTTTTCTATCTTCTACAAGGTTCCCAGTAAAACAAAACTGGTGCTAACTGATGTGACTGGAAAATTCAAGAAGAATTTCTGCCCATTTCCTCAGTACCCACGTCGGATGTTCTTCTTTGAAAAGTACAATAACTTTTCTGCTCAGAATTAGCGAGTTTTTCAGCAGAAGGAGAATGGCAGAACGAAAGACGAAAGCTGTCTACAAAGAAGCAGTAGGCAGATGGTTGAATGTTTATTGAATTGGCCTTGTGTCAAACATAACCAAACTTTCTACAACTTACAGGTTTTGTCCAGAATCATCAGAAGGTTATCAGAAGATGGATTTGTGGAAGAATAAAAGTACAACTTTTGCATGTTTAAATAGAAATTTATTAATAGAAAAGAATAACATGAATTGATAAAAGTTAAATGTTCAATGAGAAACAGTATTAAGAAGTAAAGGGTATCAAGTGTTCGTATCAGTAACTATTTATTAATAGAAAAGAATAACATGAATTGATAAAAGTTAAATGTTCAATTGAGAAACAGTATTAAGAAGTTAAGGGTATCAAGTGTTCGTAGTAGTCCTTGCAAGAATGAGCTTATGTGTATGTAAGCAGAAACGTGTGTGTGTATGTATGTATGAGCGTTTGTTGTTGGATAGGATTGTCTTTGCGGTTATCGCTCAGGGTGAACGGTGAACAGGAAGGAGGTGAGAGGTGAAAGAGACAAGAATAGCGATCCTTTGATCTTTGTCAAGATTACGTGTTGATTACGCTCGTCATCTTATCTTTCTGGAGACGGTCGAGCTTGCCCCGTCTTTTATATCGTTTGTGGGGGCTTCGAACAAGTCATTCGGGAATTCACTCCCGGGTGTGTTTCTGGCGTTTCTATTTTGTTTTTAGATCTTTCCTAGTTTTCTATTGGCCGAAAAATATTTCGTATCGAGGTGTGAAGTTTCACGAGTTTTGTGTGTTTTAAGCAAAGTTTGTAAATTCGAGAAAATTCGTTTATTTTTAACAAAATCAATGTGTCAGTGCTTAGCATTTGAAATTTTAATCTCGATCTTGTTTTGTTTAATACAAACCTTTAAATGACGAATCCCAAGATTGAGTGGCAATTAATCAATGTAAAAAGAATCAATCAGAGTTAAGTAATTTCGCGATAGTCAAGTGATTATTAAAGGTCATGAATATTCAGGAAATTTATTCAATGTCATTCAAGATGGATTATTCCTGAAATAAAATGTTTTATAAACAGTGACTAGCAGTATAGCCCGGCGTTGCTCGGGTGTAATGAAAGCATTAAAACTAATCCATGGTCCTGGAGCTCAGACTCTTTGGACGTTGGTACGAAGGACTAAAAAGCAATAGTTGTTTCCAGTTAAAGCGAAACCGTAGACTGAAAGAAAAATGAATGGATGTAAGTCAAATTTTGATTCCTGGTATCGATATCAAGTAAGTTTTTTTTCGTCGTAAACTGAATTTTGAAGGCTAAATAAGTCCTCTGAGTAAATGGTATCATGGCTGAGACTAAGAACTACAATTATACCTACTTAGAGACAAACCCAAAGCAAAAACTAAAATAAATGAGCTGAAAAAATACAGACATACAGGCAGATAAACAGACACACACACAAACATCTTGCCTTTTATATATATATATATACACTATCGATTTTCTGCACTATTGTAAGAACTGCAACCTTGAAACTTCTGAATATCGTTTCTTATGTCTTTGTCTACGAGTGTATCAAATTTGATTAAAATCGGACCACTCCTTCTATAACCCGATTTTTTTCGATTATCGATTTTCGATATTTATCGGGGTACCTCGACACAAAACCTAGCTAAGAACACTCGCAGACGATTATAGTACAACTGTGTAAATTTTCAAGAAAATCGGTTCAGCCGTTTCGGAGTCTATAGGTAACGGACACAAACATACACAGACACACACACATAAATTAAATTATTTACGCCACGCCGAGACATCTTAAACATTCAGAAAGTTTAGCGTAGTTTGACAAAAGGCCATGCGTATGGAACATCCAATCCGAGCTTATTTCAGGTCGATTAGATTTACATGTATGTATGTGAAAACTTTTGTAAGTGTATGTACCTATAGGGATGCATGTCTTTTTACATGCGTACGTGCGTAATAATACGGGTATTAAGTGTATTAAAATTATGGACAACTTTCTTTTTAATGTATGTGTGAGAAATCTGTTGGATGGTAAAGTGTATGAATGTGTGTGTTTGTTGGTCGGTAACGTTAGTGTATATGCGTGTGATAAAATATTTGTAGATGTTTCCGTTTTAATCGTTGAAAATGTGGTGAAGGACGTATACAAAAAACGCAGAAAAATAAACAATTTTAATCTTTAACTCGACCTCTGAAGAAGTTTAATAAAAGTGAAACACGTTAGATTGAAACACATTTCCTACCTTGTTCCTTACTTATTCTATCGCAGATATCAATGACAAAAATATAGTCTCTCACTTGAAATTGGTAACAACAATTTTCCGATAATTCTATAAAAGTCACGGAGCGATTTTACAATGTACCGATATTATGAACAGCAACCCCTATTAGAATTTTTAAAATCATTTTTAGCCCAAGCAATGTAGTACAGCAACTAAGATTTAATGGCGTTACTGAATCTTAAAGAGTATGAAAAAAAAATTTGACCGATATATCCGACCATCGAAAAGCCAACCGGGGACGAGGGTGGTTGACAGATATATCCGACCGTAGATGACGTCAACAAAGCGAAAAAGCTAAAATGCGTGAGAGTTTTGGGAGCTATATAAAGTCTGGGGGTTTGGGCTGAAGAGACAGATCCAGTGTAATATATAACAATAATGTTAATCTGTAAAAAAATAATTTCTGCCTAAAATATATTTGTTTATTCTTTAGGAATTGGATCACTATATTAAAGAAGTTCCGCTAAAAGGCAATATATATATATATATATATATATATATATATATATATATATATAAACTTATTTATAAATGGAACTTTGTCTCTGTGTGTGTGTGTGTGTCCGTTACCTATAGACTCCGAAACGGCTGAACCGATTTTCTTGAAAATTTACACAGTTGTACTATAAGCGCCTGCGAGTGTTCTTAGCTAGGTTTTGTGTTGAGGTACTCCCGATAAATATTGAAAATCGATAATCGAAAAGATCGGGTTATAGAAGGAGTGGTCCGATTTTAATCAAACTTGATACACTCATAGACAAAGACATAAGAAACGATATTCAGAAGTTTCAAGGTTGCAGTTCTTACAATAGTGCAGAAAATTTAATATCGATACCAGAAAATCAAAATTTGACTTATGTCCATTCATTTTTCTTTCAGTCTACGGTTTCGCTTTAACTGGAAACAACTATTGCTTTGTAGTCTTTCGTGCCAACGTCAAAAGAGTCTGAGCCCCAGGACCATGGATTAGTTTTAAAGCTTTCATTACACCCGAGCAACGCCGGGTCATAATGCTAGTATATATATATATATATATATATATATATATATATATTAGGTGCGATTGGTAAATTGTCGCAATTATTTTATTATTTCAAATATTCTTTGGGCTGAGTCTGAGCACCAGTACTATGGATTAGTTTTCAAGCTTTCATTACACCCGAGCAACGCCGGGCTATACTGCTAGTATATCCATGCGTTTCCTAAGCGTATTTGCGCCAAAATGCCGAAAGTAACTGGCACTCAACACACGGATTTATCGTTCCGAACGACTAATCATTGCACTACTTGCATATCATGGGAGCGAAAGCAATTAATTTCCTATTGGTCGTCGGAAAATTACATTGTGAGGCTATCAAACCGTCCACATCCGAGAGACATAAGAGACACGTCTGTTATCAGCCAAGAGTGAAATATTCCAAAGGAAATCGGCCAGCTCTAGCATTGTCATAAGAATCTTAGCGCAAAGGAATGGTCGCTCTCCGCCTTCCTTGGTAGCAAACCGGAACAAAAGAACAGACTCAAAGAATCAAAGAATCTGTTCGCGTCAAAGGAAAACATATCAATCAACGATTCCTCAAATGTCCGTCTCTATTTACAGGTCTCGTGTTTGCTAATTATCATGACTGGCGCACTCTGTTGATGGCCTCCAAAAGATCAGCGTGTTAGTTTGGTTTCCCATTACTGACGAATAGTGATTTCAATCCTGATTGGGTGCCCAATATTTGCGGCCTTGTGTCAAACTACGCTAAACTTTGTGAATGTATTCGCAACCACGTAGGAGTATTGATATTGCATAATAGTTTAGTATTCTTTTCCTTGTCTCTAATGAAATTTTCCTGTCTCTTAATATTTTGCTTAGCTTTTGGAAGACATTTTTCATTATTCCAATGTTCCCTCAGATTTCGGTAACTGTTATGTTGTGTGTAACAGAAATAGTTGAGTAAATAATCACAAACAACGGAAATAAAGTAAATGAAATATATTACCGAGAATATAACAACAGCGTTATTAGTAGAGTACAGGAACAAGGGTTAGTAACACGTATTGTAGTAAGGCGTAGAGTCCATGTATAGCACACTTCCGGTTCGCAACCGGAAATACTCGACTGACTTGGTATCGAGCTGAACAGTCAACCAGAACACTGAGCAGTCAACACTGAACGCAACGCAACCTCGAGGTCTTTCCACTACCACTTTATGTAGTGATAGGAAAAGTCCATTATTGGAACAAAGGTGGAGAGCGCCCTAACAGTAACACATTTACCGTCTATGTTAAAACGCTCCCTTCATACTTGAATATTTGTACTTGCTTGATATTTTTGTTTCTATAGCGAAGAAAACGGCGACTTACCTCGTCAAACCAGGCGACAGCGCGTCGCGTTAATACTACGACGTAAAATGCGGCGAAAAAGAAAATTACATAGCCAAAACAAGTCCGCCGCAGGAGTCGTTATGGGAGTGTATGCAAATCTTTGGCGTCCTCTCTGTGTTGTCGGCCAATGGAAAAAAATTGATCGGCCGATAAAAGCAGTCGTTCTCGAAGCGAAGAGGAGGTTTAACTGGTTAGGTGGATAGCAGTTGGCGAGATTGGACCGGCGAGTTGAATTGTCAGCATTTTGCTTTTTCTGGCCCGAAATTCGAGTAATTTGCGAGATAATATTTTCTACAGCTTCCAAGTTGTAATTAGTTTGTTTTTTTGTTTTTTTGCCAACAATTATACATTCCGTCTTCTTGCAATTGATATTTAGTCGTTTCTTCTTGCTTTCCTTCACTAGTTTCTGAGGAGTTTTTGGGTTTCCTTTCTGTTTGCTATCATCACTGTGACATTTTCATATCTAACGTTGTAAAGATTGTGGCTGACAATAATGAAGTCTGGTAGGATTTTTAATTCTTCCAGAATCACCTCTCTGTAAAATCTAAGTCATTTCAGTGATAAGAAAAAAAAACTTTGTCTTCCACCCCAATTTATTTTTATATATTTACGGAACACATTTTTCATCTGTATTGATTGGTATATTTTCCTCTGACGCGAACAGATTCTTTGACTCTTTGAGTCTGTTCTTTTGTTCCGGTTTGCTACCAAGGAAGGCGGAGAGCGACCATTCCTTTGCGTTAAGATTCTTATGACAATGCTAGAGCTGGCCGGTTTCCTTTGGAATATTTCACCCTTGGCTGATAACAGACGTGTCTCTTGTGTCTCTCGGATGTGGACGGTTTGATAGCCTCACAATGTAATTACCTAGCACTGACAGTATAGGTTCTTGATTATTCTAATATCCTTCAAAAAATGTCACGATTACCTAGCAGTTTATAAAATAAAAAAGGGACTTAGTATTTGTTGCAAAGTACATTTGCAAACTCCCCCACCCCGTCCAGTAGGTTATGAGGTCGTTTTTTTTTTTTAATCATTTCACCTCGAGCAATGTGCGTTGTGGTGCAATGGATATCGGCTCAGAACGGGAAATCGGGGAACCGAGTTCGAATTCTAGTTGAATTCTTTGCATTCACTTACGTGCAAATACTTTTGAGAAAAATATTAATCCGTCTCTTCCCTCAAGTTATGGGTTAAATAACAGGACAGATTGGGTTCTATAGACTTGGCTGGCAACCAGTCTACCACAGAAAGCAATGGTAACCTACTGCGGGATAATATTCTGCCCACTCAGTCATGTCTCTTTCGAGACATGATCGCCTAAGCGTGTGCAACGTATAGCACTTAACTGACCCCAAGCAAGGTGAGATCGCCACCAGTGCACCGGGGGTTACAGTAAAAGAAAAGCCTGGGTACAAAGAAAGGATAAAAGATGGATGGAATTCAAGGAGTAGAAAAATGCAATTGACGTTGTATTCAAATTTTTGGAGGTTGTAGTTTTCAGGGAAGCAAGTAAACGGAAGGGAGAAAAGAAACTATTAGAGTAAACGTGACGGTTAGATTTAAACAGTATTTCGACGGTAAAAGGGTGGGGCTTAGATGCCAATCTAGTAGCACCATGGAAAAAAAAGCAGTTGCCATGAAAATATTTGCAGAAAAGACAGAGGGAAGCCACATCATGATGATGAGAAAGTGACTGAAATTGAGAGGTTAAATAAGGATCGATTAGCAAGTTAGCAAGTTTGTCTCGCTAGAATCATTACAATTGAATAGTGAGTTCGATCCTCACTGGGTGCCTCATACTTTCGGCCTTGAGTCACATTTAAGCTAGGCTTAAAAAATAATACTGTCAATCTTTCACCCGAAGACTACCTTGTTGGACACTGCCTTTGGGGAGAGAGAAACCCAGACGAGGCTATGCCGAAGCTTACGGACAGGGATTTCTCACATTAAAAATATATATATACACACCCTGTTAGGAAAGTTGTATCTCTGTATCGGACCAGTTAATTTTTTTCTTCAGAATCTATCTTGCACATTTATAAATCTATCATTGAATAATTTTGCCATAACGAAGCTGCTATCTATTAACTATTACAGACAATCGCTCCAAACCACCATTAGCATGGATCAGGCTAGTCTCCCTGAAATCAAAACACTGCGCCTCCTCGGATTAACTCTCACAACAGACTTCAAGTGGAATGACTATATAGAATTAATAGCTAAATCCGCTGCTAAGAAGGTCGGTTCTCTGTGTAGGGCCAGGAAGTTTTTCCTGTCTTAAACTATCCTGCACATATATAAATCTACCATCTGCCTGTGCATTGAATACTGCTGCCATATCTGGTCGGGTGCTCCTGTTACACAGCTACGGGTCCTTGACAAAATCCAACGGAGAATCTTTAATGTGATCGATCCCGACTTGGCAGCTCAAATACAATCACTTTCTCTCCGGCGCAATGTGGCTTCCGTGTGTCTCTTCTACAAATACTTTCACGGCATCTGCTCCGATAAATTTAGCTTGGGGCGATATGATTATAAAAAAAAAGTCTATACTATTATAATGTGGATATAAAGTAGGGGATCAATTCTACATTACAATCAATATATAAACTACCTCACTTTATGGCCACAGTCATCCTTCTCTTACCATCCGCCCGTGCATTGAATACTGCTGCCATATTTGGTCGGGTGCTCCTGCTATCCGTCTAGGTGTCTTTGATAAAATCCAACGGAAAATCTGTAATGTGATCGATCCCGACTTGGTAGCTCAGATACAATCACTTTCTCACTGGTGCAATGTGGCTTCCCTGTGTCTCTTCTACAAATACTTTCGCGGCTTCTGCTCCGATGAACTTAGCTCACTAGTGCCCCGTCATATATGAATTTACTCGAGCCACAAGATTAGCAAGTACGTCCCATCATTTTACTGTGAAACCAATAAAATGTAAACGCCAATTCTACTTCACCAGCTTCTTTTCTCGCACTTCCCGCCTGTGGAATTCTCTTCCATTTACTTGCTTCACTGACATCTACAATCTCTAAGAAATTAAATGTAAAGTCAATAGTCATCTCTTATCTCACTAACTTGCATCCTCTCTCTCATGCTCCTTTCTCCGTCCACTCCACTCTCATCAGTATTCTCATCATTCTCTTACCCACTTCCTGACACTCCCTATAACCTGTCACTCTTTCTCAAAACTTTCATTCTATGAAACCCCCTGCTCAACAGTGGCAGTAAAATGCTTTGCTTGGGCTGATATGATTATAAAAAAAAAGATTGGAAAATTGTCTTTAATCTAAGATTTTTTTTAAATACGGAATTTTCTTTTTTTTTTTTTCTTGCTGTCAATTTTTCTGCTTTGTCACTTTGTAAAGTCACCAAATTCAACGGAGGTTTAAAAGTGAAAGATTTGTTACGGTAGGTGTATATTGATGTCATGTCATGGAATCCAAATAATGTGCAACTATATTTGATGAAAAGCAATGTCAGATGTATTTTTTTTTTAATCATTTCACCCCGAGCAAGGCGGAAACGCCACTGATGTGCAGGGGGTTACATAAAAGTAAGAAGATTAATTAGAAAAGAGTGAGGAGTACAAACTAGTTAGAAAGGAACAATAGAAAGCTGAGAAAGCAGGTGCGATGACAGATACATAGGTGGAGAGAAAGGGAAGGTTATACAGGGGAGGGGAGAGAGCTAGAGTCCAGTGATTAGTAGATGAGTATTGACTTTGCATTTAAATTTCTGGAGGTTGTAGCCGTCAGGAAAGCAAGAATACGGGAGCGAGTTCCACAGGCGGGAAGTGCGAGAGAGGAAGCTGCAGGAGTAGAATTCAAGTAGATGATGACTGTAAAGAAAGGAATTAGTTTCAACACAGCCATATTTTATAGTTTTGTTTTTTAGTGACTTCCATTAATTCACTGATAAAACTAATTGGAAATAAGAGATCTATCTATCGCCCGGTTCACACTCCACCCATGTCTATTGAACAGGTTAAGAGGCTCATCCCTTGTTCCCTGTTTAGGATGTGGTTTCCGGCTTTCTATTTTCCAATCTTTTCACTATTACGTAGCCCCCTGCACATCAGTGGCGTTACCGCCTTGCTCGGAGTGATATGATTAAAAAAAAGTTTCACTTTAACAAGGATATTTATAGAAACGAACCTGAAGAAAATCTCTGAAGAAACTTGTTAAATTGAAACGTTAGATTAAAGACAATTCTTCCTACCTGATCTTTTACTTATTCTATTCATCTTGTCGGATTGCAATCCATATATTCAACACACACACACACACACACACACACACACACACACACATATGTATTTATATAAATCCTTGAAGTATACATATATATATATATATACATATTGTTATTTCAAGGTTCTATAGATATATATATATATATATATATATATATATATATATGCAGGTATTTATAAGTATATATATGTATATATTTAGAACCTTGAAGTGGCATTTCGAAGAGAAAAAGTATTGCTTACAATTACAAAAATTCTCGCTCATTAGTTTTTTGCGCGAGTTAAACCTTCCTTCTCCGCTCTCTCTCTCTCTCTCTCACTCTCTCTCTCTCTCTCTCTTGTCTTTTTAACTCACCCTCTTTCTCGATTTCCATTCTATCTGTCTTGTTCTGCACCCACTCTTTCTTTGTCAATTTAATTGCATTCTCATTGTGCGAGAGATTAAAAGCAAGCCAGCAACTACGGGGCAAAGCGTCATGAAAATGCTAAAAATAAATTGAAAGTAACTATTGCAATTAGACATTTTTTACACCAACACATATTAAAGACACACACACACACACACACACACACACACACACACACACACAAACGCGCGCGCACGCACGCACACGCACGCGCACATACACACACACACACACACACACACACACACACACACACACATATATATATATATATATATATATATATATATATATATATATAGGCGGTAAAATTCCGGGAAGGATTGGTAAAAATATACTAAATAAATGAAGAGAGATCATAAGTATGTGTCGCCATAGAAATAAATATAAATTACAATAATTATCCTATTCCTCCAATTAGTCCCAATAAAACAAACGAAGGGAGATCATAAGGGAGATCATAAGGGAGATCATAAGTATGTGTCGCCATAGAAATAAATATAAATTACAATAATTATCCTATTCCCTCAATCAGTCCCAATAAAAACTTTAAAAATCTTTTTTAAAATTTGGCTAAGCTGTTACTTCCCAACCACCTACCACTGATAACTCAAGGTTCAGACCACATACCTCCCACTACCAAGGAGAAATTACTACTAAATTCCTTTCCCAGCCCAATCCAAATAAAACCAATACATTCCAACCCTTTCATTTACCTAAGCTAACCACTATGCTAAAATGTTTTCCTCATTCTCTGTTTATAAGGGGTCGATGAATGCATGCCTTAAACTGACATGTTGAAAATGGCTATTTCCCCACTAAGTTTTATCTGAATTTACAAATAAATAAATATTCGAACCTACGACCTCTATCCACATAGGGGAAGCCACCATGTATATATATATACACATATATATACATAAACTTCAGTTTATATATATATATATATATATATATATATATATATATATATATATATATATTTACACTATTTTCATTGTTGGGACTGTTGTTTTCATTTTTGTTGCCATATTCACGACGTTTATATTCACGATTATATCGTCTGCCCCACTATGCCGTGAGACAATCATAAATATAAAAGATGGAGCCTTATCCCTTAGGCCACTATGTCGTAGGACAACTTGATTATAGAACATGGAGTCTTGTCGTCTAGGCCACTATGCTGTAAGAAAATCATGAGTATAGAACAAGGTATCTTACCGTCTATATCGTGAGACAATCATGAGTATAGAACATGGAATCTCATTGCCTAGGCCATTATGCCGTTACACAATCATGTGTATAGAATATCGAGTATTATCGTCGAGGCCACTATGGCCTGAGACAATCATGATTATAGAACAGCGAGCCTCATTGTTTAGGCAACAATGCCGTGAGACAATCTTGAATATAGAACATGGTACCTTATCGTTTAGGCCACATGGAGTCTTACTGTCGAAGCCTGTATGAAGTAAGACGATCATGAATATAGAAGATGGAGATTTATCGTCTAGGCCACTGTGCCAAGAGACAATAAAAAGTATGGAACATGGATTCTTGCCGTCTAGGCAACTATGTCGTGAGACAAACATGAGTATAGAACATGGAGTCTTGCTGTCTATGCCGCTATGCCGTGAAGCATTCATGAGTTTCGAACACAGAGTCTTGTCGTCTAAGCTACTATACCGAAAGACAATCATGAATATAGATCATGGAGTATTATCGTCTAAGCTGATATGCTATGAGACAATTTTGAATATAGAATTTATAGCCTTATGCTTAATATTTTTTATTTCTTTGCGGCTGCATCCTTGCAAGGAATCTTGGTTTCTCACCGGAGAGCAATATTTTAGTGGATTAAAACTATGAATAGCGAATTTGGTGATATGCGTTCCAGAAGCTGAGTAAAGTACTAAGACACAAGAAAATTTCCCTAGAAGAGAGTGTTAGATTGCTATGTGATGTCAGTTCTTCAATACGGCAGTGAATACTGGACAATATCATCGAAGATGAGGAAAAACTTGAAGCAGCGGATGCTGCGGATATCACGGACCGAGTATGCGAGCAACGATGAAGTTTTGGAAAGAATGGAAACGAAAAGAAAATTAATATTGAGCATCAGGAAGAGACAACTGAAGTTCCTGGGACATGCAATGAGAAAAGAAGGATTGGAGAACATCATACTGACAGGCCAAATAGAAGGAAAAAGAGACAGAGGAAGGCAGCGGATAACGTATTTTCAGGGCCTGATCGGGTGGGTGACGGAACGGATGTTGCGACGGGTAACAGGAGAAAGTGTGCTAAGAACTACCAGGGATAGGGATACGTGGAGAGCCATGATCACCTACGTCTTGAAAGGATAAGGCACAAAGAAGAAGAAGAAGAAGAAGAAGAAGAATAGATGTGAGTTCAATTTCTGGATGGAGTAGTAACTGAACAATCAACAGAGATATCCCTAAATGTGAATCACGGAAGAGGAACAATCTACCTCCATAGATGAAATGTGTGTGTGTGTGTGTGTGTGTGTGTGAGAGAGAGAGAGAGAGAGAGAGAGAGAGAGAGAGAGAGAGAGTCAAACACATACACGCATTTAAAAGGTTCAATATTCCTGGCGCCTGAAGAAGGTCAAAACGAACGAAACGTCGTTCGTAATCCTTCTTTTTAATCTTTATCAAGAATTCTTTAAAAACAGAATTCGGCTTTCAGAAAACGTGACAGATATTAATTATTTCTCTTTCTGGGGCTTAATTTGAACATTGAATTAAGCCAGTTTACCAGTAGAGAAATTTGATCGAAGCAGAAGTTTAGGCCGTTATATTTTGGTCGACAGAAAACAATAGAGATAAATGAAATAATGATTTTGATAAGGAAGATTTTGGTGGAGATTAAATATCAAGACGTGTTTGCTTACTAATGGTGAAATATGAATCTAGCATAAGATATGCCGTTATATTTGGGTCATCGGAGAGAAGTGGAAATGTACGAAAGTAATTTTTTTAAACGATTACTAAGCAAAAGGACCTTTGGGAGATCACATGACTTTTGGACTGAAGCAATTAACGCTCAGGATCATTTATGACAAGTGCATAGCGACCTAACTTATAACCACTGGTCCTCTATATAAGTACTTCGTAATGCTGAAATTAACAGAGTCGGTTGGCGTTCTTGAAAGAGCACGGGCGTATATGAGATAAGAACCCCCCTCGCTGAAGCAAGTTTGCGGACAAACTAGAAACCAGGACATTGAGAAATATTATCATCGCAGCAGCCGTACTGAGGAACCGCTGAGTGTATGAAACTCTACATTCGCCGGTAGCACGACAACAATCAGAATTACAACAACCGTCGTTTCTACCCGCACCTTCGCAAGACACGTGCTTCCGGCGTTTTAATTGAGAAGAATTGATTCCGTCGAAAGAGTCAGAAGAACATTGTTGAATAGAGTTATATATCTTCAAAGACAATTTAACAACCAGTGAACCAAGCACACACACACACACACACACACACACACACACACACACACACACACACACACACACACACATTCTCTCTCTCTCTCTCTCCCCTCTCTCTCTGTCTAAACTCCCACGTGTGTGTTGTTATGCCAAAAACGTTTACTATTTGTAATCTTTTTTCTTTTCCCATTCTTTTCTTGTATATAAACGGCATTAACTATCGAGCAGTTATTTATTCAGCTTTTTACGGACTTTATTTACTATTTCTTTTTGCTGGATTCTAAATGTTTAACACCGGCTTCCTCGGCCGTGTCTGCATTTTCAGTCGACTCCGAGCGAACAACACGTCTGCTCTCTGGATCTAATAATCACAACGTGGGCAGGAAGCAGAATTAAACCAGTGAGCAGTGAACTGACCTCTGGATGCTCAGTGACCTGAGGGCTATAGTGTTAAATATATGGTCCCGTGGCTAGGACTTGGCTCCTGGAAGCCATAGTGTTAAAGAAATTGTTCCGTTCGATATTCTCTGAATGGTACCTGGATCGACAAAACACCTGAAGAAAGCCGGGTGTACAATAGCTAAAATGTGATAATCACAACAAAGGGCAGAATGAAATGAAGCAAATAAATAAAAAACTTTCAGGATAATATGTCACTCGACCGGAAGTTTTAGAATTCCGGTCATACCTTATAAATGTAGACTGCGAATAATGAAAGTAATAAGACATCTTCCCATTTCATAAATTAGAACAAAAAAATTACATAAAAAGGGGAGAAAAATACCTATCAGATTTTAATTGCCATTTTAAAAGATTTTTACGCGACAAATAGCTTAACAGAAATTAAGTATAGTTTACATGCGTTCATGAACGTTTTTGAATTTCAAATATTTTCTGAGTTCTCTCTTAAGTCCTCTCACAATCACTTACCATATCCACTTTCGAGATCAGGTGCCATCCAGATGGAAGTTGTGGACTTCCAGTCGTAACTTATAGTGGCAGAGTCAAAAACGTACCTGAATTTCAGAGATTTTCTTTAGTTCCTTCCTTTGTAACTCATGTTTTATATGTTCCAGAATAATGCTGTTTTTTTTCCTGCGTAGAAACTAAAATCCAGAAGTAAGATCTTTCAAGTAACCACGAACGGTCTAGAAATAGAAACAAAAAGAAATGAAGCAAATAAATAAAAAAGACTTTCAGGATGATGTGTCACTCGACCGGAAGTTATAGAATTCCAATCGAAGCTTATAAATGTAGAGTCGTGACAGTTCCTGAATTTCTGAGTTCCCTCTTTTGCATCTGGCTGTAATAAGATGCCGTATCAACTTTGTATGCATTTTAATATATGGTGCTGCACAATGGAATCTTCTTGAAATAGACGAAGTCAAGTTAGCCGTAAATGGTTATTATACACTCCTGGAAAGCGCCATTCTTATAACTGCGTAGAAATCAAAATCTAAAAGATAGATCTTTGAAGCAACTACTAACAATCCAAAAATGGGAACAAAGAGAATATGAAGCAAATAATTAAAATCTTTCGGGGTCAGTTGGTATATCGATATCAGTTGTCAGCTGATATTTTATTTAATGAGACATTTGTAGGATGTTATAGAAATTGCTGTGTCAGTTATCGTCTTGAGAAAAGTCAGCAAAGGGATTCAGACCTCACAAGAACCATATCAAACGATCCTGACAAAGAGGGTTAGCTGAGTGGATCAGACTTGATGACTTTTTTTACGAAAGCTGACAGGATAATGAAGGCTGACTATCTATAGAGACGGTAGCTATTTTTTTAGTCAACATAATCGACTAACCGAGAATGCAATTGGGAAAATTGCTCATACATTCAAACAAACTGAGTCGGTGGCAGATGTGAAAACGCCATTGCGTGCTCGTTTGCACCTTTCAGCTAAAAATATTGTTGCAGTGAGAGAGAAAGTAGCCAAAACACCAAACACCTTTATTCCTCATCGCGCGCAGGAATTGAACCTCTCCACACTAACGTTACATCGAATTTTGAAAAAAGATTTGTCTCTACACGCTTAAAAAATTTAACTGAGACAAGACGAAGCCTGCTGACCATTTGAAGCGCTGTACATTTGTCAATTGGATGTGTGCAAGCTGCATTCACCCTAGTCAAATTGAGCCAGCTTCCTCCCCGATGGAAGAAGATTCATTGGGATTTGTTTAAGGGCGGGGTCCCAAGTTTTACCCTGTTATTTAACCCATAATTGGAGGGAAGGGACGGATTAATACATTTCCCAAGGGTGTCAGCGCGTAAATGAATGCAGGGCATTCAACTGGAATTAGAACTCGGCTCACCGATGTCTCTTTCCGAGCCGATGTCTACTGCACCACAACGCACATTCGTTAATATACGCTTACAGCAACTGGTATTCCCAAGCGGTCACCCATCTAAGTACTGACCAGGCTCAATGCTGCTTAACTTCGGTGATCGAGCGAGAACCGGTGTATTCAACGTAATAGGCCGTAAGCCATAAAGAAAAGAAAAACGAAAATTATTTATGACTCAGAATAATATTGTTCTGTTCAGAGTTGTTGCATTTGGCCTGATGAAAATCCACGGCAGATTGTTGAAAAGACACTATATCTACAAAAGGTCACTGTTTGGTGTGTATTTTTTGCTCCCGGAATCATTGGGCCGTATTTCTTCGAAAATTATGCTGGGAATTCTGTTACGGTGACAGGCGAGCGGTACTGTGCTATGTTAACCAACTTTTTATGGCCTGAATTGAATGCTATGGATGTCGAAGATTTGTTTCCAAAAGGACGGCGCCACATGCCACACAACCAATGTAACAATGGCTTTATTGAATGAGAAGTTCCCAGGTCGCATTATCTCTCGAAACACCTTGACACCTTTATATTTTTTCCTTTGGGGTTATCTCAAAATTAAGGTCCATGTCAACAAGCCAACAACAGCTGAAGCATGATATAATAAGACATATTGGTGAGATCGAGGTGTAACTATGAAGAGACGCCATCAAAAATTTTGACCATCGAGTGGAGGTGTGTCGCCGAAGCCTTGACGGATATTTGGACGATATTGTTTTCACACATAATTGCCAGACAATCCCATCAGGATGTTTGATGTTAGTCTCTAAGAAAGCAATACACTGTGCCTCCTCAGCCTTACTCTCGCAGATGACCTCAAGTGGAACGACTACATCGAATCAACAGCTACAGCTACTGCCAGAAAGGTCGAGTGACTGCGTCGGGCCAGGAAGTTTTTCTTGTCAGAATCCATCTCAATTCATTACTGAAGAGTAATATATATATATATATATATATATATATATATATATATATATATATATTAATGCAGGTTTCATTGAATAATATAGACAAGTTCTGTCTATTAATTTTGTGTAGGATCCGTTCATACCGTCTGATATACTTGATGGTGATATCATTGAAAGACAACAAAAAATCACAGTAATTGTTGATTTTTTTATCGGGTTTAAGCTTTCGGCTCACATAAGCCATTATCAAAGAGTAAATATTAACACACGGTAAACATAGAACATTTAAGCTATTAACAATAAAGAGAATTAAATTGAAAATATAAGTTCATCCCTACCGTGGCGGATGGCCGAAGACCATCTGATATACCGTCTGATATACTTGATGGTGAAATACACACACACAATATATATATATATATATATATATATATATATATATATATATATAGATATATATAGTCTATAGTCAGGTCACACTTTGAGTGCTACTGGTACCATGTAACCCAGTACTACCTGTTGCATGGTCGGGTCATCGGCGACTAAACTGATTCACCCACCAGGCTATTCTGGTGAGGAGGGTGGCTAGACACCCAGCAGGATTAAAAACAAGACCTGTCAAAAGGCATATGAACTTTCTTGTAGGGTTAACAGCCATCTAGCAAAAGGGTGTACATTAAGCACCATATATATATATATATATATATATATGCGCGGAGGATAAATTCCAGGTTGGTGTCTGGCGCGCAATAACTCACCTTATGGGCAGGTAGTTGCTCTTTAGCCTTGGATGGTAGTCTACCTAGAGATGGAAAACTCGTATATGGAAAGCCTGAGGTCTGTTGTTCACATAATCTGTGGCAAACATTTGCACCGACTTTTGTGCTATCAGCGGTTCCAAAAAGTGTGGATGGCTCTACACAAACCTTCACCACTCTAATCAAATCATTTGTGTGGGTTTCTGGCAGCT
Organism: Ascarosepion bandense; assembly: GCA_037127315.1. Classification (NCBI taxonomy): domain Eukaryota; kingdom Metazoa; phylum Mollusca; class Cephalopoda; order Sepiida; family Sepiidae; genus Ascarosepion; species Ascarosepion bandense. Next base: position 3,482,108 of record JBBBDQ010000445.1, read on the forward strand.
TACCAGGGTTCATCTGTGGATCAAACCTCGCGCACAAACAAGCACACACACAATTACAACAAGAAGTCCATTGGCGATAGGGTAAAGGCGACGGGGACAGGTAAAGGATATTGCTGGAAGTCCTTAGCTGGAGCCTTACACAATGGCGGCCAATGGGTGATGGCCGTTCTGCGCTAACACGTGAGCAATGGCGCAGTCCGTGTCCTCCAATGGTGACAAAGCAGCCCTATTTAGGGATAGCACTGCTTTCCCCATGCCGGGGAGGGGGCGGTAAAAGGAGCCCTAAATATTGCATGCTCACATCAACCTTGGCAGCCAACTGCAGTTGTCTGGGTATCCAATCACGCAGTCAAAATACTACACGCCAAAATAACCGCAAACGGAAATTTGCTTTTGGAAGCTGGAATGTTCGTACTCTCCAGGATACTAATTCTGCACCTGAGCGTAAAACCGCTCTTGTTTCCCTTGAGTTACAGAAATACAACATTGATATAGCTGCCTTATCTGAAACTCGCCTTGCTGGAATTTCCCAGCTACGAGAAGAAAAGGGTGGATATGACTTCTTTTGGTCTGGAAAAGGTGAAAACGAATCTCGGCAATTTGGAGTTGGATTTGCCATTAAATCAGAACTGGCTAAGTCTCTATCTTCGTTGCCTAAGGGTATTTCGGATCGAATCATAACCCTTTCTTTGGAGTTGGGTGGAAATACCCGGCTGACGATCATCAGTTGTTATGCTCCAACATTGGCTGGCTCAGAACAGGAGAAAGAAGAATTTTACGATCTCCTTCGTGATGTCATCCTCAAGGTGCGCCACAAGGATAAGCTTATTCTTGCTGGGGACTTTAATGCTCGCGTTGGAAATGATGGCCAGTCTTGGACTGGTGTACTAGGTGGTCATGGTGTAGGCAAGGTAAATGAAAATGGTTTGAGGCTTCTCACTATCTGTAGGGAGTTTGGCCTTAACATTACAAATACCTTGTTCCAACAAGCAAACCACCACAAAACCACCTGGATGCATCCTCGGTCTAAGGATTGGCATCTCATAGACTATATCATCACAAAACGAAGAGACATCAGTGACTTCAACATCACTCGCTCATTTCACACATCCTGCTACCTTTCAGATCATGCTCTCTTGCGAAGTAGACTCTCATTGAGTTTATACAAGCGTAGGGTGTTTAGGTCAACAGCTCCGAAACGGATTGATGTCCTTCCCCTGAAATTAGCAGACAAGAAATATGAAATCTCTGTTAAGCTTGAGGCTGCCTTGGACTCAGTGAATATCACTGATGATATAGAATGTTCTTGGAAAGCATTGCAGAAGGCAACTCATTCAACAGCAGTAGAAGTTCTTGGAATTCCGCGTAGAAAGCACCAGGACTGGTTTGATGAAAACAACGAGGATGCAAAAAAGCTCATTAACAAGATGCACACTACACACAAAGCCTGGATAGAGGACAAGAATTCGTCTGCCAAGCAGATGTCTTACAGGAAATGCAAAGGTGAGGTGCAAAGGGCTCTCAGAGCCATGAAGGAACAGTGGTGGTATAAGAAAGCAATTGAGCTCCAAGAAGCTTCTGACAGTAAAAACACCAAAGCATTCTATAATGGTCTTAAAGAAATATTTGGGCCTGAAACGAATGGTGCCTCACCTGTATGTACAACGGACGGGGAAACGCTGCTCACTGATAAGTCAGATATTCTAAAGAGATGGAAGGAACACTTTGAGACAGTTCTAAACACATCATCTGAAGTCGACAATGATGTCATCTCGTCCCTTCCACAATGTGCTGAAATTCCTGAATTGTCATTTGAACCAGCTTATCAAGAGGTACTTGAATCTATCAAACAGATTGCCTCCGGTAAATCCCCGTCACCTGATGATCCCATCCCTCCTGAAGTGTACAAATGTGGCGGACATGCTTTAGTAAAGAAGCTACATGCTCTTTTTGTGGAAATATGGAAAGCCGGGCGTGTTCCGCAAGATTATAAGGATGCATGTATTAAGCACTTGTACAAGAATAAAGGAGCAAAGAATCTCTGCGACAATCATCGGGGAATATCACTTCTTTCCATTGCTGGAAAAATTCTGGCCAGATTAATTCTGAACCGAATTACCACACATCTTGTTGATAAAATCTACCCTGAGTCACAGTGTGGCTTCCGATCTGGTCGTGGCACCATTGACATGATATTTTCGCTCCGACAAGTTGCAGAAAAGGTACGAGAGAAGAACCAGGAACTGTACATGGTGTTTGTCGATTTGACAAAAGCGTTTGATTCAGTGAACCGTGACGCTCTCTGGAAAGTTCTGCGCAAGCTTGGCATACCTGAAAATATGCTTAAGGTGATCATCTCTTTTCATGAAGGAATGAAGGCTAAGGTTGTGTCTGACGGAATGACGTCAGACGCCTTCGACGTCACAAATGGGACAAAACAGGGGTGTGTGATGGCTCCTGTACTTTTTGCTCTTTATTTTTCCCTGATGCTGAAATATGCCTTTGGTGATATTGATACTGGCGTGAAATTTCAGTTCCGTTCTTCTGGTGGTTTATTCAACCATCAGAGGTTTAAAGCCAAGACCCTTGTTCGAACTGAAATAATCCGAGATTTGCTCTTTGCAGATGATGCTGCTCTTGTAGCAACATCTTTCGAAGAGGCACAGTTTTTGCTCGATCGTTTCGCAACTGCATGTACGGCTTTTGGGTTTACAATCAGCATTAAAAAGACAGAGGTGGTGCATCAACCATATATACCTCCAAAGCAAGTCGCGGGAGTGAGGACAGAGCCACCTGAATATCGTTTTCCAGAAAGACAACTGAAGGTGGATGGTCAAGCCGTTAAGTATACAAAGTGTTTTCCCTACTTGGGCAGCAAGGTGAATCATGATGGTTCATTGGATGACGAAATTGTCAACAGGATTGCGAGGGCTACACATGCCTTTGGGAAGTTGCGCCATCGCCTGTGGGATGAACGTGGGATCCGATTGGATACGAAAATTGTGGTTTATCGAGCTGTTATTCTCTCCATCCTCCTGTATGGCTCTGAGTCTTGGACTCCTTATAGACTTCACATCCGTCAGCTGGATGTATTTCACAAACACTGTTTGCGGTCAATCTGTGGTCTTAGCATTCGAGACAAGATGCCCAACGTTGACCTCTTCAGAAAATGTAATATTTCTGGAATAGAGCCATTCCTCATTCAGTTCCAACTACGTTGGACTGGACACGTATTGAGGATGACCGAGGAAAGGATACCAAAAATCATGATGTACAGTCAATTGGAGAGCGGTAGGAGAAATGTTGGACGGCCTTTACTGAGGTACAAGGATAAGATCAGGAGTAATTTGATTTCTCTCAATCTGCCTCACAACATTCTTGAGAGCAGAGTCTCTGATCGAATGGAGTGGAAGGCATGTTGTTTTGATGGTCTTCAGCGTTTCAAATCTGACAGTCTGAATCATATGAGTCAGAAACGAGAGAGAGTCAAGCGGGCTGTATTGGTACCTGCAAGTGCATCCCATAACCAGCACACTTGCACTCTGTGTGGATTGATTTGTAAGTCCCTTGCTGGACTTAGATGTCATCAGAGGCTGAAGCATGGATGAAGTCAGAGTTGTCGGAACCTCATACGTCGAGATCGACGGGAGAGTCCATCATATATATATATATATATATATATATATATGCTTCGCTGTATCACAGCTCATCAGTACGATAAGACATCCGATTGCTTTTTACCCAGGATTGAAACCCGACCGAATTGGCGTCAGTCGGTGATTAGGGTGTTCCATTAAGACGGATCGAAGTTAACAGAACATAAAACAGTGTTATTGGTGAAATTTTATTGATTTCACTATTGAATTATTTGTGTCATGACAATTATGGCCTGAATTGAATGCTACGGATGTCGAAGATTTGTGTTTGTAAAAAGACGGGTGCCACATGCCACACGGCCAATGCAACAATGGCTTTATGGAATGAGAAGTTCTCAGGTTGCATCATATCCCCAAACAGTGATGTCAATTGGCAACCACGATCGTGTGTCTTGACTCCTTTAGATTTCTTCATTTGGGGTAATTTCAAAAGTAAGGCCTACGTCAACAAGCCAACAATAATTCAACAGCTGAAGGATGAGATAATAAAGCATATTAAGTGAGATCGTTGTGGTGCAGTGAATATCGGCTCTGAACGACAAATCGGGGAGCCGAGTTCGAATTCCAGCTGAATTCCTTTGCATTCACTTACGCACAAATACCATGGGAAAGGTATTAATCCATGTCTTCCTTCCAGTTATGGGTTAAATAACAGGACAGATTGGGTTCTATAGCCATGGTCGGCAACCAGTCTACCGCAGAAACCAATGGCAACCTACTGAGGGATAATCTTCTGCCCAGTCAGTCATGTCTCTTTCCAGACATGAACCCCCAAGCGTGTTTCACGTATGGCACTTAACTAACTGACTGAATATAATAGTTGGAATCATGATTAAGGCTTCTACTGGGCATAAAGTGGGGGATCGTTTTTTTATTGTTGTGAAGTAATAAACCAATCCCCCACTAATTACTACCTAATAATATAATACATCTCTTCCCCATCCAGTTATAGGTTAAATGATAGGACATTGGGTTCTATAGCCTTGGCTACCAACCAGTCTACCACAGAAAGCAATAGCAACCTACTGCAGGATAATCTTCTGCCCAGTCAGTCATGTCTCTTTCGAGACATGATCGCCCAAAGCGTATATCACGTATGGCACGTAATTGACTGAGTGATATCAAGCAGCAACTATGGAGAGACGTCATTAAAAATTTTAACCATCGAGAGGAGGTGTGCTGCTGAAGCCTTGTCAGAAAACTTGGGCAATATTATTTTTCACACAGAAGTGCCATGACCTAAATAACAGGATTCGGCACTGAAATCAATAAAATTGTACGAATAATATTGTTTTATTTACTGCATACCTCGATCCGTCTTAATGGAACACCCTATTTAAGCGAATAAAATGAATTTTATTTTTTTAAGTATAACATTGATAAAGAAAACACTTGGTTGGTTGTTTTGATTTTATGGCAAATCAACTTCGGCGTGTTATTTATTGCTTACTAAACTGTATTTATTTATTACTGGTAATACCTTTTTTTTCTTTCAACAATTTATTGTTGTTTTTATATAAGTTTTGTGTCTAGTAATACTTTTTTCTTTTCGAGTATCAAGATTCATTGAGATTTGTTTTTAAGGGTAGGGTCCCCAAGTCCTACCCTTGTTATTTAACCCATAACTGGAAGGAAGAGATGGATTAATACCTTTCCCAAGGGTACCAGTGCTTAAGTGAATGCAGGGTATTCAACAGGAATTCGAACTCGGCTCACCGATTTCTCTTTCCGAGCCGATATCTACTGCATCACAACGCACATCCGTCAATATACGCTTACAGCACCTGGTATTCCCAAGCGGTCACCCATCTAAGTACTGACCAGGCTCAATGCTGCTCAACTTCGGTGATCAAGCGAGAACCGGTGTATTCAACGTAATAGGCCGTAAGCCATAAAGAAAAGAAAAACGAAAATTATTTATGACTCAGAATAATATCGTTCTGTTCTGTCCGAGTGGATATAGTGATTTTCTAAGCGTAGTTTAGATGTGGCACAAGGCTAGACGTATGGGGTATCCATTGAGAATAGAACTCACGACTCAGTTGTAATAGGTTCTAGCGAGACAAGCTTACTAACCATTGCACCAAGTTGCGGTGTCCCTGTCCATATCTGTGAATGTTTCGCCTTTGACCTTTGTTGTGGTCAACGAGACAGTTTCGTCTGGATATCTGAGCGTGCTGAAAATATTTTAACCTATTGCTCGAAGTCGGCCATTTTTATTTTCCTTCCTTTTACGTAATAACTCTTTACCGAAAGCGCTTTTCGTTGAAGACTTGACTTCATTAATAACCCCAAGTCGACCAATGATTCTAGGCTAGTGACAGTGCGTTACGTTGGATGCGTAAGAGGATTGGTAGTAAATTGCTTATAAATAAAGCGAGATCTTCTTTTCTTAATTTATACTGCAAATCTTTTTAAATGAAAGAAAATACCTATGCTATATGCATAACAAAGTTCATTCAGTTCTAGAAAGAAACCGAGTGACAATAAAAGACGAGACGGCAATGAATCCGAAAAGGTTATTTAAAGAAGGAAACCGAGGAATTATTAATGGTAGCTCAGGTTCAAGCATTGCGGACAGACAAGGTAAATGTGAATGTTGATAAGGCCAGCACTTCAACATTATGTAAAATATATGCGGAGAGAAATGAGAGAAATCATAGTGTATCAGAATGCACGTGGATGGTTCAGAAATGAAGGCATGATAAAGTTGCTGTTCTTATTCAATGGAAGTTGTCTAAAAAGTAAGTTTCAATGTAGTGACAAGTATTAGGTGTATATTATCACAAAGACGAAGAAGTAAAAAACTGTGACTCCTCGGTGCAATGTGGCTTTCCTGTGTCTCTTCTACAAATACTTTCACGGCATCTGCTCCGAATAAAATTAGCTTGGGGCGATATGATTATAAAAAAAAAATTCTATACTATTATAATGTGGATATAAAGTGGGGGATCAATTCTACATTACAATCAATATATAAACTGATCCCTCACTTTATGGCCACATCCATCCTTCTCTTACCATCCGCCCGTGCATTGAATACTGCTGCCATATTTGGTCGGGTGCTCCTGCTACCCACTTAGGTGTCCTTGATAAAATCCAAAGGAAAATCTGTAATGTGATCTATTCCGACTTGGCAGCTCGGATACAATCACTTTCTTACTGGTGCAATGTGGCTTCCCTGTGTCTCTTCTACAAATACTTTCACGGCATCTGCTCCGATAAAATTAGCTTGGGGCGATATGATTATAAAAAAAAATTCTATACTATTATAATGTGGGTATAAAGTAGGGGATCAATTCTACATTACAATCAGTATATAAACTGATCCCTCATTTATGGCCACAGTCATCCTTCTCTTACCATCCGCCCGTGCATTGAATACTGCTGCCATATTTGGTCGGGTGCTCCTGCTATCCGTCTAGGTGTCCTTGATAAAATCCAACGGGAAATCTGTAATGTGATCGATCCCGACTTGGCAGCTCGGATACAATCACTTTCTCAGTGCGGCTCCTCTGTTTCTCTTCTACAAATAGTTTCATGGCTTCTGTTCAGATGAACTTAGATCACTGTTACCCCCATATATGAATTTGCTCGAGCCACAAGATTAGCAACTAGGCCCCATCCTTTTACTGTGAAACCAATAAATTGTAAACGCAAATTTTACTCCATCAGCTTCTTCTCTCGCACTTCCAGCCAGTGGAATTCACTTCCGTTTACTTGCTTTCCTGACAGCTACAATCTTCAAGAATTCAAATGTAAAGTCAATCGTCATCTCCTGTCTCACTCACTTGCATCCTCTCTCTCCCATACTCTTTTCTTTGTTCACTCCACTCTCATCAGTATTCTCTTCCTTCTCCTACCCTCTTCCTGACATCCCTTATAACCTGTCACTCTTTCTAATAACTTACCCCCTATGTAACCCCCTGCAAAACAGTGGCTGTAAAATGCCTTGCTTGGGGCGACACGATTATAAAAGCAAAATGCTAACCGGATAGGATATTTTGAATAAGACAATGAAAACTTTATTACAGAATAAACCAGATATAGCCTGTTGAATAGACAGAAAAAATGCTAATTGACAGAGATCTCATTTGAAATGAGAACTTGGAGTATGGAAAAGAAGATCTGCAGTTACAAGGATTTTCATGTGTGAAACTTTAGAGCAGTGTGTTGTTATACAAAAAAACATGGAAAAGATTTTGCAGATATAAGAAACAGTCTGTCAGTTAAGTGTCATATGTGATACGCACTTGATCGATCATGTCTCGAAAGAAACATGACTGATTGGGCTAAAGATTTTCCCGCAGTAGTTTGCTATTACTTTCTGCGTTAGACTGGTTGCCAACCAAGGCTATAAAACCCATTCTGTCCTGTTATTTGACTCATAGCTAGAGGGAGAAGAGATGTATTATATTATTAAGTATTAATTAGTCAGGGATCACTTTATTACTTCATAACAATATAAAGCTGGTACCCCACTTTATGCCCAGTATAAGTCTTAATCATGTTTTCAACTATTATATTTCGTCAGTCAGTCAGTTAAGTACCATACGTGATGCATGCTTTGGGCGATCATGTTACGAAAGAAACTTGACTGACTGGGCAGAAGATTTTCCCGCAGTAGGGTGCCATTACTTTCTGCGGTAGACTGGTTGCCAGCCAAGGCTATAGAACCCAATTTGTCCTGATATTTAACTCATAGCTGAAGGAATTACTTCCTTTCCCATGGGTATTTGCGTGTAAGTTAATGCAACTAGTTCCTCTGGAATTCGAACACGGCTATCCAATTTCTCGTTCCGAGCCAATATCCACTGCACCACAACGCAGAACCATTATAAAGTCTGTTTTATTAAAACAGCGAGGATATCCCGGAAAAGTACTGAGTACAGTTTGTTGTGGAAAAGAAGAAATATTTGTTTTATTTTATAAAGGAACAAATGGTGACCTGAAGAAAAAATTTTTTATCAGCAGCCATCATTATTTGCAATGAATGATAATGAACATGGAAAACACAATTGAGGATGCATGCTAAATAATCGATGTGGCATTGCCTACTGTCTGCTGTATAACAGCGAAGCAAATAGAAAAGATGAGCAGTCGGTCTCTCCTGAAGGCTGAAATTGCTAGATTGTGGAAAATGTCGAAGAAAATGTCAGAGTCATCCCAGTAATTATGATGACACTTGGTTTCATTCCATTGAAGTTGTAAATATGTCTACCAACTTTGCACACGCTACACACATCTGCCTTACTGGGTACAGCAAGCATACTCCATACTAAGTACTGTGTGTCTGAGGTCCGTGTTGTGACATGACAGTCAGTATCTCATCTGGTACTAAAGCTATTGCTTATAACTAAGGTTATACATTGGATACATTTAAATATTCATTAAAAAAATGTCATTATGTCATTTCTGTCTTTGGTTGATACCCGGAAGAAAACGATTACACAGCAGAAATCAAAAGAAATAATAATAATAATAATAATAATAATAATAATAATAATAATAAACCAGAAGGAGAAAACTTGTCTATTAATTGATATGGCTTGTCCAGCGGATTGTAACATAGCAATCAAGGAATTTGAAAAACTGTCAAAATATAAAGACCTGGAAATTGAAATAGAAAAAATGTGGAAATTGAAAACAAGAGTTGTGCCAGTGATAGTAGGTGCACTTGGAATGATAAAAAATGGAACAAAACAACACATTGAAAGAATCCCTGGAAACCCCAGCTTAAGAGACATACAAAAAATTGTCTTATTAAGTACAGCCCACACACTAAGGAGAACTTTGTCTATGTAATGCTGAGGGTGATAGGGAAGATAGAAAAACATGAAATGGAGCCATAACAACACGCCACTACCTGCCTTAGGTCTCCCCGCAGACTTGGTTGGTAGTGAGACCAAAGCAGAAATCGAAATATGATGAAAAATGACATAATAATAATAATGGAAAATATGTAAACAAACACTGGTATGAACATCACCCAGAACCAGTTACAGAAATAGAAGATGTCACCATTCTATGGGATTACACCATCTACACAGACAGAAAAATTGAAGCAAATAGGCCGGACATTATTGTTAAAAACCAGAAAGAAAAAAACTTCCTTATTAATTGATACGGTTTGTCCTGCGGATTCTAACATATCAACCAAGGAATTCGAAAAACTGTCAAAATATAAAGACCTGGAAATTAAAATAGAAAAATATGTGGAAATTGAAAACAGGAATCGTGACAGTGATAGTAGGTGCACTTGGAATGATAAAAAATGGAACAAAGCAACACACTGAAAGAATCCCTGGAAATCCCAGCTTAAGAGATATACAAAAAATAGCCTTGTTAAGTACAGCCAACACACTAAGGAAAACTTTGTATATGTAACGCTAGGGATGTTAGGGGAGATAGAAAAAATATAAAATGAGCCATAACGACACACCACGACCTACCTTAGGTCTTCCCGCAAACTTGGTAGGTAGTGCTACCATAGAAATATGATGAAAAATGACAACATAATAATGATAATTTAAAAAATAAATATCAAAATACAAACTAATCGCCCAGGCTACGTGATGAAAGACAATGTGATAAAAAAACTTCCTGATGAAGACACCATGATCCAAGATATCGCAATTAAGGACACCGTCATCAAAGACACCATCATCAAAGACACCATCATCAAAGACACCGTGATCAAAGACACCGTGATCAAAGACTCTGTTATCAATAACACCGTGATCAAAGACTCTGCGATCAATAACACCGTGATCAAAGACTCTGCGATCAATAACACCGTGATCAAAGACTGTGATCAAAAACCCCTTGATCAAAGACACCGTGATCAAAAACTCTGCGATCAATAACACCGTGATCAAAGACTCTGTGACCAATAACACCGTGATCAAAGACTCTCCGATCAGTAACACCGTGATCAAAGACTCTGCGATCAATAACACCGTGATCAAAGACTCTGTGATCAATAACACCGTGATCAAAGACTCTGCGATCAATAACACCGTGATCAAAGACTCTGCGATCAATAACACCGTGATCAAAAACTCCTTGATCAAAGACACCGTGATCAAAGACTCAGTGATCAATAACACCGTGATCAAAGACTCTGTGATCAATAACACAGTGATCAAAGACTCCTTTATCAAAGACACCGTGATCAAAGACTCTGTGATCAATAACACCGTGATCAAAGACTCTGTGATCAATAACACTGTGATCAAAAACTCTGCGATCAATAACACCGTGATCAAAGACTCTGCGATCAATAACACCGTGATCAAAGACTCTGTGATCAAAAACTCCTTGATCAAAGACTCCTTGATCAAAGACTCTCTGATCAAAAACTCCTTGATCAAAGACTCCTTGATCAAAAACTCCTTGATCAAAGACTCCTTGATCAAAGACACCGTGATCAATAACACCGTGATCAATAACACCGTGATCAAAGACTCTGTGATCAAAAACTCCTTGATCAAAGACTCCTTGATCAAAGACACCGTGATCAAAGACTCCTTGATCAATAACACCGTGATCAAAGACTCTGTGATCAATAACACCGTGATCAAAGACTCTGCGATCAATAACACCGTGATCAAAGACTCTGCGATCAATAACACTGTGATCAAAGACTCTGCGATCAATAACACCGTGATCAAAGACTCTGTGATCAAAAACTCCTTGATCAAAGACTCCTTGATCAAAGACACCGTGATCAAAGACTCTGTGATCAATAACACCGTGATCAAAGACTCTGTGATCAATAACACCGTGATCAAAGACTCTGCGATCAGTAACACCGTGATCAAAGACTCTGCGATCAATAACACCGTGATCAAAGACTCTGTGATCAAAAACTCCTTGATCAAAGACTCCTTGATCAAAGACACCGTGATCAATGGTCACAAAAGCAGACTGTGCTTTCTAATTGGCATCGCAATTGTAACGTATCTTTGAAGATCTTCAAAAACTATCAAAATATAAAAATTTTCAAGTGAAAATCTCAAATATGTGAACATCAATAATTGTAGTTGCAGTTGCAACTCATGGATTGGAAAATATTCCGTTAAACTCGCTGAATTGGCCCCCTTTTATCCCCATACTTTCAATAAATACAAAAGAAAATCTTACAAGTAACACATCACGCAGTAACTCCCAGGCCTGACTCATATATAGCGCCACTAATAAAAAATCCATATAACTTTTATGAAGTATTAATCTTTAAATGGCACGTGATAAAATTTGGTCCCAATCAGAATATTAGTTTATAAACTAGCAGTATAGCCCGGCGTTGCTCAGGTGTAATGAAAGCTTTAAAACTAATCCATGGTCCTGAAGCTCAGACTCAGCCTAAAGAATATTTGAAATAATAAAATAATTGCGACAATTTACCAATCGCACCTTATATATATATATATATATATATATATATATATATATATATATATATATATATATCCTCTGAGTAGATGGTATCATGGCTGAGACTAAGAACTACAATTATACTGTGGTGATAACGACCGAACAAAAGCGAGAAACCGGATGTTGGCTCTCTCACAACTAAAAAGCAAATGAATAAAACTCGTCGCGCGCATCCGAGTTCGAGCAGATGTTCCGGTTGAAAAATAAAAATTAACCAAATATCAAATTTCCATTTCACGAGACTACGCGACTTTTATTTACCAGCCAATGGGAAGCCCAGAATCAAATTCAAGTATGAAAATCCAAAACAAGCTGTTTTGATCCAAAAGGCAGATAAAAAAAGCGGAGACAAAGCATTGTTAGACAGACCGAAGACGGACGAGCTGATTAGTTTCTCCTTTGACTTAAGTCGAGCGGCTACTATGCTGACCTCTTTCCTTCCCCTGTCTCAAAAGTACTTATTGACCTCTTCAAGGACATTCCTCAAAGTACTTACTGACTTACTGACCTTAGAAGCGGCAACTTCAAAATGAACATCCCCTTACCTACAAGACTCTTCCACATTCTTAAGCCTTTTATCTCTTTCAGCATTATATTATTTTCCATGAACATTTTAACCTCCGTTGGACTTATATTCAAGTATTATTTTAATTGTAAAAACATTAATTGAAATGTGTATATATAAATGTTATTTTATACTCAAATTGCTTTTTTTGATTTTACAATCATTTTGTGAATTATAGTGGGCTATCTTCCCACAAGATCAAATTCCGTTAACCTGCACGGTATACGATTACCCTTCACTATAACGGAATCCTACTACTACTAGAAAAAGAATAAATAAGATAACATACCCACTGTAATACCTACTTAGAGCCAAACCCGAAGCAAAAACTAAAATAAAAGGGCTGAAAAAAATACAGACATACAAGCAGATAAATAGACACACACACAAACACCTCGCCTTTTATATATATATATTATCGATTTTCTGCACTATTGTAAGAACTGCAACCTTAAAACTTCTGAATATCGTTTCTTATGTCTTTGTCTATGAGTGTATCAAATTTGATTAAAATTCTCCTTCTATAACCCGATTTTTTCGATTATCGATTTTCGATATTTTCGGGGGTACCTCGACACAAAACCTAGCTAAGAACACTCGCAGACGCTGATAGTACAACTGTGTAAATTTTCAAGAAAATTGGTTCAGCCGTTTCGCAGTCTATAGGTAACGGGGACACACACACACAGACACACACACACATACATATGCACATACACACGCACATAGACAAAGTTCCATTTATAAATATGTTTAGATTACAGTTATTTAAGTAAAGCTACTATTGCTAATTTTCTAAACAATAGCAAAACCTGAATTTCGTGTGTTGGTAAAGCATTGCTTGCTGATGGGAAAAATACTATTCAAGCAAAGCAATGGCTTGGAATCTGTAATGTGATCGATCTCGACATGGCAGCTCAGATACAATCACTTTCTCAATGGCGCAATGTGGCTTCCGTGTGTCTCTTCTACAAATACGTTCACTGCTTCTGCTCCGATGAACTTAGCTCGCTGGTGCCCCGTATATATAAATTTACTCGAGCCACAAAATTAGCAACTACGTCCCACCATTTTACTGTGAAACCAATAAATTGTAACGCAAACTCTACTTCACCAGCTTCTTTTCTCGCACTTCCCGCCTGTGGAACCCCCTTCCTTTTACTTGCTACAATCTCCAAGAATTTAAATGTAAAGTCAACAGTCATCTCCTATCTCACAAACCTGCACCCTCTCTCTCTCATGCTCTTTTCTCCGTCCACTCCACTTTCATCGGTATTCTCTTCCTTCTCTTACCCACTTCCTGGCACCCCCTATAACCTGTCACTCTTTCTCATAACTTTCCTTTGATGTAACCTCCTGCAAAACAGTGACAGTAAAATGCCTTCCTTGGAGTGATATGATTATAAAAAAATAGATAGATAGATAGATAGATAGATAGATAGATAGATAGATAGATAGATATGAGCAGACTAGGATAGATAGATAGATAGATAGATAGATAGATAGATAGATAGATAGATAGATAGATAGATAGATAACCCGACAGCTACAATCTCCAAGAATTTAAATGTAAAGTCAACAGACATCTCCTATCTAACTGACTTGCATCCTCTTTCTCTCTTTTTCTCTCTCTCTCTCTCTCTCTCTCTCTCTCATGCTCCTTTCTCCACTCTACACTCTTACCCACTTCCTGACACCCTATATAGCCTGTCATTCTTTCTCACAACTCCTATATAACCCCCCCTGCGAACCAGTGGCAGTAAACTGCCTTTACTTGGGGCGATATGATTATAAAAGAAAAGTAATTTGCAAAGTTTCTATTTTCGAGCATGTGTGAAGTTACTAAAATGTACTCATCAAGCAAGAGACTTTCCAATAGAGCAAAGCATTTTTCTCTCAAATGTTCATGCGTTTTTTGGGTCTATAACTTAGTCTGCGTGTCAGGAAAACATATCAAGTAGGTGGTCAGCGTGAGAGCCTGAGTAGCAGGTGGATGTTTTAGTCCGAGATTGACGTAATAAGAGACATTAAGAAACGTCCCTGCGACTAGTATTTCCTGACGCACGCAAAATTGTATTCATAAGAAGAAACACGACTAAAAAAATAAATAAAAAAAAGAAAGAGTTTTTAAGACACTTTAACAATTTCTAGAATATAAACATTTTGGATTTACACTTTATCGGCTTTTATTTATTTTTTTAAATATTTTCACAAGTCAAAATTTTTACCCCCACCCCCAACTTCACTTAGGCTGTACCTAACAAAAATACGCATGTGTCATTTAAAGAACTTGAAAGTTGCCTCCCCATTACACAAGGGTAATCTTAAGGGAATTTTGAACTGAACACTTATAATTATCTGAAATTTACCCGGATCAAAACCTGATGAAGGTCTAAAGGCACAATGGTCGAAACGTTGTGAAAACAAAAAAGATGAGGACAGTAGTCCACGTGAAAATAATCTGAAGAAAGAATAACACTTCATCCCAGACATCCAGACAGAAAATGTAATTTTCTCTAGAGTATAATAATCGATCCTTCGGGACTTTGACAATGTGAAATGGTTAACAAGTTTGTATTACTAGATCAATTACGACTGAACAGTGAGTTCGATCCTCACTGGGTGCCACCTACTTTTCACTTTGTGCCATATGAAAGCTTTGCTTAGAAAATTAACATAAACATCGATTTTCAGATCATGACAAAAACACTAGTTGTTTAGCTATTCTAATTTCCTGTTATGATTTTAATTAATCTTTTTGCCGTGTTCCGCCATATTGCTTGCGACCAGGAAATGGAGAATCCTTACCGTCCCAACATCATTAAAGTGTTGCAGAGGAAGAAGAAAAAAAAATTCAGTTTCAAGATTTTAATGAAGTTGTCACACGAGCCTAACGAGCCAGACACCGTGCAGGGAAGCCAAATATCTCTTCCTGACAGCTCCAGCAGCGACTAGAGTCTCCGGTCCTCGCGAGAACCGTACTATGAATAGGACAATTGACGGTGTCACTTAGGCAGTGTTCTCACCGATATGACTCTATAGAGTCGGCTGCCCATCTGTTCAGAACGCCAGTTAATTCGAATGTTATAATCGATCGGCTTTTGTCAGGGCGATGCCGAAATGAACATGCCTTGAGGCGAGACGCAGACGCGGCAAATTGCTTGAAAGAAACTACGCATGTCTTTGTAACGTACATATTTAGAATTTACAACTTAGTCTGACATAAGATCATTCGATATCTGGAAAAAGACGATGGTCAGTCGTTTTGTCTCCTAAACCAAAGTAAAAAAAAAAAATCCTTGCTTAGGTCGTCATATTTTTCAATGACATGTCCCTTCAGGGCATACGTGTTCATGGCTCTCCTCAGTTTCTTTTTCATTCGTTATCTGCAAATTGCCATGGCTTCTACGGAAAGACAGTAGTTGTGGTCAAACGTCATTCCTCTTCAGGAAATACGTGTTCATGGCTCTCCACAGTTTCTTTTCATTCGTTATCTGCAAATTGCCATGGCTTCTTCGCAAAGACAGTAGTAGTAGTAGTCAAACGTCATTCCTCTTCAGGAAATACATGTTCATGGCTCTCCACAGTTTCTTTTCATTCGTTATCTGCAAATTGCCATGGCTTCTTCGCAAAGACAGTAGTAGTAGTAGTCAAACGTCATTCCTCTTCAGGAAATACATGTTCATGGCTCTCCACAGTTTCTTTTCATTCGTTATCTGCAAATTGCCATGGCTTCTTCGCAAAGACAGTAGTAGTAGTAGACAAACGTCATTCCTCTTCAGGAAATACATGTTCATGCCTCTCCACAGTTTCTTTTCATTCGTTATCTGCAAATTGCCATGGCTTCTTCGCAAAGACAGTAGTAGTAGTAGTCAAACGTCATTCCTCTTCAGAACATACGTGTTCATGGCTCTCCACAGTTTCATTTTCTTTATTATCTGTTATTGCCGTGTTATTGCCGTGTCGTCTTCGGAAAAACAGTAGTCAAATGTCATTTATCTTCTGGACATATGTGGTCATGGCTCTCCACAACTTCATTTTCTTTATTCTCTGTGAATTGCTATGGTTTCTTCGGAAACGAAGTGTAGTAGTCAAATGTCATTGCTCATTTGGACGTAAGTAGTCATGGCTCTCCACAGTTTCATTTTCTTTATTATTTGTGAATTGCCACCGCTCCTTCGGAAAGATAGGGGAGTAGTCAAATGTCATTTATTTTCAGGATATACGTGTTCACGGCTCTTCATTATCTTTATTATCTGTGTATTGAAATGGCTTCTTCGAAAAGACAGTGAAGTAATCAAATGTAATTTTTCTTCCGAACGTTGGAGGTCATGGTTCTCCATAGCTTCATTTTCTTTATTATCTGTGGATTGCCATTATTTCACGGAAAATAGTGTAATGGTCAAATGCCATGTTCTTTCTGGACACGGGGGTCATGCCTCTCCATTATTTTTTATTATCTGTGAAATGCTATACAATCTTATGAAAGATTGCGGAGTGGTTTTGTAAGCTTTGGTAAATATTTATGGGGAATCCCGTTTAGTCGAACCGTGAGTCTCTTAACAAATCCGCTAGAAAATTCAACAAAGTTCAAGTAATAATTGAATGTGGTATATACAGGGTGTCCATGAAGTTCGTGTGCACTTTTTAAAAAATAACTTTATTTATATTTGTGACAGAAATAATCTGTAAAAAATGTCATAAAATTTAATGTACCTAGTTTTAAGTATAGTTGTTGAATAATTCTTTACCACAAAATTTGCAACAATTTTTAGATAAGTAAACAAATGGATTGGAAGGGGTGGACCATTTTATTGACCTCTACGTTTGCCAGATTTGACTCCATTAGATTTTGTTATGAAGACATGTGAAAACAATTGTGTAAGCAAACAAACCTAGTTTATTAGAAGATTTGAAAGCTAAAATAACTAATGTAATTTCAGGCATTACTGTAAATCACTTGGCAAATGTTTTCTGTGAACTGCAAAATCGTGTTACCTTTTGTATTGCTAATGATGGAGGACATGTGGAAACTTAAATAAAATTTCAATAAAACCTTAAAAAATATAGATTTACTTCTTTCTAATCCTTTTTACAAATTATTTCTCTTGTAATAATTATTTTGTTTACAAGGGAGATTTATTTCAGGTGGTACTTTCTAAACTTGCACCGACCCTTGATTTCATTTGGTCGTCCTCTTTTGGAAAGCAGCAGACGCTGTGTTGGGAAGCAGCAGGTGCTGTGAGCCATTGGCAGAGCCGCTTTCAGCGTACCCTCGCTGCTGACCAACTTGATGAGGAAACAGGAAGATTTTCCCCGAGGGACTGGCACCGGCAGGCAGACAGTAGCATGCGGAGAACTAGGCTCAGGGAGAAAGGAGGTCAGACTTTTCGCTGCGATGTGACCGCGTAATGCGAAACCAGCTTTGTGATTTCTCCTATATTTAGAGGGGTCATTAGCTGGGACTCATCTTCTACAGCCGAAGTGTGTGTTTTATTCCCTTAATAACGGGATATAATGGTTGAAGTATTTTTTGTGGTGTAAAGAAATTACACTCACCTGGCCAGTCCTTGGTTTTCCCGTTAAACAAATGGAATCGCCTAATTGTGGTTTCCGGAGTCTCTAAAATATTTGACTCCATATTGAAATGTTTCTGCATTTAAGAAGCTCATCAAGTGCTGTGTAACCTGAGTCACTACTCTGAAGAAGAAGAAGAAGAAGAAGAAGAAGAAGAAGAAGAAGAAAAGAAATCGTCGGCTCAACAAGTCTCTGAATAAAGAAGCTTTCGGCTACAGGAACCTTGTCTTGTCCGCATCCCGCTAATTCGAATGTAAGACAACGCCATTTGTATTTCCACCTTCTCGTAAGTACTTTGTGTCTCTGTTCGTAAAGCACACCTTCCTCTTTCCCTCTTGGCTAATTCGTGATTTGGTCGCAATATTTTAATTGTACGCTAAAATACCTATAATTTTAGTAGTTCTGTCTTTATTGTACATATTTCTAATGCTAATCATTTATTGAGCTGTACATGTTAAATGTAAAAACCTCGGCTCCCCGATGTGTCGTTCCGAGTCGATATCCATTGCACCACAAGCCAGCATACATGACTATAAAAATGTTAAAGATTAAAAGAAAAACGATTAAATTCATAACCTCTTGTTATTTAAAATATATAAGAAATAAATTATTTTCATACTGAAATAAGTTAAATATTAATAGCATAAAAATTCAAAAACATCTCCCTTCCGCATACTTGCTCCCTTGAGAGTTACAATCTCCAAAAGCTTGAATAGCTATAGTGTTCGGAGAGAACAGGATAGAGACCAGCGACATATTTCTTAAGGATGATGACTGAAATTCTATCAACTCTATTATAGGAGTCAAGCTTTAAAATAAAGATCAATGACTAGATTACATATATATGTTACTTAGTTGAGCTTTCGTTCTAGGTGTAGGTAATCCAGACGAGTCAAGTGCGGAGTTGGAAGAGAATCTGTAAGAAATGAACTCAACCTTGTCTGCTACGGATGTGGAAACTTCAAATTGATTGAATAGAGGAGAGATCGAAGGTTTGATGTTGTTCAGCACATTCTTGCAGAGGCGCCAGTATTCTTTAAAACCAAACTGCACACGAACTTTATAGACACCCTGTATGAAACAAACCGTCACAACTGCTTTTCACCATATATTACTAAAATTTCTCGAGAGTGCTGCTCTTGAATGTTATCAAAATATAAATCTAGGAGCCGGGTTTTTTCAGATATCTCCATTTCTGAAAGAATATTTACTTTCCCAAGCCAACTTACATGACTTTGAAAATGTTCAAAATTAAAAGAAAAACGGTTAAATTCATAACCCCTTGTTATATATATATATATATATATATATATATAAAAGGCAATCTGTGAGTTTGTGTGTGAGTATTCCTTGTGCACGCCTACATTTTTTTAGCCACACCATTCAAACTTTCTCGGGACACATATCTACAGGGAAGCCAGGTCGACACATAATTTTTGAGTTTAAGTCCAGTAATTTTCCGTTTCGCACTTTTTGGCCAATGGAGCTGATTGTTTACATTTGCTCCGTAAAACTTCTAAGATCTAAGATGGTTGCGAAATTACGTCGTAGTTTTTTTTCTCCCACTTCTCGCTTGCAGAATTCCTTCCATTTACTTGTTCCCCTGATAGCTACGGGGGTCATTCAATAAATAAGGTGAATTTTTCGGTATAAGGACTTCTAGTACATATTTAATTTTTTTTCCTTTACTTCTTTTTCAAAGGGATTTAATTTTTTTGTAGATTGAAAAAAAAATTGAGAGTTTTGGAGATTAACAAAGATGGCCAACCAAGAAGTGTGCTCCAGGATTGAACAGAGGTCAGTTATCACGTTTTTGATTGCTGAAGGGTGCAAACCAGTTGAAATTCATAAGAGAATGTCAACTGTGTATAATGCCACATGTTCCAGCCATAAAAATGTCTACAAGTGGGCTAAATTGTTTAAAGAAGGACGGAGTAGTGTTGAGGATGAAGACAGGCCTGGGAGGCCTACAGAAGTGAGGTCTCCTGAGGTGATCGAATCAGTCAATGACCTCATTCAGTCTGACAGAAGGGTGACAGTGGATGACATTGCAAGGACTTTGAGCCTATCTGTTGGGACAGTACTAAGAATTGTCCATGATGACCTTGCCTACTCGAAGGTCAGCTGCCGATGGGTGCCAAAGATGCTTACTGCAGAGCACAAACAGAAGAGGGTCAAGTTGTCTCTCCCTTATCCCTCTTAAAGGCCAGACCTTACCCCTTCAGACTTTCACCTGTTTGGTCTCTTGAATCTGTTCACGAGAGACACGAAGTTTGAAAGTGACGATGAAGTCAAAAGTATTAGGAGCGATTGGCTGAGAGATCAGTTGAAAGGTTTTTACGCTGAGAGAATACGAAAGCTTGTGCACAGATGGGGAAAATGTGTGACCTTGCTGGGAGACTACGTTGAAAATTTTAAAAAAAGTCAGCTTCTATCTGTATTAAAAGTCCTTATACCGAAAATTCACCTTATTTATTGAATGACCCTCGTACAATCTCTGAAAATTTTAAATGAGTCGTCAGTTACCATCTTCTGTCTTCTTAAATCCTGTTCATCTTTTATTATTGCTTCATGTCCCTTGTGCCCAGTTTTTTCTCTCACTATAACCCCTACGCACTTGCGGCAATCTGACTTGCTTAGGGTAACATCATTTTAAAAAAGCCGTTGAAAAGCCAATCTTGATCTTGCATATCTGTTTACATATATGACACAAGCATGGTTTTTGGAATTTCTTAACTTTCCCCTCTGTTATGGTGCCCTCCTACGAGGAATGAACTCTTCCTCTTGCTATATATAAATTGCCTGCGTGACTTCTAGAGAGTAATTACAACCAGTAACCATCTCGCGTATTGTCGAACACTGCTTCGACGGGGATCCGCCGAAGGGTAGAGTCTCGTCTGGGGAAAATTAGACAAAATGTTTGCCCGGGTTATATGGCCCGAATTACCCACATTAAAAAGGTCTTGTGCCACATTTTGTCTTAAGTAGGAGGGCAATTAAATACCGCAGTTACGAGCTGTTAAAGAGCAGCCAAGTACAGCAGTTAACGAGAGCAGTTAACAGAGCAATTGACGACAGCTGCTAGTCATGCAAAGTATGTGGTGCAGTGGATATCGGCTCGGAACGAGAAACCGGGGAGCCGAGTTCGAATTCCAACTGAATTCACTGCATTCACTTAAGCGCAAATATCCTTGGGAAAGGTATTAATCCGTCTCTTCCTTCCAGTTATGGGTTAAATAACAGGACAGATTGGGTTCTATAGCCTTGGCTGGCAACCAGTCTACCGCAGAAAGCAATGGCAACCTACTACGGGATAATCTTCTGCTCGGTCAGTCATGTCTCTTTCGAGACATGATCGCCCAAGCGTGTTTCACGTATGGCCCTTAACTGACTGAATATAATAACTGAAAGCATGATTAAGGTTTCTACTGGGCATAAAGTGGGGGATCATTTTTCCATAGTTATGAAGTAATAAACTGATCACCCACTAATTACTACTTAATAATGTAATACATCTCTTCCCTCTCTAGCTATGAGTCGAATAATAAAACAGATTGGTTTCTATAGCCTTGGCTGGCAACCAGTCTACCGCAGAATGTAATGGCAAACTACTGTGGGATAATATTCTGCCCAGTCAGTCATGTCTCTTTCAAGACATGATCGCCCAAGTGTGTATCACGTATGGCACTTAACTGACTGACTGAATATAATAGTTGAAAATATGATTAAGGCTTCCACTGGGCATAAAGTGGGGGATCTGTTTTATATTGTTATGAAGTAATAAACTGATCCCCCACTTATTATGATATAATAATATAATACATATCTTCCCCTTCTAGCTATGAGTCAAATAACAGGACAGATTGGGTTCTACAGCCTTGGTCGGCAACCAGTCTACTGCAGAAAGCAATGGCAACCTACTGCGCCCAAGCGTGTTTCACGTATGGCACTTAACTGACTGACTTTCAAAGGTGCTTGCTGCAGAGCACAAATAGAAGAGGGACAACTTTGCAGCAAAGTTTCGCCACAACTCCACAACAGATTGGCGACGATGACCCACAACATCCTCTAGCGCTTTCAAGTGGCTTTTCAGCCCGGCTTGAGACATGCAGATTTAATTAAAAAGCTGACGTAAAAAACCCTGCAGGTCAGCAAGGAATGACATTCATGTGACCTTCGATCAATAGCAAATCTGGCATAAAATTGAACAACAAATTCTATCAATACTATTTGCCTTATGGGAGTCAAGCTTTGAAAATATGTTAAAGATCAGAGACGAGGTTACATATATATGTTACTCAGTTGAACTTCAGTTCTAGGTGTAGGTACTCCAGACAAGTCAAGTGTGGAGTTGGGAGAGAATCTGTGAAAAGGGAACTCAACTTTGTCTACTGGGATGTGGGAACCTCAAATTGATTGAATAGGGATCGAGGGTTTGATGTTGTTCAGCACACTCTTGCGGAGCCGCCAGTAATCTTTGGAACCAAACTTGCAAGATGTTATTTGCTGCTTCATTCTATCAGCAAACAACTGCTTAGCAGCATTTAAGAAACGCATATATATATGTGTGCGTGCGTGTGTGTGTGTGAGAGAGAGAGAGAGAGAGTGAGTGTATATGTGTGAGAGAGAAGTGAGTGTGTGTGTGTGTGAGAGAGAGAAAGTGAGTGTGTGAGAGAGAGAGAGAAAGTGGGTGTGTGTGTGAGAGAGAAAGAAAGTGAGAGTGTTTGTGTGTGTGCGAAAGAGAGAGAAAGTGAGTGTGTGTAAGAGAGAGAAAGTGATTGTGTGTGAGAGAGAGAGAAAGTAAATGTGTGTGTGAGAGAGAGAAAGTGAGTGTGTGTGTGAGAGAGAGTGAGAGTGTTTATATGTGTGTGAGAGAGAGAAAGTGAGTGTGTTTGAGAGAAAAAGAGAGAGAGAGTGAGTGTGTGTGTGAGAGAGAGAGAGTGAGAGTGTGTGTGAGAGAGAGAGAAAGAGAGAGAGAAAGTGAGTGTGTGTGTGAGAGAGAAAGTGAATGTGTGTGCGTGTGAGAGAGAAAGTGAGTGTGTGTGAGAGAGATAGAGAAAGTGGGTGTGTGTGAGAGAGAGAAAGTGAGTATGTGTGAGAGAGAGAGAAAGTGAGTGTGAGAGAGAGAAAGTGAATGTGTGTGTGAAAGAGAGAGAGAGAAAATGAATGCGTGTGTGAAAGAGAGAGAGAGAGAAAGTGTGTGTGTGAGAGAGAGAGTGAGAGTGTGTGTCTGTGTGTGAGAGAGAGAGCGAGAGAGAAAGTGAGTGTATGTGTGTGTGTGAGAGAGAGAGAAAGTGAGTGTGTGTGTGTGAGAGAGAGAAAGTGTGCGCGCGTGCGCGCGCGCGTGTGTGTGTGTAAATAAAAACAAAAGAAAACTTGCCCTAGCCGACGCGTTTCGTCTTCTGATGGACTTATTTAAAGGCAAATATAAGGATTTTATTCTTTTTTCATCTTCATTTTCAAATATTTTAAAAAGGATTAAGTAAATTTCCCAGACGGCAATGACGAAGCTTGGAATAGAAACCCCGTCGGTCGTTTTTCGTGTGTCTTTTTATTTCTTATTTTCCATCTTTACAAAATGCCTGTAAGTATTAAATTTACTTTAGTTTTTGTCTTATACATTTTTGTACAACCATCAACTTATATATATATATATATTGATGCATGTTTCATTAAATAATATAGACAAATAGGCATTATCGTTGAAAGACGAAAGAAAATCACAATATTGACACATGGATTTTTTTTATCCTTTCTGAGCTTTCGGATTACATCAGCCATTATCAAAAATGAGAATTATATTAAGTGTATTAAAGAGTTTGCCGAAGAATCGTCGCTGCTTTGAAAATCTTCCATGCGAACAAAATAGACGACTACTACAATTGTCCGTTCGCGAACTGTTTAATACACTTAATATAATTGTCATCTTTGATAATGACTGCTGAAAGCCGAAAGCTCAGAAAGGATTAAAAAATAATGATATAAAATAAACATGTATCAATATTGTGATTTTCTTTCAACGATAATGCTATTAAGCTTATCAGACGATATGAAAAGAATTTACATAAAATAAATAGACAAAACTTGTCTATATTATTTAATGAAACATGCATCAATGAAAAAATGCTGCCCTAAATACACACAATTCATACAAATTATATATATATATATATATATATATATATATATATATATATATATATATATAGTAATGAACTTAATCACAGTAAGTCAACACTAATAATAACAGACTAAATATCCGAAAATAATGCTAACAGTGATATCAACCGTCTTCTAACCCGGTGAGGACCCCCTCATGGGTTAACTAAAGGGGGAGAGAAAAAAGAAACAAACAGCGCACAAGAACAATACGTCTAGTGTTCGTTTGAAAGTAAAAAAAAAACCAAGACGAAACCCTAAAAGCAAAGTGCTCGATACGAAAGTACGAAAGTAGAACATAATACCCTACATTTTTGTATATATATATATATATATATATATATATATATATATATATATATTTCAATTTGGTTTTGAGACCCACATCGCAAAAGCCTTGCCAATCTGGACCATTTCTCAGAACGTTGAGCAACTTACGGTCTAGCACAGCTGAATTTTTTCCGGTTTACTGCAGCTGAATTTCCGGTCACTGATTGAAAACCTGGCTTTTATTTAATTTCAAAGCGTGCGATTCAATGCATAAATGAAAACAACCTGCGTAAGAGTGTCATAACAACATTGCCGTCTTTCTCAACAAGATTACATAATTAAAATCACTTGCTGGGCTTTCCGTTCGGCTGTGTCGAGAATATTGAAACGCCAATTTTAAGTGGCTTGTCTTCTTGACGTCGATTGTTAATGAAAAACACTGATCGGATAAATTTCCTGTCTCATGGTTTGGGTATTAAATTAAAAATTTGCTTCCATCTTTTAAAATATTTTATTTGCAGGCAGACCCTACTTTGTAATCAAGATCAGCTCCTAATTGTGTTTTAAACGCATATCTTCTTGGTGTCAGTTTAAGGTGATGCCTACTTTTTTTCGTATACCTGCTGCTTTGTTTAACCGACTCCCAAGAGGATGCTTCCCCGATTACTACAATCTTAACATTTTCAAGTCTATCTTCATATTTTCAAATTAACCGTTATCTTCCCCACATATAAATTGTGCCTCTTATTCTGTAACCCCCTTCCTTGAGTGGCTCTTGTGAACATCATCGTATTATAAAACTATGCCTTTGAGTGCGTGACCCTAGTTAGCTTTCGGATCCAGTTTCGAATCTTATGATTGTCAATTTTTCAAAGTGGGTTACTTCGTCATAATATACGCTTTAGGGAGTGATTCTACCATGTAGCATCTTTGAAAACGATCTGAAAACCATACCATCGGTTGACCTAAGCCTTGTTAGTAAAATTAGCTAGGCTATACTATTCAAAAGCCGTCGATGGCTGTGTTGGCACGAAGTCACAAGCCATTGTGACCGAGGGTTCGAGCGTACTGGCCTTGTCCAAAATTCTTAATCACGCCAGATTATGCAAATCTCTCTCAAAAGCTGTAACTAAGGTTCACTCAACACAGCTGCAGTATAAACCACAGGTTGGCTCTGTATGTGTTAAAGAAAATCGACAAATGTGTCTGAGGATGCATCTGCAACAGGGATCAGCATCTCATCCAAGATTGGCCGATGCTTGCTATAAACTATAATTTTAAAAAAATAAAATTTCGCCTAAATATATTAAAAAATGTCCAGGCTTTCATCAAATCAAGAAAATTCGAAAGTGGTTAAAATATGTCGGAAAAAATACATATAAAATGACACCACGTTATTTTTAGTGGATAATCATATTTGAGTAAACGTTCTGTTTATTTATTAAACAGTTTATATATTTATGTTATATTTATATATTCTACTGGTCTGAATATTTAAGAAATCTTAGAGAACCATATTTTTTTTTTAATCATATCACCCCGAGCAAGGCGGTAACGCCACTGATGCGCAGGGGGCTACGTAAGAATGAAAAGATTGGAAAAGAGAAAGCCGGAAACCACATCCTAAACAGGGAACAAGGAATGAGCCTCTTCACCTGTTCAATAGACGTGGGTGGAGTATGAACCGGGCGATAGTTTAGTCTATCTACTCCAACTGAAAAAAAGAAAAAAAGAAAAGAGTGAAAAGATTGGAAGGGAGAAAGCCGGAAACCATATCCTAAACAGGGAACAAGGGATGAACCTCTTCACCTGTTCAATAGACGTGGGTGGAGTGTGAACCGAGAGATAGTTTAGTCTATCTACTCCAATTGAGAAAAATAAAAAAGATATCTCGAAGTCCTTCGACAGGGTGCGGTACAACGGTTTGCGACACAACTTCAACAACTATGGAATCACTGAAAGGGTTTTTTCTGTTATAAAATCTTTTCTATAAGTTAGATCTCTGTAGGTATAATTATTAACGGCCACTACCCAGACACCCTGGCGTCTCCAGAGGTCGCTTCTCGAAACTACCTTCTTTGTGATGGACATAAATGATCTAATTAAGAATATACTCCGATCATTTGTAATTGTATTAGGACCTTGAAGGATTTCTTGCTGATTTTTAATGAAAAATTAGTAAGAAAATTTTCACTGAATGTATTGTTCATTTCTGGCCACTACTTAATTTTCCATCTTTCTGGCATCATTTGAATGCCACGTCAGAAAAACGACACGTCTTTTGAAGTTAACCACAAGTTAACTGGTTTTTTGTTTTTTTTTCATCTTCATGAAAACGACAGTGTTGCTCAGTCGGACTATGTGTCATCGATCGGAACAAGAGATAATCGGAGGGGGCAATGTCTGGTCAATACAACGGGGGTGAGGTAGGACTTCCCATTTAAGCATTTCTATGTAGGTTTTCCTTCGTTTTGCATCATGTAACCTAGCGTTGTCATGTTGCAAAATAACTTTGTCGTGTCTTTGCTCGTATAGCGGCCATTTTTACTTCAATGCTCAGCTCAAACACATCAGTTGTAGTCAATCGCGAAATCCCGTGATGGTTTCGGTCGACCTGGGCAGCTCATAATAGAATAGGTTTTCCTTCGTTTTGCATCATGTAACCTAGTGTTGTCATGTTGCAAAATCACTTTGTCGAGTCTTTGCTCGTATATCTTCAATGCGGATTTAAAAATATATATTCTGTGCTGTTATTCATCTTGTCAAACCCCAATTTTCAAATTGAGTGTAATGTCGCGGATTCAAAATCGACCTACCCTAATTCTGCATTTAGTTTGCCTTTATTTTCTTTTCTTTTTTCTCGTTCAAGTTCATTGCGTTAATGCTTTCAACAAACAAGAATTTTATGACGTAACAATAAACTTACGTACCCAGATCAGAAAATACATTAACATTAGCATTTAACGTCGCTCTGGCTCGCCTAACGTGTTTCCAACGTAAGCCTTCGCTAAAATCTTCTCCTGGTTAGGCAAGATAAAGAAAAGTTTTTTTTCGTTTTATAAACAAGGCATCGAAAGGCGTACGTAGATAGCAAGTCGGAAGAGTAGAGGACGTTTGGTAGGAGACGTATTACAAAGCTCCCGTCTTTAATGAATAAAAGAGCAGAAAGAAAGTAATACAGATCAACAGGTCTAAAAGTTTTGTTTTTGAAAAGTAGGAGACACAAACACATATATTCATACAAGAAGAATTAATTTACAAAGAAACAAGAACCGTTCCCTGGGAGACGCTAACTGAAGAGTTACTTATTCTGGGTGCTTCTGGCCGTAGCTTCTGAACTTTTTTTTGGTTTAACCCCAAGTTTTACCTCCCAGTCAAGAGTCTTTTTTGTCCGCAAAATTCTCCAAAAACCCGGACCCCTTATCAAAACTTTCAGAGCCAACCTGTGGTTTATACTGCAGCTGTGTTGAGTGAACCTTAGCTTTTGGGAGCGATTTGCATAATCTGGCGTGATTAACAATTTTGGACAAGGCCAGTTCATTTTCAGCAATATAGCAATCCTAGCTAAAAAGGGGGGTTAGTATAATATTTATTTATTCATTATTGGTTTTCAAGGAATTTGCCGTCGTATGAGAACGGAAGAAAGCGAAAAAAAAGAGAGAAAAAAAAAGATAAAGTTCTGTGGATACAACAATGGCGATAAAAACCAAAAATGGCGATGACTTGGATACCGGTTACCAGTTGCCATTGTTTGATAAGCACACTTCATCTTCTTTCACTGATTGGTGGCAAATATCAGGCTTTGCGAATATCGATAACTTGATCTTCTTTCGTAATTCGGAAATCGTATCTATGCTCGACGCACAGGGAAAGGGTTCGGAGTCGACAGTTTTTCCTGATGAAGAAGCTACGAACTCTTTCGATATGGACTCTGATAACAAGTCAACGGCCTCCTGTCTTTCTCTTGGTCCTGTAGAAATGAACCACGTAGTGAGAGCACCTAGACCTTCTTTGATTACAGAAAGCCAGGATGACAATTTCTTGAATCGCACTTCTGTATTTAGATCGGCAGAGAACCCCAAATTATGCGCGTCTCTTACTGGACCTTGTAGAGTGGTTCCTGTCGACAAGTACAAGGCTTATCAAACAAGTTCTTTGCTCGTTTTCGGAAGTTGCGAGCCCGTTCCGATGACCCTTTCCCCGACAGAAACAATACTGGAACCCCAAAACACAGTCATGCAACAAAATGTTGACGGTAGCTGGAAACATACAATGCAAAACTTAAGAAATTTTTTCTGTTCTTGTTTGTGAGAAGGAACACAAAAAGGCAATGTAGATCACTTGGAAATTTCAAAGAACTTAAAAATATTTAATTTAATTTAATTTTGTCTTGATTTTCTTCGGGATTTCTCTAAAGGGAGTTTTATAATTTACTTTAATCAATAGGTACCTCCTGTGGGGTTCCAGAACAACCCAGATTAAAAGGCGGTTTTAATGCGGGCTATCCGGTCCACAAAAATACAAGACAAATTTCGAGAAAAGACAACGCAATAAGAAATGTTGTATAAAAATATGAAAATTTTGTATTTGTCAATATAAAAGAAAAGAGTGAAAAGATTGGAAAAGAGAAAGCCGGAAACCACATCCTAAATAGGGAACAAGGGATGAGCCTCTTCACCTGTTCAATAGACGTGGGTGGAGTGTGAACCGGGCGATAGATAGATCTATCTACTCCAATTGAAAAAAAAAGAGTGAAAAGATTGGAAGAGAGAGAGAGAGCCGGGAACCACATCCTAAACAGGGAACAAGGGATGAACCTCTTCACCTGTTCAATAGACGTGGGTGGAGTGTGAACCGGGCGATAGTATAGCCTATCTACCCCAATTGAAAAAAAAAAGAGTGAAAAGATTGGAAGAGAGAAAGCCGGAAACCACATCCTAAATAGGGAACAAGAGATGAGCCTCTTCACCTGTTTAATAGACGTGGGTGGAGTGTGAACCGGGCGATGGTATAGCCTATCTACCCCAATGAAAAAAAAGAGTGAAAAGATTGGAAGAGAGAAAGCTGGAAACCACATCCTAAACAGGGAACAAGGGATAAGCCTCTTAAACAATTTGTACAATTTGTGTATCTTTTGTTTGATAGAAAAATGTCTTTTATATTAACGTGAACGTTTGTTTGAATATAAAAGTGTCTGTTGTATTTAAACAAAAGTTGGTTGGGTATGAAAGTGTTTGTTTTGAGTCTTTAATTACACAGAGTAGTAGCACAATGTTTCTTTCCTTTTTATGTATCAGCCGTTAAGTAGGTGGAAAAGGAAAGTGTTTCAAATTGTGTTGAAAAGGAGTGTGAATGAGAATTCCCGAGGGAAGAGAGAGAGTCAGAGATAGAAATTGGTAGTGTATCTGTGAAACGATAAATCAGACTACTTAGTGTTGCTTCTCCTTTCTCGTGAAAAGTTTTATGGCCGTTGCAGGTGTTTCCTCTCTTCTTTCCGTTTGTATTACGGTTTAGTGGGCGAAGGTTTAGTTTGTCGGCACTGGTCTCTTTGATGTACGGCGCCTACTGACACTGCATCTCTCGGGATTGACTGGCGTGGCTGACGGTCTTGCTGTCTCTCAGTGACCCTCTTGACTGACTGACTGACTTGACTGACAGTATTTAGTCACCTCCCCACTTAAGGCAAAATGTGATACAAGGTCTTTTTAATGTGGGTCTTCTTGACCATATAGCCTGGCCAAAAATATGTGTCTATCTTTCCCCAGTTGTGATTCTACCCTTCGGCTGAACCACGACTGGGTTAGTGCTCTCCACCCGAAGGCAGAGAGCTAATAGTGTCAGTAGTAGCAGAAGCAAGTCTACTACTCAGTGACCGGTCAGGGGACCTCCTTAAATATAGAATTCTGGTCACGGGGGAGGATCCCAAAACGATTTTTTTTTTAGCTGTGAAAAAAAACTGTTTCACTGATGTATTTTGAATTTCTCGATTTGTCAACCAATCAGGATCCAGAGTATCGCTTTTCACACTGACTTGTGAGAAAGAAGCTTTTAGCCGTTCAGATCCACTTTTGCGGATGTGCAATTTTAACTTGGGTTTTTGGCGGATGATACAGGATTTGTATCCTATGCTCCAATATTTCGGCATAAATTTTCGATACCTAAGTTTAAAATGAAAAAAACATAACTGAAGATTTCATTTTAGATTTAATTAAAAGCTTAATGATTAAATTTCTTATTTCTACTAGCAGTATAGCCTGGCATTGCTCGGGTGTAATGAAAGCTTTAAAACTAATCCATGGTCCTGGAGCTCAGACACTTTGGACATTGGCATGAAAGACTAAAAAGCAATAGTTGTTTCCAGGTAAAGCGAAACTGTAGAGTGAAAGAAAAATGAATGGATGTAAGTCAACTTTTTATTTCCTGGTGTCGATATCAAACAAGTTTTTTTCATCATAAAATGAATTTTGAATTTGCTTCCTTTACTGAAATTTCTGCCTATTTACTTCTTGTAATGAAAGTAATACGCGTAGAAAAAAATCGCGTATTACTTTCATTACAGGAAGTAAATAGGTGGAAATTTCAGTAAAGGAAGCAAATAGGCCGAAAATAAGCCGAAATTTGTTGCCTATGCCTAAAGTCATTCAGCAGTTAATTACATGACTTGGTGAGAGTTACAGGAGACAAAAAGTGCGAGATGTAGTTCGATTTTTTCTGGTCGTTCAGATCAATAAAGGTAGGTTTCTTCAATAATTAATTGTGATTTGAGTTCAGCATATACATTTGCACAGAAATAATGCTATTTTGGATAAATTTGAAGGGGGGAAAAGCCTTCAGGACCTAAAACGAAAATTTACCGGCTATTCTGGGTAGCGAATAGTTTCAAGAGTTTTCCAGTTATACACACTGGATTTCCTCTCGCTAATTCGAATTCAGTCCTATGAATGATCTCGAAGCCGACTTCATTTTCCAACTATAATTTTTAATATTTGTAATTATTAAAATTCATTTTCTGAATTAATTTTTAATTTTTTTAAATTTCAATTATTTTAATTATTTTTATTTTTTAGATTTAAAACATTTTTAAAATTTTATTTATTTATAAGATCTATTTATTTATTTAAGTTTAATTCTATTTAATTTTTATCTTTAGATTTAAAATTTTTCCATCAATTTTATTTATTTTTATGACTGATTCATTTATTTAAGTTTATTTTTATTTATTTTATTCTTGGATCCACTAAGAAAATAAACTAATTTATTCAATATGTTTTAATTATATTATAAATATATATATTTATGAATTTTATTTACTTAATATACAATAATAAAATAATAGCGTAAAAAATCATTTAAAAAAATTTTAAAAAATGTAAACAAATACAGGGAAATAAAAAGCCAGAAATATTTTTCCACAAGCGAGAAGTATGAGAGAAGAAACTGTTAGCATAGAACTTACGGTTACATCTAGCCATTTCAACTGTAAAATGATGAGACCTTGCCAGGGAAGCAAGAAGCTGGAAGAGAGTTCCACAAGTGAGAAGTGCGATAAAAGAAACTGTTAGCATAGAACTTACGGTTACATCTAGCCATTTCAACTGTAAAATGATGAGACCTTGCCAGGGAAGCAAGAAGCCGGAAGAGAGTTCCACAAGTGAGAAGTGCGATAAAAGAAACTGTTAGCATAGAACTTACGGTTACATCTAGCCATTTCAACTGTAAAATGATGAGACCTTGCCAGGGAAGCAAGAAGCTGGAAGAGAGTTCCACAATTGAGAAGTGAGAGAAAAGAAACTGTTAGCATAGAACTTACGGTTACATCTAGCCATTTCAACTGTAAAATGATGAGACCTTGCCAGGGAAGCAAGAAGCTGGAAGAGAGTTCCACAATTGAGAAGTGAGAGAAAAGAAACTGTTAGCATAGAACTTACGGTTACATCTAGCCATTTCAACTGTAAAATGATGAGACCTTGACAGGGAAGCAAGAAGTCGGAAGAGAGTTCCACAATTGAGAAGTGAGAGAAAAGAAACTGTTAGCATAGAACTTACGGTTACATCTAGCCATTTCAACTGTAAAATGATGAGACCTTGCCAAGGAAGCAAGAAGCCGGAAGAGAGTTCCACAATTGAGAAGTGAGAGAAAAGAAACTGTTAGCATAGAACTTACGGTTACATCTAGCCATTTCAACTGTAAAATGATGAGACCTTGCCAAGGAAGCAAGAAGCCGGAAGAGAGTTCCACAAGTGAGAAGTGCGATAAAAGAAACTGTTAGCATAGAACTTACGGTTACATCTAGCCATTTCAACTGTAAAATGATGAGACCTTGCCAAGGAAGCAAGAAGCCGGAAGAGAGTTCCACAAGTGAGAAGTGCGATAAAAGAAACTGTTAGCATAGAACTTACGGTTACATCTAGCCATTTCAACTGTAAAATGATGAGACCTTGCCAAGGAAGCAAGAAGCCGGAAGAGAGTTCCACAAGTGAGAAGTGCGATAAAAGAAACTGTTAGCATAGAACTTACGGTTACATGTAGCCATTTCAACTGTAAAATGATGAGACCTTGCCAGGGAAGCAAGAAGCTGGAAGAGAGTTCCACAATTGAGAAGTGAGAGAAAAGAAACTGTTAGCATAGAACTTACGGTTACATCTAGCCATTTCAACTGTAAAATGATGAGACCTTGCCAGGGAAGCAAGAAGCTGGAAGAGAGTTCCACAATTGAGAAGTGAGAGAAAAGAAACTGTTAGCATAGAACTTATGGTTACATCTAGCCATTTCAACTGTAAAATGATGAGACCTTGACAGGGAAGCAAGAAGTCGGAAGAGAGTTCCACAATTGAGAAGTGAGAGAAAAGAAACTGTTAGCATAGAACTTACGGTTACATCTAGCCATTTCAACTGTAAAATGATGAGACCTTGACAGGGAAGCAAGAAGTCGGAAGAGAGTTCCACAATTGAGAAGTGCGATAAAAGAAACTGTTAGCATAGAACTTACCGTTACATCTAGCCATTTCAACCGTAAGATGATCAGACCTTGCCACCCATCTATTACAAGATTTTGTTTGTTACCTCCTTAGGTCACGTTTGTTTGTTTGTTTTCTTTTTTTGTGGGGGGGGGGTGTCGTTCATAGTCAATATATGCCAAAACTTAATGAACGGATTTGGATGAAGACTTCAGAGATTATTGGCCTTATGATTGGCCTGAACTGATTAGAGTTTTTGTTCGATCTGGTACAGGATAAAGTTTCTAGTTTATTTTTCTGTTTTACTAATATTTTCTCATTTGCTTCACATGCCAAATACTGAATTACCTCCCCTAGATTGCTTTACATCATTACATTTTCTGAACACGCTTTTTCTTCCACAAAAATATTATTATTTATAATATAAATTTAATATTTATTACCCAAATAAAAAAAAAAACGGATGGTTAAGTTCATCGTAATTATTCTCATTTTGATAATCATCTCGTGTTAATTGCTAAGATGGTGTCAGTATTGTCTTGATGGAGGTTTGCAGTCTTTGGCTGTTCTCGTTTTTTTTTTTTTTTCATTTTTTAATGGTGCAGTCCACAACCAAAAAATATTTAGCTCCTTTTTCTTACATGTTGTGACCATTTCGATTGCCCTCGTACCTTTCGTTACATTCATGCTTGACAGTTAGGTCAGCTCCATCAAATAAACCCACTGCATCCAAGAAAAATTTGACCAAGCATCGCAGAGGTCAGATTCATTTGAACATACAAATCCATTGTAGGAGTTTCAGTTGGAATTTTGGATTCACAAGCAATCTCCAGGGGCATGTATACACACTTTAAAATAGTACAATCTGATTTGAAGTCAGAGTTTTTTCTCCTAGACTGGTTTCCAGCAAAGGCTATAGAACCTAGTCAATCTTATTATTAACCCTCTCTGGTCTGGTTTTGAATTCATAATTTTCTTCTCCTAGACTGGTTGACACCCAAGGCTATAAAACCCAGTCTGTCTTGCTATTAACCTCTCTAGTCTGGTTTTGAATTCAGAATTTTCTTCTCTTAGACTGGTTGACAGCCAAGGCTATACAACCCAGTCTGACTTGCTATTTACCCTTTCCAGGCTGGTTTTGTATTCAGAATTTTCTTCTCCTAGACTGGTTGACACCCAAGGCTATAAAACCCACTCTGTCCTGCTATTAACCCTCTACGAGCTGGTTGTTGAATTATTTGGTTATTTATCGATTGTTGTCGAGCCCTTAGCTGTCAGTGAAGTTGTGAACAAATTTTTGGCACTCTATGCCCTCGGCAGGTTGATGACTGAAGTTCTTGAGTAATAGACCATCCTATTTATAGCAAAATTGGTGTTAAAAATGACTGTTAAAAATTGGTGTTTGAAAATTGTCAAGAGAGGAAGGGGGGATTATCTATATATGCCTATTCATATATTATATATATATTATAATAGTTATACATACAAATATAATTTTTTTCCTGGTGTAGGGGAGAGGATTAAAACTGACAAGGACGTAGAGCGCTGAAAATTTGTTCACAACTTCACTGACAGCTAAAGGCTCGACAACAATCAACAAATAACCAAAAATTATAACATAGCACACGCAAACAGCAACCTTCTACTACAATCTACCAGACATGCATATGTAGAAGTAAATAATCTGTGGGATACACATTCATGCAATTACATATTCATTATTACACCCAGCCTTTGAGATTTCACTTGCCCGATCGACTGACTCAGTCGATTAAAAACTTAATTGGGCGATTAAAGTTTATTGCTTTACTCACCCGCGGCTGATTAAAAATCTCACAATGAAAAAAAGGAAATCTGATTCCTTTTACACCCCAAAAGTAGGCCATTGAAGATTCACAAGTTACTTAGAATGACCTACAATGACCTTTTATCATCCCGGTCAGTGTAGACATTTGTTTAATGTCCAAAATGTCTCTGTTGCCCAGATTAAAGACGCTCACAGATGTTTAGAAACTTTATCTTTGACTTCCTGCTTAAGAAAAGTAAAAACAAACATTTGAAAGAAAGAAAAAAATAAGCATACTTCTTTCAAAAAAAATTATACAAGTAAGTAATTTTTTATAGAAAATCATTGAGAAAATCAGATTTGTTATTTTTTATCATCTATGAGATGGAGGTTGTAGTCAAACAGAAGAAAGAAACTACGAATTTATGTACCTCCACTCAATTGCCAAAAAAGAAAAAACAGCATATCATGATGTTAGAAATTTTGTTGTTATTATGTTTAAAAAAATTTTAAATCCTTTCTAACACATTTGAAATTTTAATTAAAATTTCATTTTCTGTTTTCCATCA
The DNA here is from genome assembly GCA_037127315.1 of Ascarosepion bandense. Lineage (NCBI taxonomy): Eukaryota > Metazoa > Mollusca > Cephalopoda > Sepiida > Sepiidae > Ascarosepion > Ascarosepion bandense. The sequence goes on from JBBBDQ010000445.1 coordinate 3,518,084, forward strand.
GCGACTTATGCTATGTTTACGTAAACATTAAGAAAACGGAGTCGGTCGAGTAAAATGACTTTAGGGGGAAAAAAATTTTCCCTCGCTCTCAACTGCCGGTCGAGTGATTTCTTTATCAAATCTCAAAGGCTGATTACACCTAGAACAATAATGACCAATCCAATGTACATTACAATTCATTTCTATTCCTTATAAACTGTCATTCAACAAGTGACTTTCAGTTACGTTTCTTAACGTTACAAAGGAAAGAACTTTTCCTTCCCTTATTTGCATGCTTACTATATGTAACCTTATTGTTAATACATGTTTTTCATTGTTTACTGTTATGTTGTTGTCTTATTTCTTATGCCATCTTATGCTGAATCGAATCTCAAATAATAAATATCCTAATTAAACGACATGTCCTCTACAACAGTGCTACTCAAAGTGTGGTACGCGTACCATCGCCGGTACGTGAGCCATCGTCTGCCGGTATGCAGTGATATTCCAGAAAAGAAAGAAACAATTGTAAAACTCTATGCCACGAGAGACTGCCAGGATATTTGACTCGTTTTTGTTTTTTGTTTTTTTTTTAATTTTCATTTTAGTTTTATATTATTATGGCTACATTGTTCATTTACTCACTCATGTTAAAAGTTATTGCTATCCAACTAACGAATGCGATAAAATGAACAGCAAAACAGTGAACTGAATACGCATCAGACTTTGTTCCATTCATATATCCATGATATATACACATCATATATTTTAAATACATCTTAAATTAATTAAAATTAATATTTTGTTTTACTGTTTGTCTATTTTTTAGAAGATTAATGCTTTTTGTTACATTCAAATTGCTTACGAAGTATTAATATTAACTTTAAATATTTTTTCTGGATTTTTTAAAAATATATACCCTCGAAACCAGTGGCCATAACTAATATAGCACAACTATGATACTGGTCAATGGCACACTGGGAAGACTTGTTACGCCAATGATGACTACCCTTAGAATGAACAAGATATCATGTTTATTACAGATAGTCTCAAAATGTTCCTGAAATAGTCAGTCAGTTAAGTGCTATACATGATACACGCTTGGGCGATTATGTCTCGAAAGAGACATGATTGACTGGGCAGAAGATTATCCCTCAGTAGGTTGCCATTACTTTCTGAGGTAGACTGGTTGCCAACCAAGGCTATAGAACCCAATCTGTCCTGTTATTTAACCCATAACTGGAAGGAAGAGACAGATTAATACCTTTCCCAAGGGTATTTGCGCGTAAGTGAATGCAATGAATTCAGCTGGAATTTGAACTCGGCTCCCCGATTTCTTGTTCCGAGCTGATATCCAATGCACCACAACGCACATCCATTCCTGAAATAGTACATATCTAAAAAAAAACCAAAAAAAACCGGGGTTCACAGTCCCCCCCCCCCTTACTCAGCTGGATTGGCCTGCTTTGCTTGCCGGTCTCTGGCATATTGGAAAAAAAAACTACCAGTCCGCCACATCAGATAGTTTGAGAAGCACTGCTCTACAGTGCTATATTTGCATGAATATACATGTACACAGAAGAAAAACTCCTAATAATATGAACGCAGCAATACAGATATAACAATGAACATTCACATGAAATACCACAATGTCTTATACAAAAAACATATCAAAGACACAAAATACTAAAAGGACAGAAATGGTAATCATTCACAGATAACAAAAGATGTAACTTAATGATCTCAACAACAACAAAAACAAAATGGTGGTATAGTTAATAAAACCTGGCCTTTACACATTTATTATATCAAACCCCGTCTATACTATACTGGTCACCGCAACATTCCGTCTATACCAAGCATCGGCAACCTTTTGAAGAGAGCGGGCCAGATAGCTATGGAAAGTCTCAGAATGAAGAGCTATGATATCAAATGTACTGTAATAAATTGTCTTGACCTCAGACCACTCAGAAGTCTTCCATCGTGTGGACGTTTAAAGAAATAACAATGAAGTTAATGTTATATTATTTAAACAAGGTTCTTTATTTTATTGTGAGACTAACAAGATAAATAACACAACAAAAAATGCAAGTTCCTTAAAACAACAAAATACAGTTAGAAATGGCAAATTATCTAATAAGACATTTATTTCTCTTTCTTGTTCGACAACTTCTTGACATCAATTGATGTATTTGTTGATGACAGGAACAAAACTTTATCCAAGTGGTCATCACCCAACCTTGTTCTGAAATGATTTTTAATATATTTATTTTTCGTAAAAAGGTTTGTTCTCTAGCATATATTCTTCCAAATAATGATACCATCATTTTCGCATTATTCAATAGACTTTTATATTTTCCGCTTGCTGAAAGATATTTCTTAAGAAATTCAGCAGTGGATTTGAAATTAAATTTTGATTTTAAAAACTTGTGGTATTGGAAGTCGCTGAACTCTAATTGAAAATTTCTTTACCACTTTCTCAGCAAATTAATAAGATAATTAGTGTCGAGGTGTTAAGTTGGCAGCTTGACAAAACTTCTTCAGAGGCTCGATGTGACACGGGAGCTGGGGGTTGCTGATCCCTGGTCTATACCATACCACAAAAATGTTCACAAATATGCATGCATGCATTTAAAATTTGCTGAAGTTTACACATGATTTTGTAAATGGTTTTGAATTTTGTTACTAAATTTTAAAACTATAAAACTTATTATTTTATCAATTTAATGAAATTTTCTATACAAACATGGACTACATTTTTTTGCCTAATTTTAGAACTATAAAAATTATTATTTTATCAATTTAATGAAATTTTCTATAAAAATATGGACTGCATTTTTTTGCTCAATTTTAGAACAATAAAACTTACTATTTTATCAATTTCATGAAAATTTCTATACAAACATTGACTACATTTTTTGGCCCAATTTTAGAAATATAAAACATTATTTTATCAATTTAATGAAATTTTCTATACAAACATGGACTACATTTTTTGGCCCAATTTTAGAACTATAAAACTTATTATTTTATCAATTTAATGAAATTTTCTATACAAACATGGACTACATTTTTTGGCCCAATTTTAGAACTATAAAACTTATTATTTTATCAATTTAATGAAATTTTCTATACAAACATGGACTACATTTTTTGGCCCAATTTTAGAACTATAAAACTTATTATTTTGTCAATTTAATGAAATTTTCTATACAAACATGGACTACATTTTTTTGCCCAATTTTAGAACTATAAAACTTATTATTTTATCAATTTAATGAAATTTTCTATACAAACATGGACTACATTTTTTGGCCCAATTTTAGAACTATAAAACTTATTATTTTATCAATTTAATGAAATTTTCTATACAAACATGGACTACATTTTTTGGCCCAATTTTAGAACTATAAAACTTATTATTTTATCAATTTAATGAAACTTTCTATAAAAATATGGACTGCATTTTTTTGCCCAATTTTAGGACTATAAAACTTATTATTTTATTAATTTAATGAAACTTTCTATAAAAATATGGACTGCATTTTTTTGACTCAATACACGTGGAACTTTTCCTTGTGTTATTGTAGTTTGTTTTTTTACTATTTTAGATTTTGACAAGTGTTTTAAAATTGGGTGTAATTGGCCTTTTAATTAATTGACCTAAAGACATAAGGTGAGGAACATCAAAATTCTATAAGAAAACTGGTACCATAATTACCGTTAGCCCTAAAAAAGCTATTTTTCTTGTAGATACAATCCCAAGAATTTTACCAAACTGTCTCTCATATTAATTTCACTGACCCCGTCAAGACAGTCACTAGAGTTCAGAAAAAATTCAACTGGAAAAATATTTGCACTTGAAAGATCATTGGATCAAAATATTACTGATGGCTGGAAATACAAAAAACAGAGGAAATTCCACAGCATTAGTATAGCGGAAAATTTAATTTAATTTTATTGGTAGAAATTACTGGAGTCTAGTGAGGCAACCAGACTTTTCTTATAGGTAGCATCATCAAATCTCCATATCCAAAATTAAGACAATCTCTTAGAATTAAACCTAATTTTGCAGTATGTGAGTTCTACGGTGATGTGGAAATTAATGATACTATTGAAGAGTATGAGATATCTGATCACATAAAGGATACAAATTCTTTGGAAATTCTTATTGAAAACATGAAAGAAATGGACATAGAATAATGTCAAACCAAACCTCAAAGTGTGATTGTTGTATTTTTTTTAATAATCATATTGCCCCAAGTAAGGCGATTTACTGCCACTGTTTTGCAGGGGGTTACATAGGATAAAAGTTATGAGGAAGAGTGACAGGTTATATGGGGTGTAAGGAAGTGGGTAAGAAATGGATGACCGTGGCTATAAAGTGAGGGATCAGTTTATATATTGACTGTGATGTACAACTGATCCCCTACTTTATATCCACATTATAATAGTATAGAAATCTCTCTCTCTCTCTCTTTTTTTTTTTATAATCATATCACCACAAGCAAAGCATTTTACTGCCACTGTTTTGCAGGGGGTTACATAGGAGGAAAGTTATGAGAAAGAGTGACAGGTTATAGGGGGTGTCAGGAAGAGGGTAAGAGAAGGCTGAGAATACTGATGAGAGTGGAGTGGAGTGGGCAGAGAAAGGAGCATGAGAGAGAGGATGCAGATTAGTGAGATAGAAAATGACTATTGACTTTACATTTAAATTCTTGGGTATTGTAGTTGCCGGGCTATCTATCTATCTCTCTTTTTTTTTATAATCATATCGCCCCAAGCAAGGCATTTTACTGCCACTGTTTTGCAGGGGGTTACATAGGATGAAAGTTATGAGAAAAAGCGACAGGTTATAGGGAGTGTCAGGAAGTGGGTAAGAGAAGGATGAGAATACTGATGAGAGGGGAGTGGATGGAGAAAGGAGCATGAGAGAGAGGATGCGGGTTAATGAGATAGGAGATGACTATTGACTTTACATTTAAATTCTTCGGGATTGTAGCTGTCACAGAAGCAAGTAAATGGAAGGGAATTCCACATGCGGGAAGTGCAAGAAAAGAAGCTGATGGAGTAGAATTTGCATTTACATTTTATTGGTTCCACAGTAAAAGGGTGGGACCTAGTTGCTAATCTTGTGGCTCGAGTAAATTCATATATAGGGGGGTGCCAGGGGTCATCAGAACATTTGATAATGTCTTTTTTGTTATTAGTGTCAGAAGAGATGATAATAATAATAATGCAATAAATAAGAAAGCTATATCTTTCTTTTGTAGTTCAGCAAAACTTTCAATTGTATATCCGCATCCAGTTATGGAATCAAGATCTCTTTACTTCATCATCATCATCATCAGTCTGCAGCCTCGGCCGAGATTCAAAATCTCGTCAGTAGCTGAATACTTGATGCTTCGCTAGAGCTACCAAGGGTGTTTTTATCGTGACACCATTACTAGATGGGTTGCCTACCATGGCTTAAGAGAGGCCCATTCACCCTCATTAAGAGAAGGATATCCCGCACCAGTTTCCCAACCTGGTGTTTTTTAAAAACCTCACGGTTCATATTCAGTTCATATTCAGTTCAGTTCATATACGAAAATGCATTGGAAACAACTGGCTTAGTTAAAGAAATGCAAGTAAATCTAAATCAAAACTTATTTATAAATGGAACTGTGTGTGAGTGTGTGTGTGTGTCTGTGTGTGTGTATGTGTCTGTGTGTCTGTGTCTGTGTGTGAGTGTGTGTGTGTGTCTGTGTGTGTGTGTGTGACCATTACCTATAGACTCTGAAACGGCTGAACCGATTTTCTTAAAAATTCACACAGTTGTACTATAAGCGTCTGCGAGTGTTCTTAGCTTGGTTTTGTGTCAAGGTACCCTCGATAAATATCAAAAATCGATAATCGAAAAAATCGAGTTATAGAAGGAGTGATCCGATTTTAATCAAATTTGATACACTCATAGACAAAGACATAAGAAACGATATTCAGAAGTTTCCAGATTGCAGTTCTTACAATAGTGCAGAAATATATATATATATATATATATATATATATATATATATATATATATATATATATATATATATATATATATATATATATATATATATATATATATATATATATATATAAAAGGCAAGATGTTTGTGTGTGTGTCTGTTTATCTGCCTGTATGTCTGTATTTTTTTCAGCCCTTTTATTTTAGTTTTTGCTTCGGGTTTGGCTCTATGTAGGTATAATTGTAGTTCTTAGTCTCAACCATGATACCATTTACTCAGAGGACTTATTTAGCCTTCAAAATTCAGTTTACGACAAAAAAAAATTTTTTTGATATCCATACCAGGATATCAAAATTTGATTTACGTCCATTCATTTTTCTTTTAGTCTACAGTTTCGCTTTAACTGGAACAACTATTGCTTTTTAGTCTTTCATACCAACGTCGAAAGTGTCTGAGCTCCAGGACCATGGATTAGTTTTAAAGCTTTCATTACACCCAAGCAACATGGGGCTATACTGCTAGTATATATATATATATATATATATATATATATATATATATATATATATATATATATATTAGATGCGATTGGTAAATTGTCGCAATTATTTTATTATTTCAAATACTCTTTAGGCTGAGTCTGAGCTCCAGGACCATGGATTAGTTTTAAAGCTTTCATTACACCTGAGCAACACCGGGCTATACTGCTAGTTTAATATATGGAAATGATAATGAGGATAAAAGACCAGAAATAAACATTTATTTTCTGGGGATAATAGAGGTTCTCTGCCATATCCTAGTGATACTACCACAAATTGAATTTGAATTTTGTTTAATAGCATATCAACCTCTGTAGGTTATTTAATGCCAAAAAGGTAGGGTTTTAAGGTTTCTTTTTTAATGTTCAATTATAGTGAGAAGGTTAATATACTCAGATTTTGATGAAAAAAATTTTTTTATTTTATTTTAGAAAACTAAAGATGTCTTCTAGTTTTGTATTCAAAAATGTATTGCTGGTAATAATTTTTTTCTTCAAAAATGTGTTATGGTAATAATTTTTTCCTTCAGAAAAGTATTGTTGGCAATATTTTTCTTTCAAAAATGTATATTTTTCTATTTGGCTTTGTGAGAAGATAGCCCACTAAAATTCATAAAATGATTATAAAATCAAGAAAGCTATTAGAGTATAAAATAATATATATATATATATATATATATATATATATATATATATATATATATATATTTCAATTAATGTTTTACAAATAAAGTAATACTTGAAATAAAAGTCCAGTGGAGGTTAGAGAGTTCATGACAAATAATGATGAGCTGAAAGAGATTAAAGGCTTAGGTGTGTGGAAGCATCTTGAAGGTAAGGGGGTGTTCATTTTGAAGTTGCAGCTTCTAAGGTCAGTAAGTCAGTAACTACTTTGAGGAATATCTTTGAAGGGGTCAGTAAGTACTTTTGAGACAGAGAGGAGGAAAGAAAGAAGTTAGCATAGTAGCTAGACTTAAGTCAAGGGAGAAACTAATCAGCTCGTTTGTCTCCTCTGGTCTCTGCCGGGTCTGTCTGTTTGGGTGCCTTTTGTCTAGGCTTTTTATATCTGCCTTTTGGATCAGAAGCTCGTTTGGAATTTTATAATTGAATTTGATTCTGGGCTTCCCATTGGCTGGTAAATAAAATGAAATGGTAGTTTGATATTTGGTTAATTTTTATTTTTCAACCTGAACATCTGCTAGGAGTTTTATTCATTTGCCTTTTAGTTGGCATATAGCCAGCATCCGGTGTCGCTTTTGCTCGGTCGGTATCACCACCCTACCACTCAGGGTCAGGGTGAACCTGGGAACAACAGCATTTAAGAGATGGTTCCATGCTCCTCACAACCTCCCAATCAGAGGTCTTGCTGCCAGATGCAGTTTACCGTCATACCCAGGACCACTACCACATGCTGTTCTCTATAATTATATAGTTATTGGTAAACTAACAAAAAAAATATTCTCTTCATTCAGTAAATCAAATGAAATTAGCCATGCATATAATCTTGAATGTTTTGGGCCATTGGCACATAATGATAATCTTATGTGGACTCTTGTGGTGAGGGTCACAATACTGGAAAATTAGAAAGAATAATCCATACCTCATACTTACCTGGAGCTCTTTAAATGTTCTTTTAAATAATTTTGTGCCAGTAAAAATATTCCGAGAAACAAGTTAACAAAAAAAAAAAAAAAAAGAAAGAAAAAAGAAAAGAAAACTTCAAACCTTCAGCTAAATTTTCCATATATCTATATAACATTTTTCTACAATTATTTAAAATTTGTCTTTTTTCTACACAAAAAGAAAACGTCAATATTGTAACTTTACTACTTGAGAAAATTTTTAAAAAGAAAACATGCGAATTAAGACCATGTTGATTTTTTTTCTTGTAAATGTAAAGAAAATAGTTTTCAAATAATTTTTACACAATCAAAATAAGGAAAAGGATTTTAAGTCTTTTTTTTAGTTTAAATTCAATAAACGTTAGCAACAGAAAAAAAAAATGTAAAACTTAAAATAATTTTCTTTTAGAAAATATTGTTGAAAGTTTAAGGCAAAAACCGAAACTTGGTTTCTTTCTTTTCTAAATCTACAATAACTTTACTCATCATTAAAATACAAACGGATTTTTATTGTTTGTTCTTTAAAGATGTAAGGCAGAAATCGAACTGCAGTTTGTTTTTCTGTTTCATATGAAAAGAAAAAGTATTGTCAATTTCAGTAACTTTAAGGAATAAAACGTTTTTAATAGTTTGCTTGCTTTTTTCTTATTTTTATAAATTAAATTAATTAATATTAATCGATTTTTCCCCTTCAGACTAGCACCGAAAAAGATAATCTACAAAAAACAAAAATGGCATTATTCAATAATCCCATTTTTTATATTTTTTCGAATATTCGAAGCAGAATTTTGGAAAAGTGGCTAATATTGTTTGAAGAAAAAAAAAGGGATGATATTTACACAGGGAATCCTGCATTTAAGAAAAAATAAAACAAAGTTTGCGGACAATATTGAAGGTGGGATAAACAGATATAAAACAAAAATTTACCGAGATTTAAAAAAAAAATAATAATTTAATTCATTTAGTCAGGAGAGTTTAAAATCAGACAGTAATTATTTGATTTTTCCAAGAATTTTTAAATTTATGTTTTTCATCGGAAAAAAGCGTTAAAATAAACGCGTTTTTTTTTTTTAATAATTAAAAAAAATACTTTGGCAAACTTTGGTCATTCCTCTTCATAAACATTTTTATTTTAACAGTAAGACTTTTTTTTTTTAACTTAAAAACAGTTTGTTTAGGGTCTTTTTCTGTTTTTCAGCGAAAAAGTTGAATTAATGTTGAATAAAGAAAGTTCTAAGATGAAATTCGAACCCTAGTTTCTTTTTCTACATCGTATTCTATGCTCTAAAAAGTTTATCTATAATCATTCATTTTTAGCAGCTTTGCTGATACTATTTCTCTTGTATTGACATAATGTTTGTTTAATAATAGAACAAGCCTTTTCTCGACGGTTTTCCCCCCCCTTTTTTTAAAAAATCTTCCCTCGTTGCCTTATTTGAATAGAAAACGTATTTAAAGGGAGAAAACTGGTGCACACTGCACTTGGGAAAATGTTGGGCACATCGACATGAAATGCTTTGTGGCCGAGTAGTGAGTTCGACACTCACTTGGTGCCCCCGTGTCACATCTAAACTCACATTAGGAAAAATGTTTCCATGACAGATAATCTACTCGTGCTCATTACTACGGGATAAAAAGATACCAATCTTTTTAGCAAGGTCAATAATCCTCATGCAAAGAATTTTTTTTTTGTAAATCTTAATTTAAATTCCCAAATAGTTGTATGAAATTTAGTTCATTATTTGTTAATATAAATTTTAGCAACAGCTCTTAAAATTTAAAAGATTTAATAAATTACCTTTTTTTAGATGACGTTTTGATTTAGCATTTTAAATTTCCCCTAAGTTATTAATTTGAAACACATTTTATTTTAAAACTGAATGCAGTTAGTGAGTAGTTTTTGTAACTGTACTAAAATGTGTAGTTTGCAGATTTTTTTTTCTTTCTGAAAGAGAGACTTATTTACTGAATTAATCAACAAATAGAGGGAATAAAAGTAATTTCTTTTATTTGTCACAACCAAAATGTTCACGATATGTTTAAAAACTACATTTTCTTCAGAGAGTAAATAAATAAATAGACCCGTAGAACTAAGGCCGATTTAAAAGCTATACTTCACAATTAGTAGTAAAAGGATTAAAATAAAGGAAAATTAACATTTTTATTTACTCTGTAAGCAATGCCATATTTTATTGCGATTGTTTAGAATTAAGAATACTCTGAATAAAAATATTAGGAGAGAAACATTTCTATTCGACCAAGAAAGAACACGTGTGTCTTCCATACTTTTTTTTTGTTTGTGTTGCAAGAAACGGAAGTGACGTCAAGTCACGTGACCAGCCGGGAAGTTTAAAATTTGTTTGCGAGTAAATACTATGGAAGAAAATGGCGGAGAGTACCCAGTCTCTGGAGGAAATCCCGTTAACGTTGCTAAACAAGCAGATCCGAATCGTCTGCGACGGTAAGTACGAAGAAAATTATTAACAATTGGCTGGGTTTCTTGATCTGTTCCCGATCGTTGTCTAACACGCCGTCAGCCTTAACTTATGTCACGAAACACTGCAGTGTTTGTTGTGAACATCATTCAAATTTTAAATTATTGCTTTTGAAATTTAAACACGATTGTATATATATATATATTTGGTATTTTAGATTTTTGTTTCTTCTTATGCGATCACTTTCTTAAGATCTTCAGTTATTAATTTTCGAAAAGAAAAAAAAATCTTGCATTATTTCTTGATTATAACAATGTGACTCCGCAACCAAAAAATGTTTTTTCGTTTTTTTTTATGCTGTTAAAAAAATGTTTTTCTTCTGTAAAAAAAATCTTTTAACGAATATTACTTAAAAAAAAAAAAATGACAAAAAAAAAATTCACATATGATTGATAAAAAATTAAGAATAAAAAATCATCATGGAAAAATAATGCAAAAAATGTTGACAATTTTTTTAATCGTTTTTTTAATGTTAGTTAATTGAACATTGAACGTTTAATTTTTTTATAGACTGGCGGGCTGATTCTACAAAATGTCTATAATGTAAATTCTCACCTTTAATTCTGAAAATAGACTTTTAAGTCTTTTAGATCATCGATTTCTGAACAATTTGGTATCATTTTATTGTTAAATTGTCAATTTTTGTCAATTGTCATAAATGTTTGTAAATTGAAAGACGTTCTACATCGTAGCCAGTTTCACTTTTTATAACGCTTTCTTTTTTTCGTTTTGTTTTTGATAGTTTTTGATTTTTTTTTATTCTTTTACATTTATTTTTATTAAATTTTTTCAAATTATTTAAATTTCATTTTGTTTCTTTAAAATGCAAATTTTTGCTTTTTTTACTGTTTTATTTTTATTTTCCAATTTTCCTAAAAATGTTAGTTTTCATTTTTGTGTTTTTTTATGTTCTGATGACTTTTTTTTCTAAATAAAATGACAAAAAAATTATCAAAATTTTGAAAGAAATACATAGGAATAGAGAAAAATTGATAAGTATTTTTATTGCCCTCGTTTTAAAACTAAAAAAAAAAATTGAATTTTATTTTATTTTTGAAGTTTACTTTTAAACATTTTAAATTTTAAAAAACTTAATTTAGAAATCCTTAAATGGTCTGCTAAATTCTCTGTGAATTATTCAATTGTTTATTTCTTTACTTTATTCATGTTTATATGCAAAACTTACATCGAAAAAGATATTGGCTTCACTGAAAAATTGCCATTAAATTGAAAATTTTTAAATTTAAATAAAATAAAAATCATAAAATATGGGATTTTTCTTCTTAGGGCGATATTTTCGATGACAAATTTCAACTCATAAACAAATACGAATTTAATAGCATTTCATTTAAAGAATAAAAAAATTAAAAATACTTTCCTCTTGTAGTAAAAGAATAAAAAGCGAAGCGACACTCTTTTCTTTAAATTTCAATGAGTTTTTTTTTCTAATCTTTATTGTAATTTACACCCAGACAAATATGCCCGACTTTATTGAGTCTTTCTGATTACAGGTAATTGTATTGGGCATTGACATGGGTATGAGAAATACATTGTCACCTATAGAGAATCAATACAAAAATTTAGTGATATAAATCACAGTAAAATCAAAATAAAACTGGCTTCTTAAAACATTTTTTTTTTTTCAATCAATAATAAATTTTTACAAGAATTTTCATTTTTTAAAAAAATCTTAATTAGAATGATTTTTATACTCTTTAAAATTCTGTATTAAATTGTGATTAGAAAAATTTATAATCTTTAAAATTCTGTATTAAATTGTAGTGCTCAAGTGATATTATTGTTAAATAAAAATTGTATTATTAATCATTAATGGAAAAGCTTACTACAATTTATTAACACCTATTATTTTAAAAAAGAATTTTTTATTTGTATAAACACAATTTTTGTAAATACAGATCCATACACAACAATAACATAATTAAAAAATAAGAGCAGTAACTAGTGGTGTAGAGGATATCAGCTTGTAATGAGAAATTGGAGAACTGAGTTCAAATTCCAGTTGAATTCATTGTATTTAGTATTTACTTATGCACAAATTTGGGAAATCCATTTTTCTCCCTCATGCTATAGGTTACAGGACAGATTGAGTTTTATAGCCTTGGTTAGCAACCAGTCTACCGAAAAAATCTGCCTAGTCAATCATGTTTATTTTGAAACCTGATCGGCCAAGTGTGTATATCACTTATAACAATTAACTGACAGAATTATATAGTAAATTTTAAAAATTTCTTGGTAATTTTCGAACATTTTCTCCACAAGCATCTTCATAAAGTAAAATTATAAAACCAGAGTACTTAAAATTCAATAAAATACTAAAAGATGACAGAGTAGTTAGAAAAAAAATATGTAAGTATACGTTAGAAAGTTAAGACATGCTTGATTGTCAAAAAAAAAAAATGTGGAAAAATAAAAAATCAGGTTTAAGTCTTTTTAATCGACTTTGCCCGCCATAAATATTGAAATCATTTTACTGTACAATAAATAGGAATAAAAATATAATGTAATTATATTGTAATCCTTGAAGAAAAGAACGCAGTTGAAGGACCTCTCGACTAGTTTCTTATTAAAAAGTGTATCGTGCAACAACAGCCAGAATCAGCCAAATTATAAACAACTACATTTACAAATATGTACATACATGTATTAGTAAATTTAGATTTATTTTCTGTACTATATTAAAAACTAAAATTCATTTGTTTAAGTTTAATATCGATATATTATTGAAATGCATTTATAAATAAAATCCAGAACTTGCCTGCCATAAATATTGAAATTATAATATCACTAGAAACGCACATAAAATCATTTTACTGTACAATAAATAGGAATAAAAATATAATGTAATCCTTGAAGAAAAGAACACAGTTGAAGGACCTCTCGACTAGTTTCTTATTAAAAAGAGTCTCGTATAACAACAGCCAGAATCAGCTTTTGATGCTGATGATCCACAGCTATCTCCTTCTGTGAAGTAAATAAACAAATTGAATGGTATTGAATTGACTTGGTATTGAATGGTATTGAATTGGTAAATTTAACATAAATTACTTTATTTTCTGTTGTTGCAAAATAATTTTATTAACTTAATTTGGTATTTAACCTTACAAAATCATTTTATTTTATAATGTCTTAGAGCAAACCACATTCACAAATAGAGTCCGCAATATACTGTAAAGGTTGCTAAATTGTAAATATCTTTACAAATACATATGTATATACATGTATTCGTAAATTTAGATTACGTTTTTTTCTGTATTATATTAAAACTTAAATTTATTTATTTGTAAGTTTATTGAACATAAATTATTAAAAATGCATTTATAAATAAAATACATAACTTGGAATGGTTATTTGTGATTTAGCCTTGTGACAAGTAAATTCGACTTGAGTTGCCTCTTCTGGAACAAATTACCAATGTAAGTTGAAGTATACCTGTATAGTAAAGGTGTTTATATTGTATTTATCATGTAATTTTATAACAGTTATCTCCTCTTTTGGTAAATTTGGTAAATTTTCCTCTTTTGGTAAATTTGGTAAATGTGTCAACACTTCATAAAAGCACCCAACTCAGTCAGTTAAGTGCCATACATGATGCATGCATGAGCGATCATGTCTTGAAAGAGACATGACTAACTGGGCAAAAGATTATTGTAGTAGGTTGCCATTACTTTCTGTGGTAGACTGGTTGCAAGCTAAAGCTATAGAACCCAATCTGTCCTGTTATTTAACCCATAACTGGAAGGAATAGATGGATTAATACCTTTCCCAAGGGTATTTGTGTGTAAGTGAATAAAAAAAAATGAATTCTTGCGATTTGTTTTTTTATTTATTTATTTTAAACTAAAAGTAGTATTTGTTTCACTTCTGATTAAGTATGTTCTAAATCGGCTAATTTTCCACAATGTTCCAGAGAAGAAAGTATATTATTGAAAATTTTTTTTTTCTAAAGAGAATTATGTTGTGCTGACAGATTTGTCAATATGGACAATTTTATTGATTTTACTGATAGATTTAGAATAAAAACAACAATTCCAATCAAAATTAATTTTGAAATGTTGGATCAGAATGAGAAATCAGTCAAATTCAAATTCCAGTTAAATTCACTGCATTCACTTATGCACAAATACCCTTGGGAAAGGTATAAATCCGTCTCTTCTCTCTCTTGCTATGGGTTAAATAGCAGGAAAGATTGTGTTCTATAGCCTTAATTGGCAACCAGTTTACCACGGAAAGTATATTTACTGCGAGGAAATCTTCTGATCAGTCAGTCATGTCTCTTTCCATACATGATTGCCCAAGTGTGTATCACATATGACACTTAATTGACTGACTGATTTTGCTTATTGACGATATTAAATTTAATATATTATCTTGCAATTTAAAACCATAGGTATCACTTTTTTAGCCATCTGTAATTATGTCCAATGTAATTATCTTTATTAAAAATCTTTTTCAAAAATAAAATATACTTTATTGAAATTTTGAGGAAGATTAGCTGATTTAAGGTTTAATTAATCTGATTTGAAACAAATACTACTTACATTAAGTTTAAAATATTGCAGAAATTTATTTTTTAACACTGGTAGCTTTTTAGTTAATGTGTTAACAGATTGATGGCAGTTTATCTAAATTTTTTCTATGGTGGATATATCTGTAAAAACTACTTGAAGAATTTAACATGTGTGTGTTTTTATATAATTTTTAACTACCCAGTAATTTTTAAAATTTATGTAAATATCTAATGTGTATTAAATTTTAGGTAATAATAATCTAATATTTAAATTTTTTATTATTTTTTATTATTTTTTTTATTATTTTTTAATGTTTTTGATATTTTATTATTTTATTTTGCTGTTATTATTAAATTTTAGGTAATAATAATCTAATGTTAATTAAATTTTAGGTATGTTGACCTTAAATTTATTATAGTTATCACTCTTATTTTCTGATAATGTTGCATATGAATATCTGTATATTTTTTTATTTTTATTTTTTTTTAATCATATCACCCCGAGCAAGGCGGTAACGCCACTGATGTGCAGGGGGCTACATAAGATTGAATAGATATGGAAAAGAGAAAACTGGAAACCGCATCCTAAACAGGAAACAAGGGATGAGCCTCTTCACCTGTTTAATAGACGTGGGTGGAGTGTGAACCGGGCGATAGTTTAGTCAAAAAAAAAAGAAAAGAGTGAGAAGATTGGAAAAGAGAAAGCTGGAAACCGCACCCTAAGCAGGGAGCGAGGGATGAGCCTCTTCATCTGTTCAATATTTGTACACTTACAAAAAAATTCTAAATTCTTTTTTAAAATATTGGGGGGGGGGGGATGAAAAACAAGATTTTTAATCAAAATTTTGAAAGTTATAAAAAGGATTATATATATATATATATATATTTTTTTTTTTCTTCATGGAAAGTGCGACACGGAGATCCGAAGGCGAATTGGCATGGCAAAGGACGCGTTCCAGAAGATGAGCAAAATACTAACACACAGGAAGATCTCAATAGAAACGAAGAAAAGAGTGCTAGACTGCTACGTGATGTCAGTTCTTCAGTACGGCTGTGAATGCTGGACAATATCAGCGAAAATGAGGAAAAAACTGGAAGCGGCCGAAATGTGGTTCTACAGAAGGATGCTACGGATATCGTGGACTGAGCATACAAGCAACGACGAAGTGTTAGAAAGAATGGCAACAAAAAGGAAATTGATGCTGAGCATCAGAAAGAGACAACTGAAGTTCCTGGGACATTCAATGAGGAAGGAGAGCCTGGAGAACCTGATACTGACTGGACAGATAGAAGGAAGGAGAGACAGAGGAAGGCAGCGGATAACATATTTGCAGGGTCTGATCAGGTGGATGACGGAACGGGGGTTGCCAGGAGCAACAGGAGCAAACATACTAAGAGCCACAAGGGATAGGGAGACGTGGAGATCCATGATCGCCTACGTCCTGAAGGGACAGGGCACATAGAAGAAGAATGATAAAGATTTTGCAAAAAAAAATTGGTTGAAGTATTGGGAATCTTTTTTATTTTATTATATCTTTTATTTTATTTTATTTATTATTTTATTTATTTTTTATTTATTTTTATTTTATTTTATTTATTTTATTTATCTAATTTTTTAGTGAATCTTTGGAGGTAGATATTTGTGTTATGATAGTGTTTGGTGCCAAGATTATTTTTTTATTAGTTCTATTGATAAAATGTATTTTGGTAAGCAGGATATTTTATCATAAAGTGCTCAATATCGATATCAGGGTAGAAATAGTGTTTAATAATTTCAGTGCAAGCAATTTGTCACTAAGCTGGTTCATGCCAACTTTGTAGTTTCAGGAGATAATTATAACAGTGTCCTCCTGAAAGTTTGAAGTTGGCATGAACCTGCTCAGATAGAGCGACAAATTCTTTGCACTAAAATGATATATAGGAGTTATTTCATCTTGAATAAACCAATAAACACAGGTGATCTTCTCGGAAAAATATGAAAATTCAAAGGTGTTCCTTAATCAAAATTATTAATAGATTCCAAATATATGATCTGGATCTAATAGTTTTTAAATCAAATGAAACCAATAAAATATACATGCAAATTCTACTCCACCAGCTTCTTTTCTCACACTTTCTGCCCGTGGAATTCCTTTCTGTTTACTTCCTTCCCCAACAGCTACAATCTCCAAGAATTTAAATGTAAAGTCAATAGTCATCTTCTATCTCACTAACCTGCATCCTCTCTCCCATGCTCCTTTCTCTGTCCACTCCACTCTCATCAGTATTCTCATCCTTCTCTTATCCACTTCCTGACACTCCCTGTAACCTGTCACTCTTTCTCATAACTTTCCTCCTATGTAACCACCCTGTACAACAGTGGCAGTAAAATGCCTTGCTTGGGGCAATATGATTAAAAAAAAAAAAGAAAGTTTCTATACTATTATAATGAGGATATAAAGTGGGGGATCAATTCTACATGACAATCAATATAAACTGATCCCTCACTTTATGGCTACAGTCATCCTTCTCTTACCACTTTTTTCACACCCCCATAACCTGTCACTCTTTCTCATAACTTTTCTCCAATGGGACCTCCCTGGACAACAGTGGCAGTAAAATGCCTTGCTTGGGGCGATATGATTATTAAAAAAAAGAAAGGCTTAGGTGTGGCTTACATACTTTTCTTTTTAAAAGGTCCTGAAAATTACTATAAATGCTGTTGAATTTGAGAGCTTTTCATTTACAAACCATGTCAGATATGGTGTCCAAGTTTGTTTTCCTGTCATTTCTCATTTAATAGATGGTTTCTATGCAGTAATCTTAATTTCACCGATTAAAATGTATTCAGTTAATGCTATACATAATACACATTTGAGCTATTATGTCTCTTTCCAGGCATGACAAACCTGGCAGAAGATTTTCCTGCATAGGTTGCCATTAATTTCTGTGGTAGACTGGTTGTCAACCAAGGCTGTAGAACCCAATCTGTTCTGCTATTTAGCCCATAGCTGGAGGGAAAAGAGACAGATTAAAATCATTTCCAAGGTTATTTGCGTGTGAGTGAGTGCAATGAATTCAACTAGAATTTGAACTTGGCTCTCCAATTTCTTGTTCTGAGCTAATATCCACTTCACCACAATGCAGATCCATAATACATAGAAAGTATTACTGTTTGAAAATTCTTTGATTTTCCTTCCTTCTTTTTAACATCCTTAAACTTGCCAATTCTCATGATGTCAGCTCAAATTGCTGTTGCATCAGCTAGTCTTTTTAATTTATTAAAACAAAATAAACTAAAAAAAAACAAACTATATTTTGTTTTAATTGTTGCTTATTTTCATGAAATAATTAAAATAGAACTTTTAACGGCCATTTATAAATAAGTTTAGATTAGATTAGATTAGATCGTTTAACAGTCGGTATCGTTATGCAATTTAAAAAATTAAGCTGTAATTTTTCATTGCAATTCTGAAATTCTTCCAATAAGATTTTTCTGTTAAATAAAGAGATATTTCAAAATGCACTTACTCCATTGTAACAGGGTTTACAACAGATGTGTTGGACTCAGGATTTGTCTTGATCTCTAATTTTACAGTCGAAATAATGAAAGTAAGCGATTCTCAGGATGGGGAAAATAATTTTTTTCGGCCCTTTTATTTTAATTTTTGCTTCGAGTTTGGCTCTAAGTGGGTATAATTGTAGTTCTTAGTCTCAGCCATGATACCATTTACTCAGAGGACTTATTTAGCCTTCAAAATTTGATATCCATACCAGGAATCAAAATTTGACTTACATCCATTCATTTTACTTTCAGTCTACGGTTTCGCTTTAACTGGAAACAAATACTGCTTTTTAGTCTTTCGTGCTAGCGTCCAAAGAGTCTGAACTCCAGGACCATCTATTAGTTTTAAAGCTTTCATTAGACCTGAGCAACGCCTGGCTATACTGCTAGTCTGGAAAATATTTTTTTATTTCTTCCTTTAAATTTTCACTGTTTTTTTAAATTGGTTGCTTGTCCACTTACGTTTGTGCCATAAATATTCATAGGTAAATCTTAAATATCAAATAATTCCATCCAGTCAGTACTGAATAAGTTTGTAGTATTTTTTCAAACACCTAAACCTGAGCTTTTACGCACTTGTTACGGAATAAGGCGTTACAGGTCATTTAACCAATAAAATAATTTCTCACTTGACATGGACTTGTGACTTTCAAAGTTCTTTTTAATATATGTTTATCGATTTCTTTCCCTGTAGCTTCATTGATTATTGGGTAAATTTTTGTTTTCTTCCCCGAAGGCCTTTACCCCGTCAAATCTTTCCTAAACTTCCTTAATTACGTGCAAATGTATATGCTGAATTCAAATTGATAATTGTTTATTGAAGAAACCTACCTTTTTTCCTGTTATCGACCAGAAAAAAATCAGACTATATCTCACCCCGTACCACTGTTCTTATATCTGATTCACCACTGAATGATTTGAGGTGTAGGATACTTATTTCAGCCCGTTTACTTCCTTTGAGTAAATACTCCAATTTGTTTGGGTTTGTAACTCAATTTCCACGTATTAATTGCAAAAAGGAAGTAAATTGGTCGAAAAATCAGCAAACTATGCGTGAAGTCATTCTGCAGTGAATAACATTTTTTGAAGTGTGGTTACGGGGTGAGATAAACAGCAAAAAGAAGTTCAATATTTTTCTGGTTGTAAACTTGAAAAAAGGTAGATTTCGTCAATAAACAATTATCGATTTGAGTTCAGCATTTACATTTGCACAGAAATAAGGATCTTTTGGAAAGATTTGAACAGGTAAAGGCCTTCAGGGAACAAAACAAAAATTTACCGATTATTGTAATATCATTACCAGTGTAGTATTTTTACATCCACATTACATACACAAATTTTCTTTCATTTTCTGTAATCATTTTTTTTCGTTACAGTGCTGTGTACAAACCTTTTCTCTTTGGAAACTTTTTCTTGTTTTAGTTTTGCAGTATGACTTTATAAGTCCTACTGTTCCACACTTTTAGCATTTCAAGTTCTTAAAGGGACAGTTGTCCCTGAGATGTAACTTTCCACATTTGAGGTCCTGGGTATGACTGTAAACTGCACTCGGCAGCAAGGCCTCTGATTGGGAGGTTGTGAGGAGCATGGAACCACCTCTTAATTGCTGTTGTTCCCAGGCCCACCCTGACCCGGTGTGGTAGCACCTGTTAGGGTCCTAGCTGTGGGCAAATAGTTAACCCTCCCAAACTGGGGTCAAAACACTATGAAAGTATAAAATACACTTTTAGAAATTTGAAGGAAAAAATTATTACCAACAATACATTTTTGAATAAAAAACTAGGAGACATCTTCAGTTTTCTAAAATTAAAAAAAGATTAAAAAAAACAACAACTTTTCATCAAACTTAATTAACTATAACCAAACATTAAAAAAATACCTTAAAACCCTATCTTTTTGGCATTAAATAACCCACAGAGGTTGATATGCCATTAAACAAAACTCAAACTCCACATCTGAAACATGGATTATTTTTTTTTCCTATTTTTCTTTCACCTGTAGGAATGCACATATTTTTTTTCCTCAATTTCTTCAGCATTTAGGATTCTATGACATTCCTCTGATTTTTTTTCTGTAGTATAAGTTGATTATTCTGTTCAAGTTTCATTAGAATACGTAACTGTATTTCTGTGTCTTTTTTTCACTGTTAACCCTTGAACAGAAATTAACCCTTTAAACATATCTGCAGTCAGTTTGTTTAATCTGAATCTTTCACGCTTCTTGTTAACGATTCCAGCATATATGACAAAATATTTGTCTCTTTTCTTCAGGTTCATGCATTTCCAACAAGTATTGAATAACAAGCTTTTTCTTGCTAAAAAAATATTCTAAATATTTCTGCCAAAAAAATTTCAAATTTAATTTTTTTTTCCTCAGTAATACAGAATTACAGTGTTCTTCATCTCCTTACTCAGAATGGGTTCCCATATTCTTGTTGCCACTTCTATAACTTGTTTCAGCGGACCTGAAGGAGACTACCACCACCTTTTAAATGGGTTGTTTTTCATGTTTTAAAAATTTTTTTCAGTGCAATCTTATTGATTACACCCTAAACTTTCCAATTGACAAAAAAAAAAAAAAAAATTGTAAAAATTTCGACATTTAAACAATTTTTTTTTTGGGCTGGAGCAGTTTTTCATACAACTTTATAGTAAATCAATCCTGTGCAATTAACTTTTTGCTTTTGCATATTCAACAATTGAATCCTTTGCGAAATTTTTTAATAAAGCCATTCTTGGTGTTTCCAAGGAAGATGCCATTGTAAGAACTGAAGAAAACTTGAACAAATCAAAAACAAGAGCAACACCTTGTCCCAAGAAAACCAAAACAAAGCCACCCCAATGCAAGTGGTTCCAAAATGGAGGATCGATTTACTATAACGCTGTATGAGAAACTGATCCCCCCCCCCAAAAAAAAATTGTTGAAATTTTTTAAAATGTTTTTGATAATCGGAAACTTTATGTAATAATCGGTAAGACTGTAGTGAAAAAAGTAAAAAAAATATGAAAAACAACAAATTTAGAGGTGGTGGTAGTCTCCTTCAGGTCCACCCTTGTTTCTAGCAGTTTCAATAAGTCTTGCTCGAGTTAACTGCCATGATGTCTGTTACAAATACTCTTGACTTATTCCATGTTTTGACTTACTTGGAGTTCTTTATTTAAGGTACTAGCTTAATTCATCTGTGTTACTGGGGGTGTAGCATTTACTCTGTTACAGCTGCTTACTGTAATGTTAAATGTAAATAGTGGATGGACTTGTACACAATCAAATAGAGTAATTATTTGCGAGAAATATCCGTGAAAATTTTGTGGTTTTCCTATCCAGGATTTTCTAATGAATATCGTAGATATTGGCTTGGAATGAGAAATCGGGAAGCCAAATTCGAATTTCAGTTGAAGTCCTTGCACAAATACTCTGGGGAAAGGTACTAATCCGTCTCTTCCCTTTAGTTATGGGTTAAATAATAGGACAGATTGGGTTCTATAGCCTTGGCTGGTAACCAGTCTACCACAGAAAGCAATGGCAACCTACTGCAGGATGATCTTCTGCCCAGTCAGTCATGTCTCTTTTGAGACATGATCGCCCAAAGTGTGTATCACGTATGGCACTCCACTGACTGAATGAATCCTAATTACTTATTGCACCATTAAATAATTGAGTTTAACATTGCTAATGAAATATTGCAATAACAATCATAAGTATGAATGCTGGTTGTTATTCAAAGAAGTAAGAGGGTACAAATGAAAAGATTAAAAATTAACAAGGTTTTCAATTTTGCGGAAGCACATTTGTGTTAAAACCTAGTTTATGTTTCCTTTTTTTTTTCTCACTAAAAAGTATCTCTGGTATGTCTTTTCCATCCCAAGTTGTCACCATCGTTGTTTGTGTCTGTCAATTTTTGTCACAATTTCACCCAGTCATATGACTAATTGTTATTCCTATATTTTACTTAGAAAAAACCAAGGCTCAACCCAGGCAAAAATTTCGTTCCATTCTTCAAATCCTGCAGACCTGTGCAGAGGAAGTGGGCCTGACCCCAGAGGACATTGTGCACCTTATTGATGTTGCAGGAAGCCAACGTTATGGTATGTATTTTATTTCACATGTGAGGGATTGTAAACTTTTCTTTTTCTTAAATCGGTATCACCCCATGCAAGGCAATAAAGCCACTAAGACACAAGTTCCAAGGTTACAAGGTGTGGAAGAATTAGGAACAAAAACATTGATAATGAGCGGCAAGAGAAAAGAGTAATCAGGAGGACAGCAGATGGCAATTGACATTATTTACATTATTCGGACTATTGTCCACATTTTTGTTGCCATTTGTACGACGTTTTGGGTGTTGTACACTCCGGCCTTCTTCAGGTGCTAGGAATTTCAAACCGAGCCCCTTATTACAATCATTGGGGTATATCATCCTCATTCCTTGTGTAAAGCCTCAATTGGAAGTCATGAGTTATCTCCCTCTAACCCTGCAAGCTACTTGTTCATCACTGCTGTAGCCTGGTATTGAACTCAACTCAAGTCAGGAACTAACCAACGTCTGTATTCACTGGGCCTTAGAGTTGTGAGTTCAATACCAGGTTTCAGCAGTGGTGAACAAGTAACTTGCAGGGTTAGAGGGAAATCACTCATGACTTCCAATCAAGGCTTTACACAAGGAATGAGGATGATATACCCTAGTGATTGTAATAAAGAGTTTGGGTCAAAATTCCTAGCACCTGAAGAAGGTCGGAGCATACAATGGCCGAAATGTCGTACAAATGGCAACAAGGATGAGGACAATAGTCTGAATACTGTAAATACTTCCATGTCTCAGAAATATAGAAAAATAGCAATTGACATTGCATTTAAATTTTTGAAGATTAAAGTTAGTTGGAAAGGGAGTTCAGCAAGTGCGATAGAAGAAACTGTTAGCATAGAACTTACGGTTGCATCTAGCCAACTCATCTGTAAATTGATGAGATCTCAATGCCAGTCTAGTATTGCATTTAAATTAAAAAAAGTTTAGGTACCATAGCAAAAAGTTCATTCAAACAGTTACCATGAAAGTTCTATATCCAGTTGGTATTAGTATATTTGGTTGTAAACAAATGTGTGGGCTTGGCTTGGAAAGGGTTAATTTATTAGTTGTAATGAAATTAAATATTTGTTAATAGATATCGACCATTACTAAACTTATAAATTACACAAGAGTAAAACAAATGTGCCACCCAGTTAGAATTAAACTCACTTTGGTGCTCATTAATAATTTCACTTTTCTGTATTGTTTGTAACTGCTATCATGTTTGTTTTTAAGAACATATTCTGCCGTTATGTCTGACAAAAAAAAATTTGTACTTTTTTTTTTCTTTTTTTTTTTTTTTTAAAGCGAAATCATTTTAATAAGAAAGACTTATTTTAATACTGACAAAATTTTCAGACATAATCATCTTGAGTTGTTTGACTCGTCTTTCTTTCATCTTGCTTGATTTCACCTAGTAGTAATAATATGTAATAGTCTTAATTGTTCAAATTTCTTTGAAGCATTATCATTATTATTAATTTTTGACTCATCTTTCTTTCATCTTATTTCTCTTGCTTGTTTCCACCTTGTTGTAATAAGACGTAATAGTCTTAAGTTGTTTGAATTTCTTTGATGAAGCCTTGTCATTATTATTAATTTTAAACTCGTCTTTCTTTCATCTTATTTTTGTTGCTTGTTTCCACCTTGTAGTAATAAGACGTAATAGTCTGAAGTTGTTTAAATTTCTTTGATGAAGCCTTGTCATTATTATTAATTCTTGACTCGTCTTTCTTTCATCTTATTTCTCTTGCTTGTTTCCACCTTGTAGTAATAAGACGTAATAGTCTTAAGTTGTTTGAATTTCTTTGATGAAGCATTGTCATTATTATTAATTCTTGACTCGTCTTTCTTTCATCTTATTTCTCTTGCTTGTTTCCACCTTGTAGTAATAAGACGTAATAGTCTTAAGTTGTTTGAATTTCTTTGATGAAGCCTTGTCATTATTATTAATTTTTGACTCGTCTTTCTTTCATCTTATTTCTCTTGCTTGTTTCCACCTTGTAGTAATAAGACGTAATAGTCTTAAGTTGTTTGAATTTCTTTGATGAAGCCTTGTCATTATTATTAATTTTAAACTCGTCTTTCTTTCATCTTATTTTTGTTGCTTGTTTCCACCTTGTAGTAATAAGACGTAATAGTCTTAAGTTGTTTGAATTTCTTTGATGAAGCCTTGTCATTATTATTAATTCTTGACTCGTCTTTCTTTCATCTTATTTCTCTTGCTTGTTTCCACCTTCTAGTAATAAGACTTAATAGTCTTAAGTTGAATTTCTTTGATGAATCAGTCATTATTATTCATTTTGACTCATCTTTCGTTCATCTAATTTCTCATGCTTGTTTGCATCTTGTAGTAATAAGATACAATAGTCTTGTTACTTGAATTTCTTAGATGAATTATTGTAAAAACAAAAATTAGCCAAAATACTTTCATTTTCCATTTTTTTTTTTTTCTTTTTTTTTTTTACAAAAGAAAAAGACCTGAAAATAACATTTGATGTGAAGCGAGTGAAAATTTCTTGAATAAAATTTCCTTCTTGTCATTTGTAGGTTTGAACTTCAGTTGCAGTATTGTTCGTTGTCTCGTCCCCAAAACCTTCGTTCCTGAAATTGCAGTCATCAAAGCACTCTCTTGGATCTCCTCAATGAATTCCCATGACAGCGTTAATACAAAATTGCCAGTGAGTAGTTATCCAAACTATTCATGAAAATCCCTCTTGTGTTTTTATTTCTGAGATAAGTAATTTTCAATATATTGGTATTATTTCTAACTATTGTTCTCATCTTGTTTGATATAGATGTTATAATAGACACATTTCGACCAAGTACCCTCTGGTTGCAGAAGTGCATTGTGGTGCATTGGATATCAGCTTGGAACGAGAAACCGGGGAGCCGAGTTCGAATTCCAGCTGAATTCATTGTATTCACTTATGCGCAAATACCCTTGGGAAAGGTATTAATCTGCCTATTCCTTCCAGTTATGGGTTAAATATCAGGACAGATTGGGTTCTATAGCCTTGGTCGGAAACCAGTCTATTGCAGAAAGCAATTCACCCTACTGTGGGATAATATTCTGCCCAGTCAGTTATGTGTCTGTCGAGACATGATCATCCAAGCGTGTATCAAGTATGGCACTCAACTGACTGACTGACTCTCTGGTCATCACCAGGTGTCCGTTGATTGTCTAATATGGATTATCATGTTGATTATTGTGATATATCCTGTGAAATCAGTTATTGTTCTTTCTAGTTGATTTTGGTGCATCACTACCACTTCCAAGGATTGAACTCCTGACCACTAGATGATACTAACACATGTATAACCAACTACTATATATAATATAAAAGGCTCAAAAAATACACCACTAAAGTCCTTTGGGATGGTGGTGTAGTGGATATAGTAGTTGGTTATAGTATCATCTAGTGGTCATGAGTTCAATCCTTGGATGTGATAGTGACACACCAAAATCAACTGGAAAAAACAATAACTGATTTCACAGTATATATCACAATAATCAACATGATAATCCATATCAGCCAATCATTGGATACCTGATGATGACCAGATGACTTGGTCGAAACGTGTCTATTATAACATATCAACTAAGATGAGAGCAATAGTTCAAAATAATATCCTCTTAGGTTTCTTCCCCTTTCCCATTGTTTTCAAGTTTATCTTGATTTTTAATTTAATTTTATCTCAGGAGGCGTATACCTTAACGCATTTTCTAACCTGTTGTAGTGTCTTTACTTTTATACATCAACAATTTTATGGCATGACTCATCTAGAGGGTTTTTTTTCAAGAAGATAAAAGAGACTACCCTAGCTTACTTGGAAGAACTTATTCTATACCAGGGATTGGCAACCCATGTCGTGACTTAGGCTTTTAAAATCATTCTGTGTGCCAACAGCATATATACAACTTAAGGTCAATATATATGTTCTACAGTATATTCTATATAATAATGTATACAAGAATATGTAAATCACATTAACAGAGCTTATGGCCTGTCACGTTGAATACACCAGTTCTCGCTCAATCACTGAAGTTAAGCAACGTTAAGCCTGGTCAGTGCTTAGATGGGTGACTGCTTGAGAATACCAGCGTTTAGTGACGGATGTGCGTTGTGGTGCAGTGGATATCGGCTCGGAAAGAGAAATCGGTGAGCCGAGTTTGAATTCCAGTTGAATACCCTGCATTCACTTAAGCACTGGTACCCTTGGGAAAGGTATTAATCTGTCCCTTCCCTTCAGTTATGGGTTAAATGACAAGGGTAGGACTTGGGGACCCTACCCTGAAAAAACAAATCCCAATGAATCTTGATACTCAAAAAGAAAAAAAGTATTACTAGACACAAAATTTATATAAAAACAATAAATTGTTGAAAGAAGAAGGTATTACCAGCAATAAATAAATAAAAAATTTAGTTGGCAATAAATGACCTGCCGAGGTTGATATGCCATAAAAACAAAACAACCAACCAGCCAACTTAGTATCATTACTTTGTTACTTTGAGTTGTAGTAGTTATTAGTTCCGACTTTGTGATGTCATTTGTGGTTGTGTGCCATTGGAAATTGCTTGGCATGCCATGTGGGGCACACATGCCATAGGTTGCCGACCCCTGGTCTATACCAAAAATTATTGCACTAAATAACTAAATTCTAGAGAGGCTTACAACCACATCACCTTAAAACAATGGTTCCCATATGATCACTGGGTTTAAGCAATGTTGAGTCTGATCAGTACCGAGGTGGGTGATTGCTTGGGAATACAAGGTGCTGGGAGCTTAAATGTGTGGGTGGTGTGATGGATAATGGCTCAGAATTGTTAATTGGAGAGCTGAGTTCCAATTCTTGTTAGGTTTGTTATATTCACTTAAATATCCTTAGGAAAGGCATGAATCCACTTTTTCCCCCACCAGATATGGGTTAATTAGTAAAACTTGTATCACTAAGCCATTATTTCTTTAAAAATTTTGCAGTCTAGAAATATTTTCCGACTTTAAATAACATTCAAAGGGTTGATAAGCTGTAAAAAAAACGAATCACTAGCTCACTCCATCTGTCCTAGAGATATAACTTGAGTGAGGGAGCCAACAACCTAAAGGATTGTTTACAAATTATTGGATTGGATCAGTTTTTTTTTTTGCTCTCGTTTGAGGAACCCTCCCTTGATAACTTCTACTTTTTTTTTTCCTGTTACTCGTGTCTGTCATTTCAGGGGATTTGTCGTACTTGCCACACTTGGCAATGCAGGTTGGCGAAGACTATTTAAACCATAGCTGCTTGCTTGTGTAGGTGGCTGTTGGCTCATAGAAGCTCTTCTGCCCTTTGACAGGTCCTTCTTTTTTTTTTTTTTTGTTGTCCTGCAGGGTGTCTGCACCACCCTCGTCACCAAGCTTGCACCCAGTGGGAGCACCAGACTAGGCAGAATATTTTTCCCACAGTAGTTTGTCATTACTTTCTGCAGTAGACTGATTGCCAGCCAAAGCTTTAGAACCCAATCTGTCCTGCTATTTAACCCACAGCTGGAGGGAGAAGTGACAGATTAATACTGCTACCAAGGGTATTTGCGCATCAGTGAATGCAGCAAATCCAACTGGAATGCAAATTACATATTTATAAAAATAAAAAAAAATTCAGCTTTAAATAACAAACTCGATATATTGTTAAAACGAAACAATCCATTAAAATTGTGTGTGGGGTCTAATTTCTGAAGAAGGATCAGTTGAAAAATCTCCAAAATTAAAAGCTGAAAACTTTGAGTAACTTGAAGCAAAATTAGTGTTTAAGCTGTCAACCTGACAACCTTAAGCTGTCAACCTGACAACCTTAAGCTGTCAACCTGACACCCTGGAAGCAACACTCCCCACTTCTTTTCGTGTGACTTTTGATGCCTGATAACACCTGTCCTCATATTGCAGATGTGACTCTACAAAGAGTTTTTTTTTTTTTTTTAATTATTTCACCCCAAGCAAGGCATTCCACCCCCACTATTGTGCAGGGAGTTATATAAGTGAAGTTGGTGAGAAAGAGTGGTTAGATATAGGAAATGTCAGAAGAAGGGTGATAGGCTGGTAAGGATATCGAGGCTGAGGGTTGGGCAGATGGGAAGAGTGTTTGAGAGAATGGATGCGAGTTCATGTGTTATTGGCCTTAGATTTAAGCTCCTGGAGATTGTAGCTGTCGGGGAAGCAAGTATGTGGAAGGGAATTCCACAGGCGGGAAGTGCGAAAAAAAAAAAGCTGTTGGAGTAGAAATTGCGGTTACATTTTATCGGTTTCACTGTAAAAGAGTGGGACCTAGTTGCTAATCTAGTATTTTGTGCAAATTTCTACCTAGGGGGCACCAGTGATCTAAGTTCATCAAAGCAGAAGCCATGAAAGTATTTATAAAAGAGGCATAGGGAAGACACATCATGCTGGTGAGAGAGTGACTGCAGCCGGTCTGCCAAGTTGGTATCGATCACATTACAGACTCTCTGTTGTATTTGTCAAGAACCCCGAGGAGAATAGCAGGGGCACCCGACTAGATGTGGCAGCAGTATTTGGGATGGGAAGTTCTTCTATATGAAATGCTTTCATCATCCCTATTAGCTTACAGCCATATCAAGTTGAAGCATTGGTTCTCAAACCATCACCAAAGTTAAACAATGTTGATCCTAACCAGTATGGGTGACCACTTGGGAATATCAGGTGCTGTTAGCGTGAATGTGCAAGTAGTGTAATGGATAATGGCTTGGAATTGGAAATTGGAGTTAAGCAATGTTGAGCCTGGTCAGTACCTAGATGGGTGACCACTTGGGAATAGCAGGTGCTGTAAGCATAGATGGTAATAGCTATGGTATGAATCCACCCTGTCTCTTCTCTCAATTAGTAAGACTTGTATCAATAAGTTACTGTTATCTTCCAAAAATTCTTAGGATCTAAAAATTATTTTCTGGCTTTAAATAACCTGCTATAGAAGACAAGTCAATCAAACTTCAGACTATCACTTTTGCTTTATACAGTAGTCTTGATTTCAACAATTTCGAAATGTGAAAGATTTCCTCGAATTCCAAACAAAACCATTGTTTGATAATGAAATACACAATTTTGTTTAAATGGTGAATAATCCTAGGAAGCTAGGTTAAATACACTGGTGGCTGAATAATGATGTTATAAATTTATAGAAATTAATGAAACTTTTGCACTATCCTAACAGTAACACTTGCCATGACTTATATATGTATAATTCTTTTCAATTTTATCTGCATATTTTCTTATTTCTCTTCAGAGCACAATAACCCGTTGGATTGTCATCATCCACCCTTATTTGGATAGTATTCAAAAGCTTCAAGCCCTTTACTGTGTGTTCTTTGCCTTTATCAGGATTGACAAATTGGTAAATTTTTCATTCAGTTCTATTCATTTTTTTTCTCAATAATTTATTTATCTAAATATATGAAGGAATACGAAATTAATGTCCTCTTATATATATTTCCCAGCATGTGTCTTATATCTTGTCCAACTTTGTTGTTCTTACTTAATGGAGGTTACTAATGAATTCACCTCTTCTCGTCCCAGATATGGGTTAATTGATAAAATACGTTACTATCTCAAAAAATTATTCTTACCATCTAAAAATATTTTCTAACTTTAAATAACTTTGAAAGGGTTGATAAGCTGTAAAAAATGAATCTGTCAATCCATTCCAGAAACATAACTGGAGAGTGATGTAACCAATGGCTCAAAAGATTTTTTACAAACTATGCATTTATAAACATAAACAAAATGGTGCATTAAATGGTGCATTAAATGGTGCATTAAATGATTGTCAAAGTTGATATACGGTTAAAAAAGAAATGATTAACTAGTAAAAATTTGGGGTGGCGATCTTGTGCTGAAGAGAGAAAAACGTTTTCTTTCTTTTTTTCCTCTTTTTCTTTTTTTCTCTTTTTTCTTTTTCTCTCTCTTTTTTTTCTTTTTTTCCTGTCACTCTCTTTTTTCCCCTTTTTCTTTTTTTCCTCTTTTTTCTTTTTTCTCTTTCTCTTTTCCCCCCTTTTTTCCCTTTTCACCTTTTTCTCTTTTTTCCTTTTTCCCTCTTTTTACCTTTTTTCTTTTTTCCCTTTTTATTTTTTCTTTCTTTCCCCGTTTTTCTCTTTCCCCTTTTCCCTTTTTCTTTTTCTCTTTCCTTTCTTCCCCTTTTTCTCTTTTCGCCTTTTCCGCTATTTCTCCATTTTCCCTTTTCCTTTTTTCCCTTTTTACCCTTTTTCTCTTTTACCCCTTCTCTTATCCTTTTTCTCTTTTTTACCCTTTTTCCCCTTTTTCTCCTTTTTTCTTCTCCTTTTTCCCCTTTTTCTCTTTCTTACCATTTTTCCCCTTTTTAATTTTTTCTCTTTCTTTCCCCTTTTTCTCTTCCCCCTTTTTATTTTCTCTTTTCCTCTTTTCTCTTTTCCTCCCCTTTTTCTTTTTCCCCCTTTTTCTCCCCCCCATTTTCTCTTTTTTCTCCCTTTTTCTCCCCCCCCCCAATTTTCTTTTTTTTTACCCCCATTTTCTCTTTTTTCCCCCTTTGCATTCAGCTTTCAAAAAGCTTTTTTCTTTCAGAAAAGTTTTCTTTGTATTTGACCCTTATGAGGCTAATTGCATTTCAATCATAGCTTCGTAGCAAATGGAAATAAGCTGTGTATAAAGTAAGCAATGGTGATTTTTTTTTTTTTTTTTTTTTTTTAATTCATATATTTTGAAAATATAAATTATTGTAAGCTGCCATAGATAAATAAAAGTTGAATAAATTTTTCAGTTTTCAGCAACTTCACTAATACCATTTTATGACACATGCAAATTAGTATTTGTCTATATTTCCGAGATGAGGGAGTACTTACATTATTCAGACTATTGTTCTCATCTTTGTTGCTATTTGTATGACGTTTTGGCCGTTGGAATTTCAAATTGAACCCTTTATTACTGGAATATATCATTCACATTTATTTGTGCAAATCCTCTTTGGTAGTCATGAGTTATCTCCCTCTAACCTGACTCTGAGCTGCTTGTTCACCATTACTGTAGCCTGGTATTGAACTCACAATTCTTTGGGTCTAGTCACTGGAACTAACCAATACCTATATCTACTGGGCCATGTGTCCTTAAGGACAAGAACTGAATTTCTGGGACTTATAAATCTGATGTTCAGTAACCATTTTTTTTACCAGAGTTCATATTGCAATTTTTTTTTATGTTAATGGTTTTCCCTAGTATTTTCTGGTGTTAATAGTTTTTTCTGGTATTTTTTTTATCAGAGTTCATATTGATATAAATGTTGGTTAGTTCCAGTGACTTGATCCAAAGAGTGGTGAGTTCATTATCAGGCTACAGCAATGGTTAACGATTAACTTAGAGAGTCCGTTTAGAGAGAGATAACTCATGACTACCAAAGAGGCTCCGCACAAAGGAATGAGAATGATATAGCCCAGTGGTCATAATAAAGGGTTCGGTTCAAAATTCCTAGCACCTGATGAAGGTCGGAGCTTATAACGGCCGAAATGTCATACAAATGGCAACAACAATGAAGACATCGTCTAAATAAAGAAAATCATGATATAACCTATGCGAATTTCTCAGTGACTGCACAGTGCATTAGCACAAAAAGTAACTTTGTTCCTACAATGCTGGGTATCGTTGCTAGTATACCATAGGTTGAGCATCTTTTTATGGAAAACAATCAAAACTGTCAAGTTTTTCAGATTCTGACATGACTTGCTATTGCTACAAATGGAAAATTTCAGAAAGCAACATGGCTACCTGTAATGTGATTATTGCATTGCAGTGTTACAAATGCTGAATTTTAATTACATTTGACTGTAATCAGAATCAATGTTTTGTTTAAAAGTTTTTATGAATTACCTGTATGTATTGTGACATTTTAATCAAAACGCGACATCATAGGTAGAGACTGATAGTTGACTGGATTTTCTTCTCACACTCATAGTGACGTCATCGATGATGTACTTCCTCCCTTCTGATGTAGATGTAGTGTTTAGCGTTTCATTCATATCTTTTTTTTTTCTTTTTTTTTTTTTTTTTTTACTAAGTAGTGATCATGTTTTTTGTACTCAACCAGAAAGTACTAAACATTATTTTTCTGTGAAATCTTAGTTTCACTGCTTACAGTGAAATTACATATGTAAGCATTACATATACAAAATTTATTAAATTTTATATAAAACTACTTTAAGGGTATATGTTATTTACGCGGACTTGTACGACATTACCACCACCTGTAAATTTGTTGATTATCATTTTTTTTTTTTACTTCTTTCAGTGCAATATCATTCATTAGACCCTAAATTTTCCAATTAGCAAAAAAAAATTTGGAAAAAATTCATTATTTAAGAATTTTAGTGAGTGCTCAGTTTCTCATACAATCTTATAGTAAATCAATCCTCCACTTTAGAAACACTCGCGTTGGGGTTGTTTTGATGTCGCTGAGACCATGTATAGAAAAGCTTACAATTTGAGGATCGACAAACCCATGGAAAATTTTTAATTATTCCTACTTCATATCAATGAAAAAAAGTTTTGGACAGAGTTTCTTTAAAATAATTCCTGTTGTAAAAAAATTTGGAATGAAATATGTGACATGTAAAGCATTAAAAAAAAATTTTTTTAACAGAGAATCCTTAAAATAATTCCTATTCTAAAAAAATTTTGTATAAAAACATTTCTGGAAAAAATTTTTTCATTAATATCCTACAAGTTTTGGGGAAAAAAAGAAAAAGGGCAACAACTTGGAGCAAGTGTTTTTAAAATGGAGGATAAATTTACTATAATGTTGTATGAGAAACTGAGCACCCACTAAAAATCATTAAATATTGAATTTTTTCCAAATTTTTTTTTTTAAATCAGAAACTTTATCTACTAATTATTAATTAATTAATCCAATTAATTAATTTAATTGGAGTAGATAGACTAATCTATCGCCCGGTTCACACTCCACCCACGTCTATTGAACAGGTGAAGAGGCTCATCCCTTGTTCCCTGTTTAGGATGTGGTTCCCGGCTTTCCCTTTTCCAATCTTTTCACTCCTACGTAGCCCCCTACACATCAGTGGCATTACCGCCTTGCTCGGGGTGATACGATTAAAAAAAAAAAAATAATAAGAATACACAGAAAAAAGTAAAAAAAAAAAAAAATGATCATCAACAAATTTACAGGTGGTGGTAATGTCGTACTGTAAAAATATATCGTATTTATGCTTTGGTTGCATTTCCAAGCTGAACTCATTTTATAGATGTCGCATACAAATTACTGTATCGGAATGTGTGTTGTGGTGCAGTGGGTAGCGACTCAGAATGAAAAATTGAAGAGCCAAATTCAGACTTCAGTTGAATTTGTTGCAATTACTTAGGCACAAATACCCTTGGGAAAGGGATTAATCCATCTCTTCTTCCTCCAGCTATGGATTAAATAGCAGGATAGACTGGGTTTGGAACCAGTCTACTGTAGAAAAAAATGGTAACCTGCTATGGGGAAAAGTGTCATGGATTGAAAGAGACATGATCACCGAAGTATGTATCACATATGGCACTTACATGACTGTTATGGATTAAAGCATTTAATAGCAGGACAGATTGGGTTCTAAAACCTTGGTTGACAACCAGTCTACTGCAGAAAAAAATGGTAACCTACTGCAGGAAAATCTTTTGTCGTGAGTCATGGATTGAAAGATATATGATCACATAAGCATGTAAAACTTATAGCACTTGACTAACTTCTTCTTCTTCTATGTGCCCTGTCCCTTCAGGATGTAGGCGATCATGGTTCTCCACGTCTCCCTATCCCTTGTG
Organism: Ascarosepion bandense; assembly: GCA_037127315.1. Classification (NCBI taxonomy): domain Eukaryota; kingdom Metazoa; phylum Mollusca; class Cephalopoda; order Sepiida; family Sepiidae; genus Ascarosepion; species Ascarosepion bandense. The sequence continues at coordinate 3,552,672 of JBBBDQ010000445.1, forward strand.
GCTCTTCGTATGTTTGCTCCTGTTACTCCTGGTAACCCTCGTTCCGTCATCCACCTGATCAGGCCCTGCAAATATGTTATCCGCTGCCTTCCTCTGTCTCTCTGTCCTTCTATCTAGCCTGTCAGTATCAGGTTCTCCAAGCTCTCCTTCCTCATTGCATGTCCCAGGAACTTCAGTTGTCTCTTCCTGATGCTCAGTATTTTCTTTTTTGTTGCCATTCTTTCCAACACCTCATCGTTGCTTGCATGCTCAGTCCATGATATCCGCAGCATCCTTCTGTAGAACCACACTTCCGCTGCTTCCAGTTTTGTTTTCATTTTTGGTGATATTGCCCAGCATTCACTGCCGTATTGAAGAACTGACATCACATAGCAATCCAGCACTTTTTTCTTTGTTTCTAGTGAAATTTTCCTGTGTGTTAGTACTTTACTCAGCTTCTGGAACGCATCCTTTACCACGCCAATTCGCCTTCGGATCTCTGTGTTGCACTTTCCATCTCCTGTTAGAACACTTCCTAGGTATTTAAATTTTTGTACTTGTTTGATTCTGGTATCCCCCACCTGTATTTGGCATTTTGGGTTGCACCTTTTGCTGATGACCATGCATTCAGTTTTCTTAAAGTTTATTTGTAGTCCTTTTTTGTTGCTCTCCACCACTACATTCTGTAGGAGGTCTTGTAGTTTCCTTTCTATGTCTGCAATCAGCACTGTATCATCTGCATACCTTATGTTGTTCAAGTTGTGGCCTCCAATAACAAATCCTGGCGTGTCATCTAGGGTCCTCAAAATATTCTCGCTGTACAGGTTGAACAAACCCAGTGAAAAGACACATCCTTGTCTTACGCCTCTTTCTATCTTTGTAATTCTACTGAGATTGTTTGCTGCCAGTAGAGATTCTTGATTACTCTTATGTCTTTCCCGAAATTGTCGAGGCTGCCAAGCATCTCCATCAATTCTTTGTGTCGTATCTTGTCGAATGCTTTCGCATATTCAATGAAACATGAGTACAAGTCTTTCTTCGTTTGTATTGCCCTTTCAGAGAGCATCCTAATCATGAATATGGCGTTCCTTGTTCCAGTGTCTTTGACGAACCCGCACTGTTCCTGCCCTATCTCTGGCCTGATTTTGCTTCTCGCTCTGTTCATCAGGATTCTGACAATCAGTTTTGTAATGTGACTCATTAAGATGATAGTTCTGTGTAGTTCACACTTGTTTGCACCTGGTTTCTTCGGCAGTGCTATAAATATCAACTTGCATAGGTCGTCTGGTATTATTCCACTGCTATAAATTTCGTTTATTATGTTGGTAATTTTTTCTATGCCATATTCTTCTAAGGCTATCAGCAGCTCTATCACTATGCCATCTGGACCAGCTGCTTTATTTCTGTTCATTTTGGCCATTGCAGCTTCCGCTTCGGATTTTAGTATTTCCAGTCCATCCACCTCCTTGTGTATTCTTGGTTGTTCTCTCCTGTCGCAAAAAAGATCCTTTATATACTCTTCCCATCGCTGGAGTATTTTCTCTTTCTCCAATATGATTGTTCCATCCTTGGATTTTATTCATCCTGTTGAGGAGCAGGTTTTTTTGTCCTGTCAGTTCTCTTATCTCTTTATGCATCTCTGCTTTATTGGTCCTGCTCAAGTCTCTTTACTTTTGCGCATTTGTTGTTGAGCCATTCCTCTTTGGCTTGTCTGCATTTGTTCCTTATCTCCCTGTGAAGTTTCTTGTACTCTGCTCCATGTCTTGCCGTTATTTTTTGTCTCCTCTGCATCATGTGGAGAATCTCTTCGGTCATCCACTCGTTTTTTTCTTCTGCTTCTGATTTCCTTTGGGGCTATGTTGTTCGCTGAGGTCACCATCGCTTCTTTTAGTGAATCCCATTTTGAGTGCCCTTTTCCAATTTGTTCTTCATATTTCTTTCTCACGCTGTTATTGTATTCTTTCTGCAGGGTGAGGTCATTCACAAGCGTGTCGTATTGCAACCTTGGTGATGTGCTGGGCTTCTTCAGTCTTCAGATTTCACCCTCAGTTTGCAAATGACTGGGACGTGATCACTTCCGCAGTCAGCACCTGGATATGTTTTGCATTGGACCACTGCATTCCCGAATCTCTTGTTTATAGTTATATAGTCTATTTGGTTCTTCATGTCGCCTCCTGGACTTCTCCATGTCCATAGACATTGTGGGTCTTTTTGAAACCAAGTGTTAGTAATTACCTGGTCATTGGCTGAGCACCATTGGACCCATTTTTCTCCTTGTTCGTTGCGATCCTCTAGTCCAAAGTTGCTGGTCGTGTCTCCTTCCCTATCTTTACCTACCTTGGCATTCAAGTCCCCATTATAATCCTAATTTCTTGGCTTTTGCACTGAGCCATGGCACTGTCCAGTATTGAATAGAATGTTTCTATTTTGTCCTCCGAACTTTGAGTTGTTGGTGCATAGACTACTATAATAGCTATATTGAAGGGCCTTCCCTGCAGTTTAACCAAGAGGACTCTCTCTGAAAGCTGACAGTATCCAAAAATGCATTTCTTTACTTCTTTTTTTAGTATTAAACCGACCCCTTTTTCGTTGTTTTTGCCTCCTGCATAAATTATCCTGTGGGTGTCATTACTGAGATCTTCATTATTAGGCCATCTGGTTTCGCATATGCCTAGGATATTGATCTTCAGTCTGTCCATCTCCTGCTTGACATTCTCTCGTTGTCCACAGTTGAGTGTCCTGATGTTCCATGTTCCGAAAGTAATTTTGTCTTTGATGCGCACAGTCGCAGGGTAAAGGTCCAGAGACACCTGTTGTTCATGTCGATCTTTCCCGGGCGAGGGACAAATTTTGAAGTAAAATGTCCCCGTTACTTCCTTGGGAAGCAACCCTCTTCACGCTGTTGGTTTTAATACATTTTTCGTAAGTAACCATGATTGAGCAGGGGGGTAAATAGTGGAATGGTATCTCGTTGCCTTCTCCACGGTGGTTTATTGAGACACCACCTCTAGTTAGTTAGCCGTTGACTCCTTGATAGTTCTTCCGCTCTTTGTAGGTTTACATTTTTTATTTTTTTTTTTACCTACAGGGATGCTAACATCCCAGTTATATGAGAAAAAAAAAAAATTATTAAGTATGTACTTAGTATAAGTACCATTGACTAATCCTGAATACAAAATAAAGTCACTCTGAAAGAAAATATATGTAATAAAATATACACCACATGAATTAATCCAACATTTTCTTTAACTAGTCTAAATTATAAGAACCCGTCAGCAGTAGTTACGATCAGCATATGTTACCAGTAGTCTGAAGAATGAAATTGCGTTTTTCGACTTTTTTGCAGAGACATCTTTTGACTTTTGGCTACTCTAGCAGATCTTTATACTGCCACGGTACTGGTTGAAAAACGTATAGCCTGTATTCCAAAGTTTGGCCCGGTTCACACAAGAATTTGGAGAAAAGAATTATCAAATTCTATGTTTTGAAATTTTTCAATGTTTGTGAATTTTTTTAAACTTTTTATTTTTTTATTTTTTTAATAGCTTCCTGATGTTTGTCACATCTTGAATTTTCTTACCCGGTACCAAGATGTTACACTATTACGAATAAATGAGTTAATGTCAGTCTGGAAGAAAGTGGTAAGTGCTTGATGAATTTCTTTGCATTATAACAGCTTGATAAAAACAGTTTTATTTTTAAAGTAAAACATTCGTCTTTCAAGTGGGAAGATACACTCGTCTTTGCATTAATTATGACAGAATAACAGATTGTTAAAAATCGTTATGCTTTTAAGAAAACATGCTTACGAGGAAGCTAGGGTCATTTAAAAGAAAAAAAAAACAAAAAGTTAGGCTGTTTAAGAGTCACTAGCTTGGGATAGCAACTTATCTAAGAGAAGGAAATCTCTGAAATAAAAACCTCTACACCTACTCTGTGTAGAAAAGGAAAGGCTAAACTCTTTAACCTCGGCAGGCAATCTTTCTACAGATGGTGTCTTGATAAAAGCACTGAGTTTCCAGTCTCCTAAATTGGTTGGTGTCAGTAAGGGTATACTGCTGTAAAACTCTATCCAATATTTCATGATGGTTCAATTACGGAGCCATGAAGAAAATCCTGTCCAACCCGTGCTAGCATGGAAACGGACGTTAAACGGTGATAATGAATAATATCAATAAGATTAATATTAATTTCTTCTGTTGCGAGGAAATATATTGCAATATGTTTCACCATCTGCTTCCTAGTGCTTAAATAATAGGTCATTGAATGGGAATATTTTTGATCTGATTACTATTGATTATCCTTTTTCTCTGATATTTTAATTAAATTTACTTCTTCCTTCACGAGCGCGCTAATAACGACAAACACGTTCAGGAAATTTCATTGCCGATACAAACTGCAAAGAGGAATGATCATTTTATTTAATTCTTTATGAGAATATACAAGAGGGACAATCAACAAGGTTATCTTCATACCCTGCCTGGTGGCGCCCGGGGTGGCAGTCCCGCCATAGCCACCGAAACCGTGACATCACCCCTGGTCAGCGGCTGATGAAGACAGGGTATTGCATGTGCTAACACACGTTGTATGTTACAAAAAATAAAAAAAATAAAAAATAAAACTTAGTTGATGTGTGTTGTTAAACAAAAGTTGAAAGTACCAACAGATAATTATCAGTGAAACTGGAATGCTAATAAAGATGCATAAAAGTCAGTAATAATGCTTGTGTTTTTTACTGTTGCAATTTCTTTCCTCTTTCTTTCGTTCCTTTCTCTATTTCTCATTCGGTACCTCTATGTAGGACTTTGGCTCTAGGTACAACTAGTCTCTCGAAGTAAGCTGGGTCTGTGTCCTAGGTTTAAAGCTTTAGGAGAAAGCCGGATGGTTTCTGGCTTGAGGAGTAGGACCTATGTTGTCATTCTTTAGCTGTAGATGCAGGCTAGAGCTACGTAGTCGGTCTTTTCGGCCGCAGGGGCGGGCCGTGGCTGCGCAGTCGGTCTTTTCGGCCGCAGGGGCGGGCCGTGGCTGCGCAGTCGGTCTTTTCGGCCGCAGGGGCGGGCCGTGGCTGCGCAGTCGGTCTTTTCGGCCGCAGGGGCGGGCCGTGGCTGCGCAGTCGGTCTTTTCGGCCGCAGGGGCGGGCCGTGGCTGCGCAGTCGGTCTTTTCGGCCGCAGGGGCAGGCCGTGGCTGCGCAGTCGGTCTTTTCGGCCGCAGGGGCGGGCCGTGGCTGCGCAGTCGGTCTTTGGCTGTAAAAATAGGTTAGACCATCGTTGTAGGTCTATGGCTGTAGAACTAAACCGAACATGCATTGTGGAACTTTGACACCATTGATAAATTGGACTTCTGTATCTCTTGATTCATTCTAGTTTTTGTTCTGTAAAACTTACATTTAACATTAAATAACGCAACGAAAGTTGATTATGGTCATTAAATTAGCCAACTTAATTTAATTTTTTTCTTACAGTTGATTATGCTGATTCTACTAGAAAGCAATTCTTTTAAATCCTCTATGTATATTAATTTTATAATAATAATAATGTTCTGCTTTCAGGGCAATGTGCCGTCTCTAATAGGTTTACTTTTTACTTACAAACTCCTACGTCCAGATTTATTAGGAATTTCTTTACCCAGGCGTCAGGTAAGTACATCAAAATCTATCAAACTTTTTTATTTTTATTTTTATTTTTATTTTTTTTTTAGCATGTTGATGAAAATCAGTTTTACTTTGACAATATTTTTTTATTTTTTGTTTACTAAGTTTCATTCAATATAAAATACGAGTGCCACTCAAAGTAGAGATGGTTACAGTTGAAATAGTAATGCTAAATCAAGTGTGTGATATGATTGAATGTGGAGGTGGCAGGATAAGGAGGAAAGATAACACTTCTTAGGAGTATATAAGAGATAGGTTTACCTCTTGTCCGATTCTCAGTACTTCCTAGTCTTTTGAACAGGAGTAGAGTTTAAAACTTTTTGGTTCCTTCTAAAGTTTTTTTTTTTTTTTTCATTCTTTTTCACTCCCCTTGTGTGCGTTATGGTGCATTGGATATCGGCTCGGAACGAGAAATCGGGGAGCCGAGTTCAAATTCCAGCTGAATTCATTGCATTCACTTACGCACAAATACCCTTGGGAAAGGTATTAATCCGTCTCTTCCTTCCAGTTATGGATTAAATAACAGGACAGATTGGGTTCTATAGCCTTGGTCGGCAACCAGTCTACCGCAGAAAGCAATGGCAACCTACTGCGGGATAATCTTCTGCCCAGTCAGTCATGTCTCTTTCGAGACATGATCGCCCAAACGTGTATCACGTATGGCAGTTAACTGACTGACTGTGTCTAAGTAACATTATCCCTTTGCTTGGAGTGTATTGATAAAAAAAATAACTAAATCATTTAAAGGCGTCTTATTTAAAAAGAAATGACCTTGAAATCCCTATTTGGTAAATTTTACTTTATCTTTACAATTTGGGGGATGTTTGATCAGCCCCATCGTCTCTTTATAGGAACTACTCTGTAGGTGGAGTTTGAATTATGACAGCTGTATCACCAGCAAGGGGTTACCTTCCAATTAGATACCTGCAGACTTGAGTATAAACTCAAACAACAACGCAAATCAGATCTGTTTTATTGAAATCAGATTTTTTTTTAAATCACTGATTTAAATCAATTTTACAAAATCTTCATTTTAAACCTAAAGATTTAGAAATAAAACATAATTAATTTTTTTGTTTTTATGTAATTTCCTGAAGAAAAGTGTTAACATATTGAATCAAATATTAATAACCAACAGAGTATATTTTCTTTTTTACTATAAATTTTTAACCATTAACAAATTTAAAATTCAACATTATCAGTGTTTGCCTTTGTGAAAGACCAGTTTTGTTGTTTTATCTGTATCGAGATAGTTTCTCAGTTTGGAGGAAACTTGTTTATTGGCAGAATGTGAAGCCACTCTTGTGGATTCATCATAGACTGTATATCACTGCTCAACATGCTTTCAAATGTGAGAAATTGAAAAACCCAGATCTAAGTTTAAAAAAAAAAATAACACTGGCTTGCAGTGTTTCTAGCAAACTAATAAAAACCACAATTTGTATTTATTTCTGAGATGAGTAATTTTCGATCATCTTGGAATTTCTAAAATTATTGAAAATTACTCATCTCAGGAATAATGACACGAACCCACTAACATAATGCAGTTGTCAAAATCCATCTGACACTGAATATAAAAGGCTCCAAAAATACACCGCTAAAGTTTTTTGGGACAGTGGCGTAGTGGATATAGTAGTTGGTTATACATGTCTTAGTATCATCTAGTGGTCATGAATTTGATCCTTGGACTTTGTAGCAAGAGAACCAAATTCTAACATGAAAGAACAATGATTGATTTCACAGGATATTTCGCAATAATCAACGAGATATTCCACATTGGCCAATCTATGAACACCTGATGATGACCAGAGGGTACTTGGTCAAAACGTTGTGTCTATTATAACATCTATATTAACCAAGATCTGAACAGAAGTTTGAAATAATTCCAAGATTAATAAAACCCATTAAAATATTATTTACCAAGAAGTCAATCGTATATAGTTGATGATCACCATTCAGAATACTGTAAGAATAAAATAGTTTCATATCTGAATAAATAAAACCAACAAAAACAAGACTGTAAGTTGACATTGATAGACCCGTAACTTTAAAAAATAGTAAAAATTAAAATAGATTCTTATCAACTAAATTGGGGGAAAAGTCAACCTGATCTTTCTTTTTTTTTTTTTTTTTTTTTTTTTTTTTTGCTTTCTTTATGTGCAAAAAAAAGAAAAGAAAACTTTCTTTCTGTCCTGTCAGAATTATGGTAACCGTAGCCGTTTTCTTCTCCAGAAATATTACGCAGTGCTGATGTCATTTGAAATTTATAAAGAAGATTTTCTCTTGAAATAATACTTCAAAGAAATAGGTTTAAGTGCAGTAGCTGTTGTTGCTTTTTCCACAAATGATGGGGGGGGGGTTTCTTTCCTAACATTTCGTTTGAAATAGTGTGGAATATCATAGGCTTCATAAATGACATTAAATAGACCCAACAAGAGTCGAAATTCTAAATCCACTAACCTAACCTTAAAGAAAATTTTTTTTTAAACAAATGTTATCAGATCTCATTTCAATTGTGAGATCATTTATCAACCTATGAAAGTGTATGTGGGTTGGTAGTTGGCGGACTCTTGACCTGAAACCTTTCCCAATTGTGCAGACCCCAATTAAATTATGCTTTGAATCTGCACTGTTTGGCATTCTATAAAAAATCTCTTGCAAATCTGCAAAGTGACATAATGATTATTGGCTTGAAAAAACGGGCAGGCTAAGTTCAAATTTCATTTTAACCTGCTGTTACTTTGCATTCATATTTTAGAGAAAGGTGTGCATTCATCTATTTTATCCTCAACAATAGGTAAAAATAGTTGTGTAATCGCCAGTCAAAGATGCCTATCCTTGATTGGCAACCGGTCTAGGAGAAAAAATTTTAAACTGAAGAGAAAGCAGTGGAAAAGTTGTCCTATTTAAGGAAATGCACTCCTGATGCACTCTAGCATGGTAGACTTGGCTCTCTAGCTTTGATTGCTAATTAGACTAGGAGAAGGACAGGGCAAAATTTAAAACTAGGGAAAAGTCAGATCATCTGTCCACTATTTTTCTTAAAGAAAGTCATGGCAATGTACAGGTTAGAGATATTAAAGAAAAGAAGGATGTGGTGGAGAGCCATGCTTACCTACATCTTGAAGTGATATGGCACAAAAGAATAGGATGCATTGAAACTGTTCATTGTGTAAAAAATATTAATTAAACAAAATATTAATATTGAAAAATGTCCTCCTTTCTTATTCAAGGTTTTTTTCCGAGTTAGGGACAAAAGTTGGCAGAAAATTGTTCAGTCTGTTCAAGAACGTCGGGGATTGACAACTGCGAAAGAAGATGCTCCAGACAAAAGCCCTGTAAGTATGAAACTTTCAGAATTATCTATTACTAGCAGTATAGCCCGGCATTGCTCGGGTGTAATGAAAGCTTTAAAACTAACCTATGGTCTTGGTGCTCACTCTTTGGACGTTTGCATGAAAAACATAGGTTGTTAAGACTAAGAACTACAATTATACCTACTTTGAGTAAAACCCGAAGCAAAAACTAAAATAAAAGGGATGAAAACCTGATTTTGATCAGACCCGATAGGATATTGGGGTATCGATTTACAATATCAGAGTCAAATAAGTCATCCAAGGATAAACTAACCTAAGTAAGTCCATGAGAACTTAGTGTACCCATTGGGAGTAAAACTGGAGAAAATGAGCCATATTGATAGCTGAATATCAGTTTTTGATCAGCTTTGATAGAATATCGGGGGTATCAATTTCCGATATCGGGGAAAATGAGTTATCTGGGAAGATCTACTAATGTTTGAGACTAAAAACTATAATTTTACCAAGTTAGAGCAAATTCTGCAGCAAAAGCTATGATAAAAGAGCCGAAATCTTGATCAGACCTGATCGGATATTGGCTTATCGATTATCGATATCAGGAGGAAATCGGAAAAAATATGTAGTCCATGACCTGACTGGAAGCCTAAAGAATACTTGTGTGAAGTTTGATGAGAATTGGATAAAAATTGTGGATTTGTATAAAGGACATACAAATAGACAGACACACACACTCACACACAAACATTTTGCCTTTATATATATATATATATATATATATATACTAACATCATAGCCAGGTGTTGCCCATGCAACTCAAAACATTTTAGTAGTAGAAGATGCCAATGAGAGCAGTAGATGGAAATCATTTATTGAAAGTTGGAAAGGAGAGCTGAGTCTGTTAGGAACCATTTTCAGCATTAAGAAGGCATTGAATGCATGTTGCTGTCATATTCGAACGGAGTATAAAGTGCTAAGTTACAGTATAACTCGGATATAAGATACTAAACAGGAAACAAGGGATGAGCCCCTTCACCTGTTCAATAGACATGGGTGGAGTGTAAACTGGGCGATAAGAGATTTTCTGTGGTCCCAAATTAGAGCCTGTGGTAATGTATATAAAGTAGACCAAACCCGGATATAAGAGAACTTTTATCCGGGCCCCAACAACACTCTTATATCAGGGTTACACTGTAATTGGGATGCAATGTTTGACAGGTGTGATTTGATTTCTATGACGTAATTCAGCAACTATCTTAGATCTTAAATGTTTTATGGAAATAAAATGTCAGAATAAAAATTAAATATAATGGCTTTATTTTTTTTTAATAAAATTTTTTTTTGCGTTTGACACGTGTAATTTGATTTCTGTGATGTAATTTAGCAACCATCTTAGATCTTAGATGTTTTACAGAGCAAATGTAAAAAATCGGCTCCATTGGCCAACAAATGTGAAAGGGAAAATTGCTGAACTTAAAACTCAAAAAGTATGTGTTGACTTGGCTTCCCTGTAGATATGTGTCCCTAGAAAGTTTGAATGGCGTAGCTTAAAAAATGTAGACATGCATAGGGAACAGTCACACAGACTCACAGATTGCCTTTTATATATATATATATATATATATATATATATATATATATAGATAGATTCTTTTACTCTGAACATATCTTGTCAAAATGAAGGATCATGCATACGTGACACGAGAGGGTGCACCAAATGTAATACACACACGCACACAAGACCAGGTCCTGGGCATGACAGTAAACTGCATCCGGCAGCAAGGCCTCTGATTGGGAGGTTGTGAGGATCATGAACCACCTCTTAATTGTTGCTGTTTTCAGGTCCACTCTGACCCGGAGTGGTAGCACCTGTTAGGATCCTGGCTATGGGCAAATAGTTAACCCCAAATTGGGGCCAAAACACTATGAAAGTATAAAAATACACTTTTATAGAAATATATACATAAAAATAGACTTTGAAAGAAAAAAATTATTACCTTAAAACATTTTTGAAAGAAAAAAATATTCTCAGCAAAACATTTTTTAATACAAAACTGGAAGACATTTTCAGTTTTCTAAAAGAATAAGAGCAAAAAAGTTTTTCATTAAAATCTGACTAAATCAACCTTCTCTCTATAACCAAACATTAAAAAACAAGGAAAATACCATAAAACCTTATCTTTTTGGCATTGAATAACCTACAGAGGTTGATATTCCGTTAAACAAAACTCAAACCCAAAGACCAATCTAACATATACAAAACTAGCTGAACACATGAAAAAATTCACGAATCATGTAACATTATTTTTTATGATAGAATTCAGTGGATGTTGGTGAAGTAAATGATATTGTTTAGTTGTGAATATGTATCAATATTTTTTCATCACTCCTCCTACTTCTTTTATTTTTTTTATTATTATTATTATTATTATTATTATTATTATCATTATCATCATCATCATCATCATTATTATCATCATCATCATTATCATCATCATCATCATCATTATCATCATCATCATTATCATCATCATTATCATTATCATTATCATCATCATTATCATCATCATTATCATTATTATTATTATTATTATTATTATTGTGTGCATTTAAATGTGATATTCATGCAACTTCTAATTCCAGATCCCAAAATTTTACAGTTTTATAAAATTCTTTAGCCGATATATTTTTATATGATGATGTGCATTCTTCTTTGTCGTCCTCTCCGTTTCCTTTTTCTTCTCCTCCTTCTGAGCTTCTACTCTCTGCTTCCTTCTTCGTCTTTGTTGTCTCCTCCTCATTTATCTTCATGTTCTTATCCTCCTTCATCTTCGCTATCTTTTGCTCTTCCTTTGTCGTCTTCTTTTGCTCCTCCTCCCCCTTTGTCGTCTTCTTTTGCTCCTCCTCCCCCTTTGTCGTCTTCTTTTGCTCCTCCTCCCCCTTTGTCGTCTTCTTTTGCTCCTCCTCCCCCTTTGTCGTCTTCTTTTGCTCCTCCTCCCCCTTTGTCGTCTTCTTTTGCTCCTCCTCCCCCTTTGTCGTCTTCTTTTGCTCCTCCTCCCCCTTTGTCGTCTTCTTTTGCTCCTCCTCCCCCTTTGTCGTCTTCTTTTGCTCCTCCTCCCCCTTTGTCGTCTTCTTTTGCTCCTCCTCCCCCTTTGTCGTCTTCTTTTGCTCCTCCTCCCCCTTTGTCGTCTTCTTTTGCTCCTCCTCCCCCTTTGTCGTCTTCTTTTGCTCCTCCTCCCCCTTTGTCGTCTTCTTTTGCTCCTCCTCCCCCTTTGTCGTCTTCTTTTGCTCCTCCTCCCCCTTTGTCGTCTTCTTTTGCTCCTCCTCCCCCTTTGTCGTCTTCTTTTGCTCCTCCTCCCCCTTTGTCGTCTTCTTTTGCTCCTCCTCCCCCTTTGTCGTCTTCTTTTGCTCCTCCTCCCCCTTTGTCGTCTTCTTTTGCTCCTCCTCCCCCTTTGTCGTCTTCCCCCCCCCCTTTTGCTCCTCCTCCCCCTTTGTCGTCTTCTTTTGCTCCTCCTCCCCCTTTGTCGTCTTCTTTTGCTCCTCCTCCCCCTTTGTCGTCTTCTTTTGCTCCTCCTCCCCCTTTGTCGTCTTCTTTTGCTCCTCCTCCCCCTTTGTCGTCTTCTTTTGCTCCTCCTCCCCCTTTGTCGTCTTCTTTTGCTCCCCCCCTTTGTCGTCTTTTGCTCCTCCTTTGTCGTCTTCTTTTGCTACCCCTTTATCGTCTTCTTTTGCTTCTCCTTTGTCGTCTTCTTTTGCTCCTCCTTTGTCGTCGTCTTTTTCTACTCCTCCTCCCTTGTCGTCGTCTTTTTCTACTCCTCCTCCCTTGTCATCGTCTTTTTCTACTCCTCCTCCCTTGTCGTCGTCTTTTTCTACTCCTCCTCCCTTGTCGTCATCTTTTTCTACTCCACTTCCTTCATTTTATTATAATAATAATATTTTATTAGCCATACTATTTTAAGCTTACGAACAAATTTTAGTTTTTAATATAGTACAGAAAAAAGTAATCTAAATTTACAAATACACATACGTACATACTTGTAAACGTAGATGTTTGAAATTTTGGGATCTTTACAGTATATCGCGGTGCTTTATTAAGACTTTAATATTTATTGCAGACTGACATAAAGTTGAATAAAATAATTGAAACTTGATTTTTATTTTTCTATGTACATATATATATATATATATATATATATATATATATATATATATATAGCAAAGTATAAGGCGGAACAAAAGGAAAGGACTTACATATATTTTGGAAATATACTTCTAATCTGGAGGAACCATTTTAGAGCTCCAGATCTAAACAGTTCGAAGTCGTCTGTGTCCCAAGGGGAAACAGCAGCATCAGCTTGTAAGCTGCTGGGGGTTGCAGATTTAGCTTCAGCCTAGGCCAAAGGGCTCAGGCTAGAAAAAAAGCAACCTCCTTGTTTAATTACTGAAAAATGATTACTTTGGTCACTGTATAGAGCAGTGGTTCCCAAACTTTTTTCTGTCATCTCCCCCTACACCCAGTTCAACCATCCAGATTTCCTCCTTCATGTGTATGAGAGAAACAGCAGTTAAAACACACTGAGACTATTTACTAATTTATTTTTCAAATGTACAAATATACTGATGAACTCATAGCTACAAAGTAAAGTGGATAGAGAGCAGTTAGTAACAACTAAGCATAGCCATAGAGAGCGGTTAGTAACAAATAAAAGAACTTTTGTTTGCTCTTCTACTTCAGAATTAAATTAGGGAGAAGTGTGATGCTGCTTCTTGTGCACCACTGTATCAATATTAGGGTTAGTTTTGGCAAGCGTGCAACGTATGTCACATTCCACCTTCAGTCAGTTTCATGCTTTGGGCTTGATTGTGAGTAAAGTGGAAATTCCTGACTCACAAAGGTAGGTTGTGGAAAACAGAATGAGGATTTTCAATGCATTGTTGCTCAGTTGTGGGTATGCTCTACGCATATTAACCCAGAATTGTTTGAACCTGAACTGACTGGTAGGTATGGTGCCACCCATCTACAACAGGCATTCTCTCTCAGACATGAGAAAATCCATCTGAGAATTTTTTATTTAGTAGGTAGTGTAATTATTTCCCCCTTGGTAGCTTCAAATTTCCCCCAGTTTGGGGATCACTAGTAGAGAGTGACCTATGTGACTTAGAACCACCAATGGGAGATAAGTGCCTTCTGTATCCCAACACCTGTATATTACTATGATCTTGATTTTTGGGGATTTTTTTTCTCAAACTATGTCACAGATATTGTGGACCGAGCATGTGAGCAATGATGAGGTTTTGAAATTGATAGAAACGAAAAAGAAATTAATATTGAGCATCAGGAAGAGACAACTAAAGTTCCTGGGACATGCAGTGAGGAAGAAGGGCTTGAAGAATCTGATACTAGCAGGCCGGATATAGGGGAAAAAGAGACAGAGGAAAGCAGCGGATAACATATTTGAAGGGCTTGGGCAAGTGGATGACAGAACGGGGGCTGAGAGACGTTACAGGAGAAAGCGTGCTAAGAGCCACCAGGGATAGGGAGACGTGGAAAGCCATGATCGCCTACGTCCTGAAGGGACAAGGCACATAAAAGAATATATATGCCAACTGTTTATAAGAAATTATAATGTGGATATAAAGTGGGGGATCAATTCTATATTATAATCAATATATAAATTGATCCCTCATTTTGTGGCCATGCTAGTTTCTGTGCATTTATATTCTAGATTTATGGGCTTGAGTAGGTGGATGACAGAATGTGGGTTGCATGGTGTAACAAGATAAAGCGTACTAAGAGCCACCAGGGATAGGGAGACTTGGAAAGCCATGATCACCTATGTCCTGAAGGGGCAGGGCACATAGAAGAAGTAATGACAAACTGCTCCCCCACCACCCTCTGTCACGATTTGTGATAAGAAAAAGAATGGAGAAAACAATGACAAAATTTGTTTCACCCCATCCCTGTCACTACCATCAGCTCTTTTTTTGTTATCAGGCCAACATCATGAAGACAATAGGTAAGAGGGATCTATTAAAACATTGCTGGTTTTATTCTTTGATTTCTGTTAGAAGAATGGATTTGGAAAGGCAGTCATAGTAACAAATTAAAGTAGAAGCAGACATCTGATTGTTAGAAAAAAAATTCTATTTCAAAATTGCGATTTCTGTTTAAAGAAATACATTCTGTTAGTCTGTCTTTTTTTCCTTTTTCTCACAGAAAATAAGCTCCTCTACATGTGGTACCTCTATGTTGCGGGATTCATTAAAATAATTCCCAATGCAAAATTATTTTAATATATTGGTCCCCACTTGTTAAAAAAAAAAAAAGGATAGGGAAAATTTCGAGGAGAAATAGTTTTTGCTGATTAACATTCTTTAGACCTTACTTAGTTGGCAAGACTTATCAGAATCAAAAACTATTAGTTTATCGATTTAGAAGGTGTGGTGGGGGTCGATTTATAATATCAATACAGTGCCAGATTGATTGTTGATTTTTGTGGAATTATTGGCCTTAGCCGATGACACTCAGATGTTATCTGCAAATATAAGAAGATTGGGTCACTATGTCGATCCAGGATGTTTTTTCCACCTGAATCCATCCTGCATATATACAAGTCAACCATCCATCCGTGCATGGAGTACTGCTGCCATTTATTGTCAGGTGCCCCTGCCGTTCTCCTCAGTGTTCTTGACAAGCTCCAAAGGAGAGTCTGTAATGTGATAGGTACTGATCTGGCGACTCGTCTGCAGCCACTTTCCCATCGTCGAAATGTGGCCTCCCTCTGTCTCTTCTATAAATACTTTCATGGCTTCTGCTCAGATGAGCTTAAGTCACTGATGCCTCCTCAACAGGTGTTTACCCGTGCAACCAGACTGGCAACTGGGTCCCACCCATTCACAGTCAGGTTAGCCAAATGCAGACGACAATTCTACTCCTGCAGCTTCCTCTCTCGCACTTCCCGCCTGTGGAACTCACTCCCGTATTCTTGCTTTCCTGGCGGCTACGACCTCCAGAAATTTAAAAGCAAAGTTAATACTCACCTACTAACCACTGGACTCTAGCTCTCTCCCCTCCCCTGTATAATCTTCACGTTCTCTCCGCCCATGTATCTGTCATTGCACCCGCTTTCTCAGCTTTCTATTGTTCCTTTCTAACTAGCTTGTACTCCTTTCTACATTTATGTAACCCCCTGCACATCAGTGGCGTTTCTGCCTTGCTCGGGGTGAAATGATTAAAAAATAAAAAAATAAAAAAAATAAATAATATCTGCATTTTTTTTTTTCTTCTAATTTTTTACCATTTTTTAAAGGTTATTCTTAAAAAGTGAATATTTTTCTTTTTCTTCAGGTTTCCAAAAGGCATAAAACTATCAGTACATTCCCAACATACGAACCAAATTTAGTGGACACCACCCTGTTGAACCAGATTACTAATTCTGTGGTCTTTCCTGGCAATGTGCCTTATTACCAAATCCAGAAATTTGAAGATTTGCTACGTTATGTTGACAGAATACAGGTACTGTATATATATATTCACATACTCATATATCAATGCTTAAATGCAATCTTCATGGCCTGAAGATTGTGTCTGCAGTCAAATTCCCACTGTCTGGAACAACACTGGAGTGGTAACCTTAACTGTTGCAGAAAGATTATTGGCACACAAATTAGCATAATTTTTCTTAAAAATTCACAAAAAGAATATGAGGTATGAATTGAGCATTTTGTTTAAATTGTAATTGAGTTTGCTGTTATGAAGATGGATACAAAGTCAGTGTTCAGCTTTGACTTATGCGCACATTATAAATTAAACCCCAATTTTATGTCCACCTCACTTTTTTTCACTTTAAAACGTGTTTTCTCTGGAAAATAAGAGATTTCCCTCTAAAAATGAAGCTCATATTCATGCAAAATATGTTGAAAATAGGTTTTTCAGCAAAAATATTCTGAATGGCAGAATTGAATTTTAGCTTAGCCTGCATCGTGAACCATTGGAATATAGACCTTGTAGCGAGTGCCTGATGATACAGTCAAGTTGCTTTCCAGCTAGAAAGGTTTTGCGGAGTACAATGTTATGCTTAACTGATTTCAACATACATGGCAGAAAGTAGCTTCTTGTACCGAGGGCCTCAATTATAAAAGCCATCAACAAAACAACTGCTTATTTATAAAGATCCCAAAAGCTCAATTTGAAAATGAATAAAAAGGTTGGGGGTGGGTAAATTGATTCCTAAAGTTGAAAATGCACATTTTTTCTTTAAATTGGTACAACTAAGTTGGTCAAAATACAAGACGTGCTACTTGATATGAATGATAAACCATATGAGAGAGAGGCAGCTTCATACACCCTTTATTCACACATGCGTGCACACATTTTTTCATATATATATATAGAGAGAGAGAGAGAGAGAGATGAGTTAAGTATATGGATCAGAATCCGACAAGATGAATAGAATAAATAAAGAATTTATTAATTAGTAATTAAAAATGACTGATTTTGGTAATCAGTCAGTTAAGTGCCATACGTGATACATGCTTGGACGATCATGTCTCGAAAGAGACATGACTGACTGGGCACAAGATTATCCCGCAGTAGGTTGCCATTATTTTCTGCAGTAGACTGGTTGCCAGCCAAGGCTACAGAACCCAATCTGTCCTATTATTTAACCTGTAACTGGAGAAAAGAGATAGATTAATACCGTTCTCAAGGGTATTTGCATGGAAGTGAATGCAAGGAATTCCACTGGAATTCGAACTCTGCTCACTGATTTCTCGTTCTGAGCCGATATCCACTGCACCACAACGCACATCCTTTTGGGAATCAAGACTCTTTTTTCCAACTTGTTCTTTATTTATTTTATTCATATATATATATATATATATATGTGTGTGTGTGTATATAGGAAAAAGCATGCAGAAAGCAAAGAAAGAATCTTCAATCACAGTTCTACAGACATAAATAAATTTCCTCATTTCATTTGTTTTCTTTCAAATTGAAAGAAAGAAATTACAAAGATCTTTGTGAAACAGTCTCACTAATATTTTGGCTTTTGCAATTATTTGTGTTAGTATGATAAAGTCTCATAATTACATTGTTTTATGAATGCATGTAATTTTCCAGCAGTCAGTCAGCTAAAGGTAGCTGTGACATTCCTACTACTAATATTTTTGTCGACATAGCTCAGTTTTTTGTTGCTTAATTGACTTTAAAATCATGAGTCTATTGCAAGAAGTTACTCAATGATTGTCAAATGTTGAGTAATTAACTATACAAAAAGGGTCAGTTATCAGTTGTCCACCAAAGAACAACTCCTGGTCAAAAACTTACTGAAAAAATGAAAACAACCGGAGGTGCGTTGTGGTGCAGTGAATATCAGCTTGGAACGAGAAATTGGAGAGCCGAGTTCAAATTCCAGTTGAATTCATTGCATTCACTTACGCACAAATACCCTTGGGAAAGGAATTAATCCGTCTCTTCCTTCCAGTTATGGGTTAAATAACAGGGCAGATTGGGTTCTATAGCCTTGGTCGGCAACCAGTCTACCACAGAAAGCAATGGCAACCTACTGCAGGATAATCTTCTGCCCAGTCAGTCATGTCTCTTTCAAGAAATGATCGCCCAGGCGTGTATCACGTATGGCACTTAACTGACTGACTGAATATAATAGTTGAAAACATGATTAAGGCTTCTGCTGGACATAAAGTGGGGGATCAGTTTTGTATTGTTATATAATACATCTCCCCACCCCCACTCTAGCTATGAGCCAAATAAAAGGACAGATTGGGTTCTATAGCCTTGGCTGGCAACCAATCTACCGCAGAAAGCAATGGCAACCTACTGTGGGATAATATTCTGCCTAGTCAGCTAAGTCTCTTTCGAGACATGATCGCCCAAGTGTTTACCATGTATGGCACTTAACTGACTGATATTTTGTGAATTTACGCAATCATTTATAACAGTGAACAGTCTCCAGGAAGCTAAAAGTTAGATTTACTAAATTAATTAGTTAATAAATATTTTTACCAATTATTAAATATCTATTTTTAGGAGGGAAAGTATTGTTGATCATTTTCTCGATTGAGCTTTCAAATTTTAGAGCTGACAACAGTCATTTGAAATGTTAAAACTATAAGCACATTTTAGGTTAACGATGATTGGTTAATAAATGCTGATGTGTAAATTTAAATCTGGAGTTTACTTTGTGCACAAAAATGAGTGCAAACAAAAACCACAGCAGGACCATCACCTAATCTGTTAAGGCTATGGTTTTAGTTGGGGGGGGGGGGGTGACGCTTCAGTTTTCACTGGAGTCTACAGGTTTATATATATTAATTTAAGTCATATTTTCTAAGAATTTTACTTTTCATTCAACATATACTTGACTATAGTAATTTTGTTTTTGGGCTTTTTTTTTTGTTTTTTAATCTTATAATTTTTTAAATTTATTTCAGATCCCCACTCAAACAGGTCTTGTGCTTAAGAATGTGTTACTCCAATATGCATTCTCGTATAAGAAAGATCTTTTTGTCAACGGCCAGTTCAATTGGTGGTTATACCATACTCTTATTGATGGTATGTAGTTAGGTCCCAGGACCACTTTTTTTTTTTCCCTCTCTGCTGAAAATATTACAAGATGCTAAAGGATGAACCAATTTCATTTCATATTAAGTTTTATTTGGGCTCATTGTTTTGCAGTGTCTAGCACCCTTTTTCCTGCTGAGCTCATCTGTCTGACTACTCGTACAATACTTTTGGTTTGGTTGTTTTGTTTTTATGACACATCAACACCTCGGCGGGTCATTTATTGCAAACTAAATTTTTTATTTATTTATTGCTGGTAATACCTTTTTCTTTCAACAATTTATTGTTGTTTTTATATAAGTTTTGTGTCTAGTAATACTTCTTTCTTTTTGAGTATCAAGATTCATTGGGATTTGTTTTTTTTTTAAGGGCAGGATCCCCAAGTCCTACCCTTGTTATTTAACCCATAACTGGAGGGAAGGGATGGATTAATACCTTAAGTGAATGCAGGGTATTCAACTGGAATTTGAGCTCAGCTCACCAATTTCTCTTTCCGAGCCGATGTCCACTGTACCACAACGCACATCTGTCTCATACAATACTGTGACGAATAGTAATTTACACCCATGTGCAAATTAATTAAAGCAACTGCTTTAGTTTCCTTTCTTTCACCAAACAGTCAGTTGCAAATGGTTAACGAGCCAGATTGATGATTTAGGAAAATAACAAAAGCTATCAATGACATCAACAGTTTAAAACTTGTTACACCCACGTGCAAATTAATTAAAGCAACTGCTTTAGTTTCTTTTCTTTCACCATACAGTCAGTTATAGACTCGCTAGGGTGACAGGGTGTAATCAATTTTTATTTTTTCCTCAGATTATATCATTTGCAGTGGTGTACAGTAATATGAAATTTGTTTGGCCTTGAAACATATTGTATCATCTGTGATTGCATCAGATTTTTATCACACCCAGATGTTATTGTCTCAGCTGTCGCTTAATTGTCCTATGGCCATTGTCTGTGATGGATGTTACTCCAAGGAAGTGTAAGAAAACTTTAATGCTGCATGAACACACTGACAAACCTTACAGAGAAATTGCAGATATTGTTGGTGTCAGCCGTTCAATTAAAGGTGAAGAAACAAACTGAATCCGTTAGTCCAAAATGTAAATGAAAATATGGTTGGAAGATAAAAACTATTGTAATGTTGAATGTATTATCCAATCTACTAATCATATGCAACAAGTAAGAATAAATTTGGAAGAACATAGCTTAGTTTTTATATGGCAATGGCGGCGTACACAGTGGATTAAAGGAAAAATATAATTTTCCTCCATGAAAACCTGAAGCCTGCATACAGCAAGAATGATACATGGAACAAATTTTAGAATAAATTTGGTCTGTTCTACTCCATCCACAATATTCATGTTGTATATTATCTAAGCTGGTGTGTAATTTCACGAAGTGTATTTTTCTGAAACAGCAAAAATATGCAGACTCGTTAGCAAAAAAAAAAAATTGTTTTTCTTTTTTTTTAATCGTTTCACCCCAAGCAAGGCTGTAATGCCACTGATGTGCAGGGGTCTACATAAGAGTAAAAAGATTAATTAGAAGAGAGTGAAGAGGAAGACGAACCAGTTAGAAAGGAGCAAGAGAAGGATGGGAATACAGATGTGATGACAGTTGCAAAGGTGGAGAGAAAGGAAAGGATATACAGAGTGGTGAAAGAACTAGAGTCAAGTGATTAATAGATGCGTATTGACATTGCATTTAAATTCCTAGAGGTTGTAGCTGTCAGGAAAGCAAGAATATGGAAGCGAGTTCCACAGGCGGGAAGTGTGAGAGAAGAAGCTGCAGGAGTAGAATTGTCGTCTGCATTTGGTTAATCTAACTGTGAATGGGTGGTACCCAGTTGCCAATCAGGTTGCACGAGTAAACACCTGTTACAGAGGCACCAGTGACTTAAGTTCGTTGGAACAGAAGCCATGAAAGTATTTATAGAACAGACAAAGGAGGGCCACATCTCATCGGTGGGGAAGTGGCTGTAGTCGAGCCGCCAAGTCGGTACCTATCACATTGCTGATTCTCCTTTGGAGCCTGTTGAGAACACTGAGATGAACAGCAGGAGCGCCTGACCATATATGGCAGCAGTATTCCATGCACGGACAAATGGTTGATTTGTATATATGCAGGATGGATTCAGGTGGGAAAAACATCCTGGCCCAACAGAGTGACCCAACCTTCCTAGCAGTGGATTTAGCTATGGACTCAATGTAGTGGTTCCATTTGAGATCAGAAGAGAGAGTAAGGCCGAGGAGGTGCAGTGTATTGCTCTCGGGGAGACTA
This sequence comes from Ascarosepion bandense, assembly GCA_037127315.1. Classification (NCBI taxonomy): domain Eukaryota; kingdom Metazoa; phylum Mollusca; class Cephalopoda; order Sepiida; family Sepiidae; genus Ascarosepion; species Ascarosepion bandense. Next base: position 3,574,484 of record JBBBDQ010000445.1, read on the forward strand.
ACTTGGTCTATGCTTATGGGAGGCAGGAGAGGTTGCCTGTGATGATTGACAGACAGCAGCTTGGTCTCAGACACATTGAAATTGACAAGCCACATCTTGCCCCAATTCATCACAGAGTGTAGATCCCTTTCAAGGTGAGCAGCGAGATTATGTTTGTTCACCACGCCGGGTTTCTTACTGATGCGGGAGTAAATTGTGGTGTCATCTGCGTAGATGCCTACTTGGCTCTTGATCTCGTCTGGGAGGTCATTTATGAAAATAAGGAAGAGCATCGGGCCCAGGATAGAGCCATGACAGACACCAGCATTTGTGCTGTAGGATGTAGAGGCATGTCCATTCAGGACGACCTTCATTATGCGGTTATTTAAAGAAGATTAGATTAGATCAAGCAAGTGTCCGGTAATACCATAGCCTCGTAGCTTGCATAGAAGGCCAGAGTGCCAAACCCTGTTAAAAGCCTTGGAGATGTCCAGAGCAACAGCATGAGCCTCGCCTGACTCATCAAGGGCCTGGAGCATGTCCTCCGTAACGGTTGTTGGCATGTTGGCCGTGGACCTGGCAAAGCGGAAGCCATACTGCCTGTCAGAGTAGTGTTTGTGGGCAGTAAGATGTTGAACAATTTCAGCATTAATTATGGCCTCAAACACTTTCTCGAAAATTGGTAGAAGGCTGATAGGGCAATAATTGGATGTGTCCGAGGGTTCACCACAGTTCTTAAATACAGGAACGACTGAAGAGAACTTCCAGCATGCAGGAAAACAGGAAGCAGAAAGGCAGTAGTTATACAGTTTAGAGAGGACAAGGGAGAGTTCAGGAGAACACCTCTTAAGGACTATCACCGGGATTACATCGCCACTGCTCGCCTTATGGGGGTCAAGTTTTGAAATTACTTGGAATCCTACTGTCGGGGTAATACATATGTCATACAGTTTAATAGGGAAGTCGGGTGAGGGTACTCCAGATGAGTCAAATGTGGAGTTGGATGAGAATCTGCGAGCAATGCACTCATCTTTGTCTGCAGATGACGTGAGAACCTCAAATTCATTGATTAAAGGAGGGATTGAGGATTTGCTATTGTTCAGCACCCGTTTGCATAACCGCCAATAGTCATTGGAGCCGAACTTGTGGTCAGCTATGCGCAGTCTCATTCTCTTGGCAAACAACCGCTTGGCATCATTCAGGATTCTCTTGCACTCATTACAAGCAGACGTGAATAGGCGCTGATTGTGATCAGAAGACTGTCTCCGGAATAGTCGGAAGTAGTAGTTCCTGTGGGCAATGGCGGCCAAACAGGCAGGAGATAGACATTGTTTTGATGAATATTTGATTGTTGTCAAAATTAAGAATACGGACAAAATTTTTCATGTCAAGAAAATATTTGATGATATTTTTTTTTTTAGTGTAGCAAAGGTCAGATTATATGGGCCTTGAAATGGGGTTAAACAATGTGCTAAAACATGACGCAGTCATTTATGTAAGAGACAGATTAGTAGTAGGAAGAGAGTTCATGAGCATTTGAGATCAGAACCCAGACCAAGAAAGACACAGGGAAAACTGCGGCTGAGCGCAGCCTCTGGCTGGCTCAGTGTGTGTGTGTGCTGACACCTCAGACCCGACCTCTTACTCTGTCACATCACCTGAAAAATAAAGAAAATGTTGTATGCCTTATTAGTATATATCTGTTATGGTCGTCATTTTATTAAATGAGAATATTGTCATTTTATCAGTGTGTAAAAGGCAAGCAATTTTATACGAGAGAAGATAACAAGTTTTGTACCTGTCTTTGAATTAATAATCGTTGTTTCATCATCTTGGTATAAAGTATATGACACATTGGTCATTCTAGCTAAATAATCATTGTCGTCAACATTTATATACAACATTCAGCTGGTCCCGAACCAACCAATGATTACATATAAAGTATATGACACATTGGTCATTCTAGCTAAATAATCATTGTCGTCAACATTTATATACAACATTCAGCTGGTCCCGAACCAACCAATGATTACATATAAAGTATATGACACATTGGTCATTCTAGCTAAATAATCATTGTCGTCAACATTTATATACAACATTCAGCTGGTCCCGAACCAACCAATGATTACATATAAAGTATATGACACATTGGTCATTCTAGCTAAATAATCATTGTCGTCAACATTTATATACAACATTCAGCTGGTCCCGAACCAACCAATGATTACATATAAAGTATATGACACATTGGTCATTCTAGCTAAATAATCATTGTCGTCAACATTTATATACAACATTCAGCTGGTCCCGAACCAACCAATGATTACATATAAAGTATATGACACATTGGTCATTCTAGCTAAATAATCATTGTCGTCAACATTTATATACAACATTCAGCTGGTCCCGAACCAACCAATGATTACATATAAAGTATATGACACATTGGTCATTCTAGCTAAATAATCATTGTCGTCAGCATTTATATACAACATTCAGCTGGTCCCGAACCAACCAATGATTACATATAAAGTATATGACACATTGGTCATTCTAGCTAAATAATCATTGTCGTCAACATTTATATACAACATTCAGCTGGTCCCGAACCAACCAATGATTACATATAAAGTATATGACACATTGGTCATTCTAGCTAAATAATCATTGTCGTCAACATTTATATACAACACTCAGCTTGTCCCGAACCAACCAATGATTATATAAAGTATATGACACATTGGTCATTCTAGCTAAATAATCATTGTCGTCAACATTTATATACAACATTCAGCTGGTCCCGAACCAACCAATGATTACATATAAAAGTATATGACACATTGGTCATTCTAGCTAAATAATCATTGCAAAAATTAACATTTATATACAACATTCAGCTGGTCCCAGAACCAACCAATGATTACCTTATAAAGTATATGACACATTGGTCATTCTATTTTAATAATCATTATGGAAATAACATTTATATACAACATTCAGCTGGTCCCGAACCAACCAAACAGTCCCCATCTCCAGTATATGACACATTGGTCATTCTAGCTAAATAATCATTGTCGTCAACATTTATATACAACATTCAGTCACACGAACAACCAATGATTACATATAAAGTATATGACACATTGGTCATTCTTAATAAATAATCATTGTCGTCAACATTTATACAACATTGGCAGTTACGAACCAACCAATGATTACATATAAAGTATATGACACATTGGTCATTCTAGCTAAATAATCATTGTAAATGTATTATATACAACATTCAGCTGGTCCCGAACCAACCAATGATTACATATAAAGTATATGACATTGGTCATTCTAGCTAAATAATCATTGTCGTCAACATTTATATCCACAACATTCAGCTGGTCCCGAACCAACCAATGATTACATATAAAGTATATGACACATTGGTCATTCTAGCTAAATAATCATTGTCGTCAACATTTATATACAACATTCAGCTGGTCCCGAACCAACCAATGATTACATATAAAGTATATGACACATTGGTCATTCTAGCTAAATAATCATTGTCGTCAACATTTATATACAACATTCAAGCAAAAGGTCCCGAACCAACCAATGATTACATATAAAGTATATGACACATTGGTCATTCTAGCTAAATAATCATTGTCGTCAACATTTATATACAACATTCAGCTAAGGTCCCAGAACCAACCAATGATTAACACATATAAAGTATATGACACATTAAAGGTCATTATAGCTAAATAATCATTGTCGTCAACATTTATATACAACATTCAGCTGGTCCCGAACCAACCAATGATTACATATAAAGTATATGACACATTGGTCATTCTAGCTAAATAATCATTGTCGTCAACATTTATATACAACATTCAGCTGGTCCCGAACCAACCAATTATTACATTTTCGATCACTGCAAAAAGCTTTGATGGGAAAACCTTTTTCTAATGAAAATCATATTCAAGAATTTAGATCAGTTAAAATAAGAAAAGATTTTGTTCCTCTTCAAAATGTTACGTGTTACGTGTAACAAAGAAAAAAATGATTGACGAAAACTCAGAGTTAAGTCACATACAAATATTTAATTTACAATAAACACGAAATGATATATATACAAAATTTACAATTTTTTGCATTCAAAACAAACAGAGTTTACTACTGGCAGGCAAAGTGTTATGAAGGGGAAGGAAGGGTCAGTATCTTTACCCGGTTAAGTTAGCAAAGTAGTTTAAGTGCTATACTTTTTGGAAATCCTTAAAAGTGTATATAAAGAAAATTTTCCAGTATGGTCAATGAAAAGGTCAAAAAAATCTATTTACCCTTTAGTTCCATGTGGTTCTCTTTCAGGTTTTAGTTGGTCGGCAACTTTTCTTAGAGATTCTATCGGCTGGATATAAATCCTTGACTCAAAGCCGGAGTTGATAATGTCAGCAAATCCTTTTAACAACTAACTACTCTCTTCCCAAAACCCATTTTTATAGGGGCTAACACCTAATTTGCATATTTCTAGAACCTTTAGAACTCTCTAGATTTTACTGGAACATTCTCGGTCATTCTAGTACCTTCCAAATTTTCTATTTTTAATTTGCTTATTTTTACAACTACTTCATGAATTAAAACTTTTTTGTAATAACAAGTTTGACAATAGAATCCCTTACTATGACTTTTTATACATTATTAATATTATTTTATATATAAATGCATCCTCGTAACAAAAATCACAGCGGTTGATTGATAAGTAAGGTCTCCAATCCTATAAAATAAGTTTTGTACCAGATAGAAAACTGAAACTGGTACCAAAATGAAGGAAATTTGTTCCTCTTAAAAACTTTTTTCAACATAGTCTCCTTTAGTTCTGTATATTTAATTAAATCTTTTGGCCACCTTTTTTATTCCACCTTGAAAGAAGCTTTTGGTTTAATTTTGATCCAGTTGTGCAAAGCAACTTCATCTTGAGAATCAGAAAAAAAAAAATTTTGATCTTTCAATGTCCCTTTACCATTTTGGGAAAAACCAGAGATTTTGATGGTGCCAAGGTGGGGCTGTAAGGAGGGTGTGTGATACAAATGGATTTTAAACTCTTGACCCCCTGCACTGTCAGGTTTGTTCTATTCTCTTATGTACAAATGCTTTTAATCTATAAATATTTTCTGGATTTTTGATACTGACTTGGCAGACCGGCTGCAGCCGCTCTCACACCGGCGTGATGTGGCTTCCCTGTGCCTCTTCTACAAGTACTTTCATGGCTTCTGCTCCGATGAGCTTAGATCACTGGTGCCGCCTAAGCACGAATTTACACGAGATACTAGATTAGCAACTAGGTCCCACCCTTTTACAGTTAAACAAATAAGATGTAACCGTAAATTCTACTCCAACAGCTTCTTATCTCGCGCTTCCCGCCTGTGGAACTCCCTTCCACAAGTCTGCTTTCCCGACAGTTACAATCTCCAGGTGTTTAAATGTAGGGTCAATAGACACCTCCTATCACACTAACTCCCAACTATTCTCACAACGCTCTCATCTACCCAACCCTCATTCTCGGTATCCTCACCCGCCTATCACCCACCCTCTGTTATTTCCTATATTTAATCAGCCTTTCTCCACTCTACGTAGCCCCCTGCACAGTAGTGGCAGTGACATGCCTTGCTCGGGGTGAAACGCTTATAAAAAAAAAAAAAAATTCACATAACCTTCAAAAGGTTGATAAACCATAAAAAAACCGTCAATACTGCAGTGCATGGCTCTGATGCAACAACTTTCGCATTCATGTCTTTTTCTGTGAACATATTGTTTGAATGCTTTTTAGATGTCTTTGTCTTAATATGTCTGTGGGTTTCAGCCATCTTCTATGGGCCCAAAATTCTGTCACTGATTATTGCTTTGCACATAACTCAGATAAACTGCATTTCTAAGTACACCAGTCCAGACTGTCATACGTTGAGGCTGGTCAGTACTTAGATGGGTGACCGCTTGGGAATACCAGGTTCTGTAAGCGTGTAGTGACGTATGTGCGTTGTGGTGCAGTGGATATCGGCTCGGAAAGAGAAATCTGTGAGCCGAGTTTGAATTCCAGTTGAATACCCTGCATTCACTTAAGCACTGGTGCCCTTGGGAAAGGTATTAATCCTTCCCTTCTTTCCAGTTATGGGTTAAATAACAAGGGTAGGACTTGGGGACACTACCCTTAAAACAAATCCCCAATGAATCTTGATACTCGAAAAGAAAAAAGTATTACGAGACACAACAAATTATATAAAAACAACAATAAATTGTTGAAAGAAAAATGTATTACTAGCAATAAATAAAGTTTAGTTGGCAATAAATGACCCGCTGAGGTTGATTTGCCATGAAAACAAAACAACCAACCAACTAACCAGACTGTTATAGCTAGAGCTTGCTAGGCCAGGTACACATTTGAATTCCTTTCTTACCCTTTTGTATTTCATTTGTAAGGAGGAAATTCCACTCAAACAATTTCTTCCCCAGAACTATTAATTTATGAATACAGATTCCTAAGGAGATGCTTCCCTCATCAGTACAAGTTAAATATTTTCGAGTCTATAGTCAATCTTACATATCCTTATAACCTGCACCTTACTTCTGCTGATCTGTGAATCAAGTGTTGTTATATTTTATAGTGTAGGGTCAACTGTTAGCTATCCTACATAGCTTTTAACAGCAGGACTCTCAAGTCGATATCAGGTCCTGGGCATGACGGTAAACTGCATCCAGCAGCAAGGCCTCTGATTGGGAGGTTGTGAGGAGCATGGAACCACCTCCTAATTGCTGTTGTTCTCAGGTCCACCGTGACCTGGAGTTGTAGCACCTGTTAGGGTCCCAACTATGGGCAAATAGTTGACCCCCAAATTGGGGTCAAAACACTGAGAAAGTTTAGAAATACACTTTTATAGAAATATATAGACTTTTATAGAAAAATATACAGTTTTCCAAGGAAAAATATTACCAGCAATACATTTTGAAGAAAATATTACTATAACATATTTTTGAAGGAAAAAAACATTCTCAACAAAATATTTTTTGAATACAAAACTAGAAGACACTTTCAGTTTTCTAAAATAAGAATAAAAACAAAAAATTTTCATTTAAATCTGAATAAATCAATCTTTTCACAATAACCAAACATTAAAAAAATGCCTTAACCCTTTGTTGCATATTGGTTACAATTGTAACCAATGTACCACAAAGGTTAAAGGTTACAATTGTAACCAATATGCCACAAAGGTTAGAGAAAGGTAACAATTGTAACCAATATGCCACAAAGGTTAGAGAAAGGTTACAATTGTAATTGATATGCCACAGAGGGTTAAAACCCCACCTTTTTGGCATTAAATAACCTACAGAGGTTGATATTGAGTAAAACAAAACTCAAGTTGATATCCTGCAAAAAAAAAAAAAAAAAAAGTTGACAAGATATTGATTTTGCAGATGACCTGGCTATCACAGCAGGCACCATTACCAATGTCACAGTTCTACATAAGCGGTCAGCAACCTCTGGCCTGCGGGCCATATCCAGCCCTCGAGAGAATCTTGTCCAGCCCATTACTTTACTCTGGGCACAATGTAAATATAGCTAAACCAAACTAAAGTGACATTTGATAGTCTGAATATATTGCATCGAAATTAAAAAATTTACTTCTTTTTAACTGGAAACTGGAGAATTTATTTTACTTTTATTTTTTATTCGTAGGGATTGCTAAAATTTGCGTATGACCTCACTTTCACTTTCTTTGTGAAATTGCTTTTGTGAGCAGGCACTTTTAAATGAATATAAAATCGATTTTAATGGAGTTTTTATTTTTAACACTGATTTCTGAAACATTTATTTTTAAGATGTAATATTCTTAACAAAATTCTGACCTTGATACAGGATTGTGATGATTGGCGTGATACTCATGAATGTCCGAGCTAACTCAACCAAATGAAAAATACTTCTCCTTTTTAATGTCTTTACAACCTCATTTAGTAACCCTCTACATTGTGTGGCTCTTGGGCCTTGTATTAGGTGAACATTATTTTATCTCCACTACTGATGCCATGCAGTTGGTCACCTTGACTTTTCAATCCTTGTATGATTTTTCTGTAGATCTACTTGCATTGAACTAATTTTGTGAAATAAAATGTCAGATTTATTCATTATTTGCCATCCTTAATAACATTTTTTTTTCTCTTGCTTTTATTCTAGCCATTATTGAAACTACGGTTGAGCCGTGCGAGATTCAGGAAATCTTCTTAAGACATGTTTCACTTTATTTGCATCGAGTTCAGGTAAAAGTCGTTTTTTTTTTTATGCTATGAAATCTAATAATAATATTATAGAATGTTTCAACCTCTGAACCATGAAAAAATGTCGTCTTTTTTATTTTTTTTTATTTTATTTTTATTTATTTACTTATTTATTTTTTTGACACTTATTACTGTATATACCCTTGACTCAGAAATGTTTGTTGCTTTAAAATGCTTTTTAGAATTTTAATAACAATAAAAATATCTAAATCTACAAATGTGACGAGAGTGGACATTGTGTAAGTATTTTTGATCATGTCTCGAAAGTGTCATAACTGACTAGGCAGAAGATTATCCCACAGTAGGTTGCCATTACTTTCTGCGGTAGACTGGTTGCTAGCCAAGGCTATAGAACCCAATCTGTCTTGTTATTTAACCCATAACTTGAAGGAATAGACAGATTAATACCATTCCCAAGGGTATTTGCGTGTAAGTGAATGCAATGAATTCAACTGGAATTCGAACTCAGAACACACAGGATATCAACTCGGAACAACAAATTGGGGGACCGAGTTCGAATTCCAGTTGAATTCATGGCATTCACTTACACACAAATATCCTTGAGGAAAGATATTAATCTGCCTCTTCCCTACATTTATGGGTTAAATAACAGGACAGATTGGGTTCTATAGCCTCGGCTGGCAACCAGTCTACCGCAGAAAGCAATGGCAACCTACTATAGGATAATCTTCAGCCCAGTCAGTCATGTCTCTTTTGAGACATGATTGCCCAAAGCATGTTTCACATATGGCACTTAACTGACTGACTATATGACAGGCAATAACTGAGTAGGACTAAGAAATTTAACTAGACGAGATATCCCTAGACATAAGCAATGGAGTGAGAACAGTTTACTGTTTTGGATTAAATAAGAAGTTTTGTTCAGAATTCTCTGTTGGTTGATTGAGATACCCCTGATGAAGGCCGGAGGGCACAGTGGTCGAAACACGATAGCAGCAACAAAACTGATGACAATAGTCTAAATGTAAATAGTGTAAATAATGATAACTACTCCTCTCAGAAATTCAGGCAGAAATTATAAATCTCAATTATTTACATTTGGACTGTTGTCTTTGTTTTTGTTGTTGTTATCAACATTTCAGCCATTATTCCCTTTGGCCTTCATCAGGTGTATATCAATCTGTGTAAGCTACAAGGAATTCTGGCATGAACCCTTTAATCTACAAGAATAGCTTGTTCTTGTTCCACTTCCCATGTCTAAGGATATCTCATCTAGTTTTTGTTTTTTTTAGCAAAAAACTGATAATGGATTATTTTGTTTAAGTCATTTTAATCACCCTATTTAAATGTTAGGTTAAGTGTAGTTAAGGAAAATAAGAAGAAAGAAAAGATATAAAAGAGACAGACCAAATAATTAAGATATAATAAAGAAGTTTAAAGGGGAGAAAGAAAAGTAAGTCGTAAGACGAGCCAATATGATAAAATGTTTTCTTAATGTATATATATTGTTGTTGGTTGGTTGTTTTGTTTTTACGGCTTTCTTTTTTTCCAATCTTCTTACTCTTTTCTTTTTTCTTTCTCTCAATTGGAGTAGATAGACTAAACTATAGCCCGGTTCACACTCCACCCACATCTATTGAACAGGTGAAGAGGCTCATCCCTTGTTCTCTGTTTAGGATGTGGTTTCTGGCTTTCTCTTTTACAATCTTTTTACGCTTAAGTAGCCCCCTGCACATCAATGGCGTTACCGCCTTGCTTGGGGTGATATGATTTAAAAAAAAAAAAAAAATTATCAACCTCGGCAGGTCATTTATTGCCAACTAAATTTTATTTATTTATTGCTGGTAATACCTTTTTCTTTCAACAATTTATTGTTGTTTTTATATAAGTTTTGTGTCTAGTAATACTTTTTTCTTTTCGTGTATCAAGATTCATTGGGATTTGTTTTTAAGGGCAGGGTCCCCAAGTCCTACCCTTGTTATTTAACCCATAACTGGAAAGAAGGGAAGGATTAATACCTTTCCCAAGGGTACCAGTGCTTAAGTGAATGCAGGGTATTCAACTGGAATTCAAACTCGGCTCACTGATTTCTCTTTCCGAGCTGATATCCACTGCACCACAATACACATCCATCACCAAACGCTTATAGCATCTGTAATTCCCAAGCAGTCACCCATCTAAGTACTGACCAGGCTCAGCGTTGCTTAACTTCGGTGATCAAGTGAGAACCGGTGTATTCAACGTGATAGGTCATAAGCCATGTATATATATATATATTGGTTTGTTTTCTTCTTTTCCTCCAAAAATACCCTGTCCTGACCGTATCTAGGAAGTTCAGTTCAACCGAGACCTGATCTATAACATTGAATAGCCTAAGTGAAGTCTTGATTGTGGGTGCTGTTTTCCAGGGGAATTATCATACATGTCCTCAAGCTAGTAGCTAATTTTTAGTCTGGGTGCGGGCCGAATACTGATCATATTCGGTTGGGTCACCTATCGAAGAAGTCTGTTGTTTATTTAGACCCAAAACTTCTGGTGACATAGGAGCCACAACACTGATGATGCACCTAGACTCGGCACTTAAAGGTGTATTCTTAATAATTTTAAATCTGTTAACAGTGACTCCCAGGAATAGTCTGGCTGACGACTGAGGAAAGACTTGGTGACAACTGGAAAGACGGTTGGCAAGCCGGAAAGATGGCTGTACGGAGTTTGTAGGGTTCGCACCCTCCAATGACATGCCTCTTTGTTGTAGAGAGATTCCTGTTTCATGCTACAAGTAGATGATTTTCCCACAGTAGGTTTCCATTTCTTTCTGTGGTAGTCTTGCTGATCAACCCATAGCTGGGGAAGAAGAGTATTTGTATGTCAGTGAAGTGCCCTATGTGCTGCACACTTGGACAATCATGTCTCAAAAGAGACATGCTTGACTGGGCAGGTTGCCATTATTTTCTGCAGTAGACTGGTTGCCAACCAAGGCTACAGAGCCCAATCTATCCTGCTATTTAAATTATAGCTGGAGGGAGAAGTGACGGTATATTGTCTTTCACAAAGGCATTTGCGTGTAAGTAAATGCAATGAATTTAACTGGAATTCGAACTCTGCTCTCTGATTTATCATTTTGTTTGAATGTAAATGAATGTAACGATCTCGACTGGGATTTGAACTTGGCTCTCCAATTTCCGATTCCAAGCTGATATCCATTACACCACAGTGCACATTTGTGGATACAAAGAATTACTTGACCCTCACAAAGCGAGCTGAGGGGACGGAATCCCAATCATAGTCTTAAAGAAATGTGCCCCTGAACTTTCCGCTGTCCTTTCTAAGCTCTACAACTTCTGCCTATCTGTTTCCTGCCTGTTGGAAATCTTCCTCTGTAGTCCCTATATTTAAAAACACTGGAGAACCCTCGGACCCCGCAAATTACCACCCTATCAGCCTTCTTCCGATCTTTGGCAAAGTGTTCGAAGCCATTATCAACACCGAGGTGGTTCAGCATCTCACAGCACACAGGCTCCTTTCGGACAAGCAGTATGGTTTCCACTTCACCAGGTCTACTGCTGATATGCTAACGACCATCACCGAGTACATATACCAGGCACTCAACAGGAATGGTGAAGCCTGAACTGTTGCCTTGGATATCTCTAAAGCATTTGACAGAGTTTGGCATGCTGGCCTTCTGTGCAAACTGCAGAGCTATGGTATAACTGGACATTTGTTTAAACTAATCCAGTCATTCCTCTCTAACCGCACAATGAAGGTGGTATTAAACGGACATGCCTCCCAGAACTACCATATGAACGCAGGTATCCTTCAAGGCTCTATCCTAGGTCCTACGCTCTTTCTGATATACATTAATGATCTCCCTGATTCCATAAGATCCCAAGTAGGTATGTATGCCGATGACACCACAGTTTACTCCCGCCTCGACCGAAAATCTGGTGTAGGTGACAAAGCTAACCTTACAGCCGAGCTTAAAAAGGACCTCCAATCCGTAGTGGACTGGGGTAAGAAATGGCTTGTAAATTTTAATGCTTCTAAAACGAAGCTACTATCAATTAACCATCACAGACAATCGCACCTACCTCCCATTAGCATGGACCAGGCTTGCCTCCCAGAGAGTAAAACACTATACCTCCTTGGTCTCACACTTTCAGTGGACCTCAAATGGAATGACTATATCAAATCCATTGCTAAATCCGCTGCTATGAAAGTCGGTTCTCTGTGCAGGGCCCGGAAGTTTTTTCCGTCTGAATCTATCCTGCATATAAAACTACCATCCGCCCGTGCATTGAATACTGCTGCCATATCTGGTTGGGTGTCCCTGCTATTCTCCTCGGGCTTCTCGACAAGGTACAGCGGAGGGTCTGTAATGTGATCGATACTGACTTGGCAGACTGCCTGCAGTCTCTCTCTCAACGGCGTGACGTGGCTTCCCTGTGTCTCTTCTATAAATACTTTCACAGCTTCTGCTCCGATGAACTTAGATCACTTGTGCCCCCTAGATACGAATTTGCACGAGATACTAGATTAGCAACTAGATCCCACCCTTTTACAGTGAAACCGATAAAATGCAACCACAACTTCTACTCCAACAGTTTCTTTTCTCGCACTTCCCAACTGTGGAATTCCCTTCCACATGATTGCTTCCCCGACGGCTACAATCTCCAGGAGTTTAAATGTAAGGTCAATAGACACCTCCTAACACACTAACTCGCTCCCATTCTTTCAAACACTCTTCCCATCTGCCCAACCCTCATCCTCAGTATCCTTACCTATCTATTACCTTCCTTCTGACATTTTCTATATCTAACCACTCCTTCTCTTTACCTTCCCCTATGTAGCCCCATGCGCAATATTGGCAGTGGAATACCTTGCTTGGGGTGAAATGATTAAAAAAAAAAATGTCTTATAAAATTTCTGCTGGCGATTTCTGGCTAAATTTTTCATTCTTGTTAAATTTTCAGGACGGTCTACCCGCTGTCGACTTCTTCCTCTGCCACCTGCTTGATACTTGGGATGGCTTCAGTTTACAGTCTTTAATTTTTGAATTAATTTCTTTCTTCAAGATTTGTGCTTACGATGGTAAGTGTTTTTGTTCCGTCTTCTTAGGCTCTGTCGCTACAGAATCACAAAAAACCTGGATCAAATAGCAGAAGACTCATCACATGAGGACTTTCAACAACAGCAACAACCAAAATGTGTAGCACATGTAAACTGAAGGGATAATCCTCTCTATTATGATAAAGGCCATTGTGTATTTATTTGTGTGTATGAAAATATATATATATATATATATATATATATATATATGTGTGTGTGTGTATATGTATATATATATATATATATATATATATATATAGTCATCTGCAGATAGACCTGTTTAGTTGTATCACAGCTTGTCAGTATGGTTAGACATCTGATTGCTTTTACCCAGGACTGAAACCTGACCAAATTGGTGTCAGTCACCAATTCTACCTCTGAGCTATGGGGGCTTGGTAGAAGGAGGCAGACTTTTAGCGTGTGATATACCATGTAAACATACACTAGTAGTTAGTGTTCTAATTTATTACTGAATAAATGATGTATAGATGCTAGAGAAGCTACTTTTTTAAATTTTTTTTTCAAAGTCTACCATTCTTCCAGATTGCTCAATCAGGGTGTGAGAGCATATTATATATATATATATATATATATATATATATATAAAATTTCCCTCCTGTCACACTCACGAAGAGAGAGACAATAGTGATGAGGCAGCATCGGCTTAGTTTATTTTCTTTATTATCAGTTATGAAACCTCTTGCTACATGTTTGCTCTTTAACAATGCCTTATTTTATTTTTTGCAATAATTATGTCGTGGAATAGTGAAGAATATATATAATATATATTCTCTCTGTTATAATAAAGATCATTGTGTATTTATTTGTGTATGTGGAATGAGAACAGTCTGCAAGAATAAACTGTTCTCATTACACTGCTCCAAGTTATATTAGCATCTTTACGATTTTTCAATTTTAATTTCCACATGTGTCCAGCCAGCTTGGTACCGTTTTTAAGGTTTTCCAGTTTAAGTGAAGATTTGTAATTATTTCATTTTTATGTATATATATATATATATAGTGTATTGAGGCAGCAAATAATTTTCTAATCATATACTGTTAAATATAAGCGACAATGAATGTCTATTATGTTTAATCATGAGCCGTTCTAAACATTGTATTTTGGCTTTAATTTCAGTTGAAAATAAAGACAAAAATTCTCCAACATTTGGAAAATTGTTTATTACTTTAGTTCTAAGTTTTCAGCTCACATGAGCCATCTTCAGAGAGGTTATTAAGACGGTAACAAAATAACATCCACCATCAGTGACGATTTTATTTTGTGTTGACATAAAACTCCGCTAGGCAACTGCAATAGTTACTAAAAATAGCAAACGCAGTTCGCAAATTTGCAATGCGGTTCTATGGCGTCACACCACATGATAGCGCGAAATGACAACACAACCATGTATTCAAATGCATGTATTTTTATATGAAATTATTTGTTTGAACATTATTTTTGATCGGTACTCGTATTTAAGCAGATATTCCATTTATAATCAAACAGTATATGTATATTTGAATTTGCACAAGATACTAGATTAACAACTAGGTCCCACCCTTTTACAGTGAAACCGATAAAATGTAACCGCAACTTCTACTCCAACAGTTTCTTTTCTCGCACTTCCCAACTGTACAATTCCCTTCTACATGATTGCTTCCCCGACAGCTACAATCTCCAGGAGTTTAAATGTAAGGTCAATAGACACCTCCTAACACACTAACTCGCTCCCATTCTTTCAAACACTCTTCTCATCTGCCCAACCCTCAGCCTCGGTATCCTTACCTATCTATCACCTTCCTTATGACATTTCCTACATCTAACCACTCCTTCTCTTTACCTTCCCCTATGTAACCCCATGCGCAATAGTGGCAGTGGAATGCCTTGCTTGGGGTGAAATGATTAAAAAAAAAATAAAAAATAAAAAATTTATTTCTTCCAGTTTGATTAATTACAATGAATTTTTGTTACGAAAATATGTCATTCGCCAGAATTCAAACCTGCGACCCCTATCTACATAGGGGAAGCCACCAATTGATCTGCTTTGTCTTAGACTTCTCGACCACAAATGACCAACAGTCTAAACAAAGACAAATCAAGCCTATATAACACAATTTTCGATTCATTGCAACAACCATATCTGCTCTGAAATGTATCAATGTCAACAAATATAAACATGTCACGGAAATTAATGAAGATTAACGAAACTTGGTTATAAACAATCGACAATTTGAAATTATTTGTTTGAATTTTTTTTTTTTTTTTATTGATACTCGTATTTAACTAGATATTCTGTTTATAATGAAATAATATAATGAATATATGTTTATTTCTACCGAAGGTTTGAATCCTGCCGAATGACACACATTTTCATAACAAAAATTTATCGTAAATAATCAGGCCGGTAAAATAAATATATATATGAGTATCAATCAAATATGAAAAAATAATGTTCAAACAAATAATTTCAAATTGTCGGTTGTTTATAACCAATTTTGTTATATATATATATATATATATATATATATATATGGGCACGTATAATGATAATATACATGCTCAAAAGCTGGCTTCTTCTACCGAATGCCCATAGCCCAGAGGTAAAATCGCTGACTGACGCCAATTCGGTTGGGTTTCAGTCCTGGGTTAAAAAGCAATCGGTGTCTAACCATACTGATGAGCTGTGATACAGCGAAACAGATTTGTCTGCGGATGGCTATATGTATGCATATATATATATGTGTGTGTGTGTGTATATTTATTTTAAATCCAAAATGTATAAGCAAATAAGTAGAATCCCAAAAACCCGATCCTATTAATATTAATTTTATTAATATAAAAATTGATCAAGGTGGAGGGTTTCATGTAAATAGTATTATCTATTCTCACAGAGCCAAATATATAAATTAATTCAAAAACTTTGAAAATTAATTTCATTGGATGGCCATTTCAGTGAGATAATTCTCACTTCATCAACAAACAGTCAAAAAAAAAAAATTATTAATTCAAACATATTACTCCTGCCGTCAAAAATACTGACAAAATGTTTGAGAGGATTATATATATATATGCACACACAACGGCCTTTAATATAATATGTATATGCAGTAGCAATTATGGAACTCTGAAAGAAGGTGGGGGCACTTAATGGCCAAAATTCTTCTGAGGGTAGGGGCAACTAAAGCAGTGTAATTTCTGACCAATTTTTTCACTCATTCATAAATCACTGACTGCCTATGTATCTACATATCAAGTTGGGGACATTATTTCTAATTAACATCTTCTCCATAAAGTCTGTTTCTGTCTATCTGGTTGTTTTATTTCGTTTGTTTGTTTTTTTCAAACTGGTCTCAGTATGTGTCCTTTAATTTTGAGAAGATTTGATTTTCAGCACTTTTCCCTTTCTGTTTTCTTTTTCATTTAGCTTTTAGAGACTGATAAGTTTCATAAATTTTTAAAGTTTATAAGGGAAGGGTGCAACCAAGGGGCCAGCTGAAATAGTGGGGTGACCCTTTCTGGCCCCTCTGTAGAATCACTACTTTGTGTATACATATGCATATAAATCCACAACAGTTTCTATTGTGGTGTGCATATGCATGTGACTCCACAATGACCTCTATTGTGGTGTGCGTATGCAGGTGAATTCGCATGCAGGTGAATCCACAACAGCCTCTATTGTGGTGTGCGTATACACATGAATCCGCAACAGCCCTCATAATAGAGAGAATAAAAGGTATATTTAGAAAGCAAAAGCTTTTTTTTAACAAGTTTTGTTGTACAGTACAGACGAAATCTGTTCTGCTTTCTATAAAGTTTTTCTGACTCCTAAGTTTTAGGCCGGAATTTAAATTCAAAAACTTTTTTGTTTTTGAATCTGTGTCCTTTTCACTGTCACTAAAGTCGTTATCAAGAATTAATTTAAGATCAAATTTCTATCTCTTTCTGTTGGATTTTCTATTGCACAAACCAAAGAGAAAAACACCTTAAAGCTTAATATCCGTAATTTGTACCTTTTTTTTATTGTTTTGAATCTTTGATGAAATTCATTAAACTTTATTTTGATAATCTTTTTCTTTTTCAGATCTTTATCGACTTATTCTTCTTCCGTTGAAGAAGTTATATTTCAGACGTGGAGTTTATTTTAAGGTAAGCCTTTATATATATATATATATATATATATAAAAACAAAAACATTTCTGTTTTTTTGTTATTTTTAGTTCCAAACATTTTAGAAAGAAAATGTGAATTGGAAAAGTTTGGTTTGAAGGTTTTCTAGAAGTAATGGTGGCATCTACGTAAGAGAGTGTGCCGAGCAGCCAATCGACATGTCAGTCGTAGACTTCCGGTGACAACCCGGAAGTACCCATTGCTCATACTACGTCTTACGACGGTTGAGACGATTAACCTTTATTCTTGTATTGGATACTAATAACCTTTGTAAATACTATTTTCACGGAATACAACAATTAACCTATTCCTGTTGTTGAGGTGTTTATTCTTACTCACGACATAACAGTGGTGACGAAGATTGTCGACATAACAGTTTTTTTTTTTTTAATTATTCATTTACTTTTTAAAAACTTATCTTGTTTCTTGTTTTTTTTGTCAAATTGAATTGGCTCGATATAACTAAGTTCTATGCTAACAGTTTTTGTTAATTACATTGTTTGTCTTTAATGCCATCTTCACAACCTTCTGGCCATTGTACACAGCAGCCTGCTTCAGGTGATTGGAATTTCTAACTGAACCCTTTCAATCACTGGGGTATATTGTTCTTGTTCCATGAGCCATGCTACTTCTGGATGTTTTAGTTAAGTCCTCAAGTACACATTGCCCAGTGAATAAAAGTGTTGGTTTGTTCCTGTGACTTGACCCAAAGAGTTGTGAGTTCAATACCTGGCTACAGCAGTGGTGAACAAATAAAGTAGAAAGTCAAGTTAAAGAGAGATAACTAAGACATTTGGAAGTGGCATGGCTCATGGAATGAGAACACTGTACCCCAGTGATCGAAATAATGGGTTTGGTTGGAAATTCCAATCACCTGAAGAAGGCCAGAGTGTACAGCGACTGAAATGTTGTGAATATTGACAAAATCCAACAAAGAATCTGTAGCGTAATTGATCCTGACCTGGTAGCTCAACTTCAGTCACTTTCTCACCAGTGTAATGTGGCTTCCCTCTGTTTTTTCTACAAATACTTTCACAGCTTCTTTGATGCGCTTAGCTTCCTGGTGCCCCCACTGCATGAATTTACTCAAGCTACTAAACTAGCGGCTAGGCCCCACCCTTTTACAGTGAAACCAGTCAAATGTAACCACAACTTCTACTCTAGCAGCTTCTTTGCTCGCACTTCCTGCCTGTGAAATTTCCTTCCATATACTTGATTTCCTGAAAACTACAATCTCCAAGAATTTAAATGCAAAGTCAATTGCCATCTCTTATCTTCTTGACTCGCATCCTTTCCCTGACAACCCTTGTATCATGTTCTTCTTCCTTTCCATTCTACTCTCATGCAGCTCTCTTCACACTAGTGTTCTTATCCTTCTCTTACCCACTCTCTCTAACTTGTTCCTCTTTCTCATCACTCTCCTCTTAATGTCAATTGCCATCTCTTATCTTCTTGACTCAAATCCTTTCCCTGACAACCCTTGTATCATGTTCTTCTTCCTTTCCATTCTACTCTCATGCAGCCCTCTTCACACTAGTGTTCTTATCCTTCTCTTACCCACTCTCTCTAACTTGTTCCTCTTTCTCATCACTCTCCTTTTAATGTCAATTGCCATCTCTTATCTTCTTGACTCAAATCCTTTCCCTGACAACCCTTGTATCATGTTCTTCTTCCTTTCTACTCTACTCTCATGCAGCTCTCTTCACACTAGTGTTCTTATCCTTCTCTTACCCACTCTCTCTAACTTGTTCCTCTTTTTCATCACTCTCCTTTTAATGTCAATTGCCATCTCTTATCTTCTTGACTCAAATCCTTTCCCTGACAACCCTTGTATCATGTTCTTCTTCCTTTCTACTCTACTCTCATGCAGCTCTCTTCACACTAGTGTTCTTATCCTTCTCTTACCCACTCTCTCTAACTTGTTCCTCTTTCTCATCACTCTCCTTTTAATGTCAATTGCCATCTCTTATCTTCTTGACTCAAATCCTTTCCCTGACAACCCTTGTATCATGTTCTTCTTCCTTTCCATTCTACTCTCATGCAGCCCTCTTCACACTAGTGTTCTTATCCTTCTCTTACCCACTCTCTCTAACTTGTTCCTCTTTCTCATCACTCTCCTTTTAATGTCAATTGCCATCTCTTATCTTCTTGACTCAAATCCTTTCCCTGACAACCTTTGTATCATGTTCTTCTTCCTTTCCATTCTACTCTCATGCAGCCCTCTTCACACTAGTGTTCTTATCCTTCTCTTACCCACTCTCTCTAACTTGTTCCTCTTTTTCATCACTCTCTTTTAATGTCAATTGCCATCTCTTATCTCATTGACTCAAATCCTTTCCCTGACAACCCTTGTATCACGTTCTTCTTCCTTTCCACTCTCCTCTCATGCAGCTCTCTTCACACTAGTGTTCTTATCCTTCTCTTACCCACTCTCTCTAACTTGTTCCTCTTTTTCATCACTCTCCTTTTAATGTCAATTGCCATCTCTTATCTTCTTGACTCAAATCCTTTCCCTGATAACATTTGTATCATGTTCTTCCTTTCTACTCTACTCTCATGCAGCTCTCTTCACACCTGTATTTTTCATCCTTTTCTTACTCATTCTCCGACTCCCCTGTAACTTGTTGCTGTTTCTTATCACTCACCTCTTTTGTAACCCCCTGAGCACCAATGGCAGTGTCTGCCTTGTTTGGGGTGAAATGATTAAAAAAAAAAATAATATGGCAATAAAGATGAGGACAGCAGTCCGAACACTTTAAATAATTACAATACCTATTCTCAGAAGTATGGACATGTTTCTTTTCTTGTACTTCTGAATAATGGAGCACTCTTTTAGTTCTGTGCTTTCCAGCCAACTCGAATCTAAAAAATTTAAATGCAATGTCAATCGTTATCTACAGTCTTTTTGATTACTCGTCTGTTGTTCTCATTCCCTTATAATGTTTCTCTTTTTTTGTTATTCTTTCACACTCAACGACCCCCAATGTGTATTGTGGTTCAGTGAATATCAGCTTGGAAGAAGAAATCAGAAAGCAAATTCCAACTGTATTCGTTGCATTCACTTACGCACAAATACCCTTGGGAAAGGTATTAATTAATCCAGCTCCTCTCATTCCAGCTATGGGTTAAATAGAAAGATAGGTTGGGTTCTACAGCCATGATTGGCAGTCAGTCTACTGCAGAAAGTAATGGAAATCTACTGCAGGAAAATCTTTTGCCCAGCCCAGTCAGTCATGTCTCCTTTGAGACATGATTGCTTAATCATGTATTACAACTGGCACTTATCTGACTGAACCCCTTTTTGTCTTTACTGCCTTGCTTCATATGAATTTGATTAGAAAAAAGATAAATCCATGTTCTTTCTTCTCTTTTTTCAGAGTGGTGTTCTCATCTCATTAACAAATCTTGTCAAAAATTACGTCGTTAAATGGTGTCATCTAATAACTTTAAAAAAGTCCTCGCCTGGGATTTTTAGTGAATATGTGTAAGTATTCTTTTGCTATTTACTGAGTTTTTTAATTTTTTTTAACTTCAATTTTGCCTTAAAAAAAAAAAATAGGGTGTAAATAAAAAAAATTACTTCATTAACTCATTTATAGTATGAATTAGCATGGAACAACCTTGTCTCCCTGAGAGTAAAACACTACGCCTCCTTGGCCTTACACTCTCGGCAGACCTCAAATGGAATGACTATATCGAATCCATTGCTAAGTCTGCTGCTATGAAGGTCGGTTCTCTGTGCAGGGCCCGGAAATTTTTCCCATCTGAATCTATCCTGCATATCTATAAATCTACAATCCACCCGTGTATTGATTACTGCTTCCACATCTGGTCGGGTGCCCCTGCTACGCTCTTTGGGCTTCTTGACAAAATACAATGGAGAATCTGTAATGTGATCGATCCTGTCTTGGCGGACTGGCTGCAACCACTCTCTCACTGACGTGACGTGGCTTCCCTGTGCCTCTTCTACAAGTACTTTCACAGCCTCTGCTCCAATGAACTTAAGTTATTGGTGCCGCCTAGTTATGAATTTACACGAGATACTAGATTGGCAACTAGGTCCCACCCTTTTACAGTGAAACCGATAAAATGTAACCGCAATTTCTACTCCAACAGCTTCTTTCCTCGCACTTCCTGCCTGTGGAATTCCCTTCCACATGCCTACTTCCCTGACGGCTACAATCTCTGGGAGTTTAAGTGTAAGGTCAATAGACACCTCCTAACACGCTAATTTGCATCAATTCTCTAAAACACTCTCACCATCTAATCAACCCTCATTCTCGGTACCCTTACCTGTCTATCACCCTCCTTCTAACATTTCCTATATCTAACCAATCTTTCCCATCACTCCCCCGACCCTCTGTAACCCCCTGTACTACAGTGGCAGTGGAATGTCTTGCTTTGGGTGAAACGATTAAAAAAAAAAAAAAAAAAAATTCACTTATAAGAACTGATATAGCTTACGGCCATATCACGTTGAATACACCAGTTCTCGTCCGATCACTGAAGTTAAGCAACGTTGAACCTGGTTTGTACTAGATGGGTGACCATTTGGGAATACCAGGTGCTGTAAGCGCTCCTGATGGACGTGCGTTGTGGTGCAGTTGATGTCGGCTCGGTACGAGAAATTGGGGAGCCGAGTTCGAATTCCAGTTAAATGTCCTGCAGTCACTTACACGCTAATACCCTTAGGAAAGGTATTAATCCATCCCTTCCTTCCAGTTATGAGGTAAATAGCAGAACAGATTGGGTTCTATAACCTTGGCTGGCAACCAGTCTACACAGGTTAGGACTTGGAACCTTTCCCTTAAACAAATCCCAATGAATCTTTCTCCATGAGGGAGGACACCGGTTTAACCCGACAGGGTGAATGCCGTAATGAGAGAGTTATAAGAACTTTGATAGAATTAGTATGCCCTGTACAGTTTAGCATCCCTTTGACCATCTGGGAGCAGAATATTTTTGTATGAGATCATATCAGACAATGGCCTAGTGGATTAAAGTGTTGGTTTATGAATTTGGTGAACTAGTGATGATGAGTTCAATCCCTCGGTTGGGCAGTAGTGTAGTTGGACTCGGTGGAAACAAGCAAGCAGTAACTGAGCAGTACTAAAATTAGGAACAAAATATCACTAGACATGGGCTGTGAAACAAGAACAATCTATTTGTGTAGATTTAATAAAGGGCTCAGTTCAGAATTCCCTATGCCTGAAGAGAGCTATAGGGCACAACTGCTGAACCATTGTGATAACCGTCAAGATGATGACAATAGGCTTAGTATAAATTTTTTTTTTTCATAATCATATCACCCCAAGCAAGACATTTTACTGCCACTGTTGTGCCGGGGGTTACATAGGAGGAAAGTTATGAGAAAGAGTGACAGGTTATAGCGGGTGTCAGGAAGTGGGTAAGAGAAGAATGACTGTGGCCATAAAGTGAGGGATCAGTTTATATATTGATTGTGATATACAATTGATCCCCCACTTTATATCCATATTATAATAGTATAGAAAATTTTTGTTCTATAATCGTATCGCCCCAAGCAAAGCATTTCACTGCCACTGTTTGACGAGGGTTACATTGGAGGAAAGTTATGAGAAAGAGTGACAGGTTACAGGGGGTGTCAAGAAGTGTGTAAAAAAGGATGAGAATACTGATGAGAGTGGAGTGGACGGAGAAAGGAGCATGAGAGAGAGGATGCAAGTTAGTGAGATAGATGACTATTGACTTTACATTTAAACTCCTGGAGACTGTAGCTGTCGAAGAAACAAGTAAACAGAAGGGAATTCCACAGTTTGGAAGTGCAAAAATAGAAGCTACTGGAGTAGAATTTGTGTTTACAATTTATTGGTTTCACAGTAAAAGGGTGGAACCTAGTTGCTCTCTTCAGTCACACGAGAACAACCTTTACTTTCAACAGGTAGTTACTACTTCCATGGCAAAAAATGCTACATAAGAGTGAAAAGATTGGAAAAGAGAAAGCCGGAGACCACATCCTAAACAGGGAACAAGAGATGAACCTCTTGTGAACTAAACTATCGCCTGGTTCACACTCCACCCACATCTATTGAACAGGTGAAGAGGGTCATCTTTTGTTCCCTGTTTAGGATGTGGTTTCCGGCTTTCTATTTTCCAATCTTTTCACTTTTACGTAGCCCCCTGCACATCAGTGGTGTTACCGCCTTGCTTGGGGTGATATGATTAAAAAAAAAAATAAAATAAAATTGATTAGATCTGCTCCATTCTTTACTTCCATCAGTTCAGAATTTTATCGTACAAATCCACCAAAAAGTTGAACTGTCTTCAATACAACTGTATTTCAATTGTAAAGCGAAAGTTCCATGCTGACAGCTTTTTCCTAAGAACTGCTACTTTGCAGAAGAGATTCCTGTGTGGGTGCTTCCCTGATCAGTACTATTTTAATCTGTCATTAATTTTCACTTCCTACTTCCTTCTTTTACTGGTCCTGGGTATGATGGTAAACTGCATCCAGCAGCAAGGCCACTGATTGGGGAGGTTTTGAGAAGCATGGAACCACCTCTTAATTGCTGTTCTTCCCAGGTCAACCCTAACCCGGAGTGGTAGCACATGTTAGGATCCCAGCTATGGGCGAATAGTTAACCCCCAAACTGGGGTCAAAACACTATGAAAGTATAAAAATACACTTTTATAGAAATACTAGCAGTATAGCCCTGCGTTGCTCGGGTGTAATGAAAGCTTTAAAACTAATCTAAGGTCTTGGGGCTCAGACTCTGCCTAAAGAATATTTGTCTGAAGTTTGGTGAGAATCGGATAAAAAATTTTGATTTGTATAAAGGACATACAGACAGATAAATAGACACTCACACAAACATCTTGCCTTTTACATATATATATATATATATATAATCAATTTTCTGCACTATTGTAAGAACTGCAACCTTGAAACTTCTGAATATCGTTTCTTATGTCTTTGTCTATAAGTATATCAAATTTGATTAAAATCGGACCACTCCCTCTATAACCCGATTTTTTCGATTTTCGATATTTATTGGGGGTACCTCGACACAAAACCTAGCTAAGAACACTCACAGATGCTTATAGTTCAACTGTGTGAATTTTCAAGAAAATTGGTTAAGCCGTTTCGAAGTCTATAGGTAATGGATACACACACACACACACACACAAAGTTTTATTTATAAATAAGTTTAGATAGATATACGTAAAAATAAACATTTTTGAAGAAAAATTATCATAAAACATTTTTGAAGAAAAATTATCATAATACATTTTTGAAGGAAAAAATTATTTCAGCAAAACATTTTGAATACAAAACTAGAAGATATTTTCAGTTTTCCAAAGCAAAAAAGAATAAAAACCAAAAAATTGAATTAAAATCTGACTCAAACAACCTTCTCACTATAACTGAAAATTTAAAAAAACCGAAAACTAAACCCCACCTTTTTGCCATTAAACAAAACTCACGCAAAGAGGTCAGTTTAAAATTCTCTGTAGGTTATCCAGATTGATATCTATCTGAAGAAGGCCAGAGAGCACAGCAGCTGAACTATTGTCATAACAATAAAGATGATGACAATAGGCTAAATATAAATAGTTTTAAAAAAAGATGAGAAAAAAGAATCTCTTTAATCACATGAAAACAATCTTTGCTTTTGACAGCTCATTACTTCTTCCTTAGCAAATGTTTAGACCTTCCCCATTCTTTATTTTTACCAGTTCAGAACTAAATACTTTAAAGCCACCATGTAGTTGAACTGCCTTCAATACTGCTGTATTCCAATTGTAAAGACGAAGTTCCATGCTGACAGCTTTTTCCTTAGAACTGATACTTTGTATAGCAGACTCCTGTGAATGCAAAAATTTAACTGGTGACAGTTGTCTCCACTAGAGACGCTAGTTGCCAGGTAAGTAAGCTTTGCATTCCAGGAATTGTTCTACCTTGTAAAATTTATTGGCTGAAATATTATAAAAGCAAGCTGAGTGAAAACAAACCTTGACACTCTCTTGTTAATCTAGCAATATAAATTTGGTAATTTTATTAAATTAGTGACGATTGATTTATGGAAGAACTTTTTTTTTTTTTTCTTAGTTGCAGATTCTTTCAAGGAGACTTTGATACTTTTTCCATGGCCAGTGAGTTGAAGAATATCATAAAGTTCATTGATGCTTTGTGCTTGCAAGGACTGTTGTTAGAGAATGATCACACGCTTCTTGTGAACTTCTCTTTGTGGTTCTATGAGCAGGTAAATTTCTTTCTTTTTTTTTTTTTTTTTTTTTTCATACGTGGATTTTTGTTTACCACCCCCGTCAACAGGCAAAACCATTTTTTTATTCACAAATCATTGTCTGCTTTCCCACCCTCCCTCAGGTAAAAACTTTTTTTTTTTTTTTTTTTTTTTTTGTCACCATATATACTCAAGTATAGTGTGTTACGATGATGCATTTATATATATAAAAAATAAAGTTTAAATTTATAGTCAGGGGTTTTATTTAGTCCTACTCATTATTACAAAAAAGTTTTAATTCATGAAGTAGTCATAAAAATAAAGAAATTAAAAATAGATTGGCTGGAAGATCCTAGAATGTTTGAAAAAAATCTAGAGATTTCAAGAAATATGCAAATTAAGTGTTAACCCCTATAAAAATAGGTTTTGGGAAGAGAGTAGTTAGCTGTTTAAAGGATTTGCTGACATTATCAACTCCAGCCTGATTTAGGATTTTTATATCCAGCTGAAAGAATCTCTACTAAAAGTTGATGACCAACTAAAACCTGAAAGAGAACCTCATGGAACTAAATGGGAAAACAGATTTTTTTGACCTTTTCATTGACCAAACAAGAATTTATTTTTTATATACACATTTGAGGATTTCCAAAAATAGTATTTAGAATATTCACTAGCCTAACATGTAAAAATTACTTCACCACTCATTACGTCTTCCTTTAGAACACTTCGCCTGCTAGTAGTAAACTCTGTTTTCTATTTGAATGCAAAAATTGTATATTTGTAAATATTTTTATTTTGTGTTTTTTTGTAAATTAAATATTTGTCTGTGATTTAGCTCTGTTTTTTTTTTTTTTTTTTTTTGTTGATCTTTTTTTTTCTTTTGTTACAACTTATAACACGTAACAAGTGCAAGTTTTCATGATCAGTTGGAGTAGATAGACTAAATTATCGCCCGGTTCACACTCCATCCATGTCTATTGAACAGGTGAAGAGGCTCATCCCTTGTTTCCTGTTTAGGATGCGGTTTCCGGTTTTCTCTTTTCTAATCTTCTCACTTTGTTTTTTCTTTTCAATTGGAGTAGATAGACTAAACTATTGCCCGGTTCACACTCCACCCACATCTATTGAACAGATGAAGAAGCTCATCCCTTGTTCCCTGTTTAGGATGTGGTGTCCGGCTTTCTCTTTTCCAATCCTTTCACTCTTATGTAGCCCCCTGCATATCAGTGGCATTACTGCCTTGCTCGGGGTGATATGATTTTTAAAAAAAAAAAAGAAAAAATTTATATTGAAAGGTGGTTGGTGCTCTGTACACACAATTTTTTTATGAAGAAGTTAAAAAAATTATGCTTTTTTTGCTGAGCAGTTACACTATACACAGGTGACTTTTTTCTAGTGCAATTAAAATTCATCCATTTTTGAGTAACTGTAACTTCCCTGATATCTATGGCCTAATCTTAACTATACAAGCAGCCTTTGAGATTTGAAAAAGAAATCACTCGACCAGCAGTTGAGAGCGAGGGAAAATTTACTCTCCCCTAAATCATTTTACTTGATCGACTTAATTTTCTTAATAGTAACAGTCACCTTAAGTATAGCGTGAATCACTGACGGAAAACAAAAAATGAAACTTTAATTAAAATTTCAAATGTGTTAGAAAGCATTTAAAAATTTTAGAAAACAATAACAACAAAATTTGATCTTTCCTCTTAAAAATAGTATAAACATTTTGATGATAAAACTATGTTTTTATTAAATTTGAGTCCTTTAAACATCATGATATGCTGTTTTTTTTTTTTTTTTTCTGGCAGTTGAGTGGAGGTACCTAAATTCATAGTTTCTTTCTTCTATTTGACTACAACTTCTATCTCATAGATGATAAAAAAAATAACAAATCTGATTTTCTCAACAGTTTTTTATAAAAATCTTACTTGTATAATTTGTTTTTCGGTGCGTGGTTGAAAGAAGTATGCATATTTTTTTTTCTTTCAAATGTTTGTATTTACTTTTCGTAAGCAGGGAGGAAATATAGGATAATATTTTTCCAAATGAGTTTCAAAAAATCTGTGAGTGTCTGGATGACAGACATTTTGGCTTCACTCTTGGAAGCGTTAATTAAACAAATGTTTACACTGATGGGGATGATAAAAGTGAAGAGTTCAATAATGTCATTCTAAGTAACTTGTGAATCTTCAATGGCATACTTTTGGGTTGTAAAAGGAATCAGATTTCCTTTTTCTATATTTGAAGGGACCTGTTTCATTGCAAGATTTTTAATCAATCGTGGGCGAGTAAAGCAATAAACTTTAATCACCCAATTAAGTTTCTAATCAACTGAGTCGATCAGGCAAGTGAAATCGCAAAGGCTGGGCACAAGTAAGCTCATTTCATCTGCCTCTTCTAGCCTAGATTGTTTCTTTTAGTTGTACATGAACAGCAGAACGTCATTAACTATGTGTACCACTTAAAATCTACAAATACTTTTGTATAAATAAAAAAAATAAACTGTATTTATTTTTACTTAGTATATCCTTTAAAATTTCTGGTTTTATTTGAACTTACAATTCTCAGTTACTTATTTTTAAAATATACAAGATGGATTTTCATTCTAGTAGCTTTATTTACAGAAAACACTAATATTATTGGGAGTCAATGAAATTGAGGAGCATTATAAAAGCAGACACCATGATTCGTATATAAATTACATGCAAATATTATGGTACACACTCGGATAAATTATTTACGACACACTGAAGAAAATATTTCTTTTACGGAACATTTATTGACTAAAAACTATGGAAGCCTTGTTCATCATTGTCAAAATAGCATGTCCCAGTCTTTGGTTTGAACCTCGGGTCGCATTATACATGAGCTATATAAAAAAAAAATGTCAGGTTTTAATGCACGTATATAGAAAGGAAGACAAATTATGAAAAAGTATGTGATTAAACGAATACAAATATCAAAATGATTGTCAATTTTAAAAAAAAGTTACAGAAACCAAAAATATAACATATTCATAATCCTTTCGAGCAGCATTGTTGAAATTTTTGGTTATTTGTCGAGTCCTTAGCCGTCAGTGAAGGTGTAAATGAGTTTTTGGCACTCTACATCCTACTGTGAGTTAGTGTGTTAGGAGGTGTCTATTGACCTTACATTTAAACTCCTGGAGGTTGTAGCCGTCGGGGAAGCAAGCATGCGGTAGGGAATTCCACAGGCGGGAAGTGCAAGGAAAGAAGCTGTTGGAGTAGAAATTGTGGTTACATTTCATCGGTTTCACTGTAAAAGGGTGGGACCTAGTTGCCAATCTAGTATCTCATGCAAATTCACATCTAGTGGGCACCAGTGATTTAAGTTCGTCAGAGCAGAAGCCATGAAAGTTTTTATAGAAGAGGCACAGGGAAGCCACGTCACGCCGGTGAGAACGATACTGTAGGTGGTCAGCCAAGTTGATATCACTCACATTACAGATTCTTCACTGTATTTTGTCAAGAACCCCGAGGAGAATAGAAGGGGCACCCGACCAGATGTGGCAGCAGTACTCAATACACGGGCGGATGGTCGATTTATATAATTGCAGGACTGCGACTATGATTGTGTAAATTGTTTTTGATTATCAAATTTAGTTTTGGTATATAGGGTTTCGGTTGTATGTAGGAATTCAGAGTAGTTAAAGACCAGCCATGTTTTTTAATTAAAAAAACAAGAAAATGAGCTCGAGAGAAATAAATTATAAATATGTGTTTCAACATGCATACAAGAACATAACATGTATATTCAAACTTTCAGGATGTCATATAACGTTTAAGAAAATCTGATGAATCTGACAGTCTGCGAAGTTTATAAACAAGAAATATCAACCATGGTGTGAGGCAACTTGAGATTTTGGAAAGGCACGTATTGTAAGGCTCGATCCTAGGAAATTTTAGCTAGGAAATCCCCAAAAAGTAGTTAAAAGTTGTGAAAACGTTTGTAATGTACAGCTTCAAAATGTCAATTCTGCAATTTCTTCAATTTTTCGTGATCACAGAATATCTGCATTCCGAGGTTATGTTATTTTGTTTAAAATACCATTTATTGTGGGTTCAGTATGTTCGGGGGCGCAAGTTGCATTCTGCGAGGGGCTGCGATTTTGCTAAGCATGGCACTGATAATGGTTAACAAGATTAGTCTGGTTAACTGAGGAGTTTGATACTCTCTGGATGCCCCATTTAAAATTCGTTAAGTAATTTAATGACTGACATAAAAAAGTACTGAACGAAGCTAAGAGGGCGTTTGCTACCAGAATGAGGCAACACATAGCATCCTCTAAGTTTGGCTCCAAAGATTACTGGCGACTCTGTAAAAGTGTGCTCAACAAGAGCAAGACTTCAATACCCCCACTAATCAATGAATTTGATGTTCTCACCTCCCCAGCGGACAAGGCTGAATGCTTTGCCCGTAGATTCTCCACCAATTCGACACTGAGCTCGTTAGGAATACCTACACCCGACTTCCCACCCAGAACTAAGGCTCAACTAAATAACGTCCACATTACACCCTCGCTGGTCGCCAAGATAATTGCACAACTTGACCCACACAAAGCGAGCGGCGGTGACCGAATCCCAGTCATAGTACTGAAGAAATGTACCCCAGAACTCTCCTCTGTCCTCTCTAAACTCTATAACCTCTGCCTATCTGCTTCCTGTTTTCCTGCCTGTTGGAAGTCCTCCTGTGCAGTTCCTATATTTAAGAATTCTGGCGAACCCTCAGACCCTGCCAATTACCGTCCTATTGGTCTCCTTCCAATCTTTGGCAAAGTTTTCGAAGCCATTATCGACACCGAGGTGATTCAGCATCTCACGGCCCACAGGCTTCTCTCTGACAAACAGTACAGGTTTCACTTCACCAGGTCTAATGCTGATATGCTAACGACCATTACCAAGTACATATACCGATCACTTGACAAGAATGGTGAAGCCTGAACCGTTGCCTTGGATATCTCCAAAGCGTTCGACAGGGTCTGGCACGCTAGCCTCTTGTGCAAACTGCAGAGCTACGGGATAACTGGACATCTGTTTGACCTCATCCAGTCATTCCTCTCTAACCGCACATTGAAGGTGGTATTAAATGGGCATGCTTCCCAAAACTACCATACGAATGCGGGCATCCCTCAAGGTTCTATCCTAGGTCCCCCGCTCTTTCTGATGTACATTAATGATCTCCCCGACGCCATTAGATCCCAAGTTGGCATGTATGCTGATGACACAACAATCTACTCTCGCATCGATCAAAAACCAGGTGTGGGCGACAAAGCGAACCTTGCCTCTGCCATGCTTGAAAAGGACCTCCAATCCGTAGTGGCCTGGGGTAGGAAATGGCTAGTAAGTTTCAATGCTTCTAAAACAAAGCTGTTATCAACTAACCACCATAGACAATCGCATCTACCTCTCATTAACATGGGACAGGCTAGCCTCCCAGAGAGTAAAATACTATGCCTCCTTGGCCTTACACTTTCGGCGGACCTCAAATGGAATGACTATATCGAATCCATTGCCAAATCTGCCGCTATGAAAGTCAGCTCTCTGTGCAGGGCCCGGAAGTTTTTCCCACCTGAATCTATTCTGCACATATACAAATGTACCATCCACCCGTGTATTGAATATTGCTGCCATATCTGATCGGGTGCCCCTGCTGCTCTCCTTGGGCTTCTTGACAAAATACAAAGGAGGATCTGTAATGTGGTTGATACTGACTTGGCAGATCGGCTGCAACCACTCTCTCACCGACGTGATGTGGCTTCCCTGTGCCTCTTCTACAAGTACTTTCATGGCTTCTGCTCCGATGAACTTAGAGCACTGGTGCTGCCTAGTTACGAATTTACACGAGATACTAGATTAGCAACTAGGTCCCACCCTTTTACAGTTAAACAGATAAGATGTAACTGTAAATTCTACTCCAACAGCTTCTTTTCTAGCGCTTCCCGCCTGTGGAACTCCCTTCCACAAGTCTGCTTTCCCGACAGCTACAATCTCCAGCTGTTTAAATGTAGGGTCAATAGACACCTCCTATCACTCTAACTCCCAATTATTCTCAGAACACTCTCATCTACCCAACCCTCATTCTCGGTATCCTTACCCACCTATCACCCACCCTCTGACATTTCCTATATTTAATCATCCTTTCTCCTCTCTATGTAGCCCCCTGCGCAGTAGTGGCAGTGACATGCCTTGCTCGGGGTGAAACGCTTATAAAAAAAAAAAAACATGTTATAAAATCTGCCAAACTTGTTAACATTCACATTTATGTATTGATTCACTGGGAAAAGTTTCCTTATTTTTATTATGTTTCAACTGTTCCGTAAACATTTAGCCTTCCTCAGATAACTACTATACTCAGGAACCTAATAATGTCAAATGTTATTTGATCTTTGGAGACTGTTCTGGAAGAATATTGTTGTAGAGGAATATCCTGGTCCTACCCCAGAATGGGTATGGCCCTGGTCATAAAAGACCTAGATGAGAATGAACTACAGAGAGCTCTCGAGAGATCGAGTGTGTTTGTGACTATACTAGAGTCTTTGTCATTACACGGGAGTGATCAAGATTATTTGTCGTTATACGAGAGTCGAAAGCCATCGGCCTTAGACGAGAGTTAGACGTCAGAAGCCTACTTCTTAAGACGGACGCATACATCCTATACAGAGACATTGCCTTCTTAATTGTTATTCGTGTTAACTGTTTGTTGGTGTACTTGTATTTGGTTTATTGTACTGAGGTATAATAAATCTCTATTTATATATCCTCAGTGTTAAGAGTTATTTCTTGCACTATTCTTTCTCTGTTTATCCACTCCCGGGATACAAAAAAGACGTATTGTTCTTTGTATCCCTGTTATGTTGGGTGTTCTTTCTTGATAATGTAATTTGACTTTAAGCTAAGCACTACGGCTATAGGGTTTGTAGGATAGACAGAAAGGCAGAAATATGTTTGGCTTGCATGAGAGCCATAAAGGCAAGCATGTGCTTGGTTTGCTTGAGTGCCAATGTGGCTGGTGTAAGCTTGACCCGGCACGAGTTCCGAGGTGGCTGGCTTGGGTTAGTCCCAGCACGAGTTCTGGAGGTGGCTGGCTTGGGTTAGTCCCAGCACGAGTGCCGAGGTGGCTGACTTGGGTTAGTCCCGGCACGAGTGCCGAGGTGGCTGACTTGGGTTAGTCCCGGCACGCGTACCGAGGTGGCTGGCAGGTGCTCGTCCCAGCAAGAGTGCCAAGGTGGCTGGCATGGGCTTTGCTTGCTTGCATTTAGCCATCGTATCGGTATCTACTAAATATTCCTTGGTCTGGTACCTAGTTAGGATTGAACTCTGGCTGCAGTATTAATCGCTTGCTGAACTAGCTTGCTCCTCATGACTTTATAGTGAGGTGCCTTTGGTCTTTATTAAATACGTGGCGCAAGTTTTGAAACTGTATTCATTATATGCTTGTAATATTCTAAATTACTCTTTTGCAGTTGGTTAGTTGTATCAATAAACATGATTTCTACCTGCTAACCATACCTTCAAATGAATTGATCAACCGAATTTTCCTCAGTGATGATGTCACAGCCATTTCTCGCCTTTGTCGTGTTCTTCTTGAGTAAGTAATCTTTTTATCTATTTAGACAGATGTTTATTTCATACTAGGAGTATAGCCAAGCATTGATAGGGTGTAATGAAAGCTTTAAAACTAATCCATGATTCCTGGAGCTCAGACTCAGCCTAAAAAATATTTTAAATAATAAAATAATTGCGACAATTTACCAATCGCACCTAATATATATATATATATATATATATATATATATATATATATATATACACACACACACACTAGCAGTATGGCCCAGCGTTGCTCGGGTGTAATGAAAGCTTTAAAACTAATCCATGATCATGGAGCTCAGACTCGGCCTAAAGATAATTTGTGTGAATCGGATAAAAATTGTGGATTCGTATAAAGGACATACAGACAGATAAACAGACACACGCACAAACATCTTGCCTTTTATTTTTATATATATATATATATATATATATATTATCGTTTTTCTGCACTATTGTAAAAACTGAAACCTTGCAACTTCTGAATATCGTTTCTTATGTCTTTGTCTATGAGTGTATCAAACCTGATTAAAATCGATGCACTCCTTCTATAACCCGATTTTTTTTGATTATTGATTTCCGATATTTATCGGGGGTACCTCGACACAAAATCTAGCTAAGAACACTTGCAGACGCTTATGGTCAGTCAGTTGAGTGCCATACGTGGTAAACGCTTGGGTGATCATGTCTCGAAAGAGTCATGACTGACTGGGCAGAAGATTATCCCGCAGTAGGTTGCCATTGCTTTCTGTGATAGATTGGTTGCCAGCCAAGGCTATGGAACCCAATCTGTCCTGTTATTTAACCCATAACTGGAAGGAAGAGACGGATTAATACCTTTCCCAAGGGTATTTGCACGTAAGTGAATGCAATGAATTCAACTGGAATTTGAACTCGGCTCCCTGATTTCTCGTTCCGAGCCGATATCCACTGTACCACAACGCACATCGCTTATGGTACAGCTGTATAAAATTTCAAGAAAATCGGTTCAGCCATTTTGGAGTCTATAGGTAACGGACGCACACACACACACACACACACACACACACACACAGACAAAATTCCATTTATAAATAAGTTTAGATGATGGTTTTGGCTGCCATGAACATGACAAGGACTGAAAGGTCCCTGTTACGAGCAAGAAGTCTTTTCCCCTACAAAAAACATTTGGGGAATTATCTCAATAAATTTTTAGTCTTCTACCGCCTTTTAGGTTTTAAAGCCTTGTCCATTTTTATATTTTTTCTTTTCAAACACAGAAGTATTAAGCTTATTACTAACTAGCTGTATAGCCCGGCATTGCTCAGATGTAATGAAAGCTTTAAAACTAATCCATGGTCCTGGAACTCAGACTCTTTGGACATTGGCACGAAAGACGAAAAAGCAATAGTTGTTTCCAGTTAAAGTGAAACCGTAGACTGAAAGAAAAATGAATGGATGTAAGTCAAATTTTGATTTCCTGGTATCGATATGAAATAAGTTTTTTTCGTCTCAAAATGAATTTTGAAGGCTAAATAAGTCCTCTGAGTAAATGATATCATGGCTGAGACTAAGAACTACAATTGTATTTTCTTAGAGCCAAACCTGAAGCAAAAAACTAAAATAAAGGGGCTGAAAAAAAATACAGACATACAGGCAGATAAACAGACACACACACAAACATCTTGTCTTTTATATATATATATTATTGATTTTCTGCACTATTGTAAAAACTGCAACTTTGAAACTTCTGAATATCATTTCTTATGTCTTTGTCTATGAGTGTATGAAATTTAATTAAATAATGTCAGAATTGTTGTTTATGCCATATGTTCCGTCCTTTTCGCAACTGTAAGGTGACAGTTTTGAAGTTTGTTTTTTTTTTTTTTTGTTACTTTTTCCAGACCCCCAGTTTTTCAAACCATCCATTTTCTCTGACCCCTCATTTCTTCAAACTATGCCATTCCTCAAAGCTGTCAATTGCTTGAAACATTTGTTTCCTTCGGCTCTTCAGTTTTTGAATCGTCCATTTTTCCCTGGTCTCCGAGTTCCTTCAATCCTCCGTTACCTGTGTCCTTCCACTTTTTTGAACCATCCAATACATCCATCCCATCAATTCCATGAGCCATGTTACATCTGGCCGTTCGATTTCATTAGCTGTCCACTATGTACTGACCCCTCACTCAATTCCATAAACCGTCCACTTTCTCCAGCCCCTCAGTTTCCCGAGCCTTTCCGCTACTTCCATCATTTACTAATTTTTCCCTTTCACTTTTTTCTATTCATCTTCTTTCTCTTTTCTTTTGTCTTCCTGTTTATCCAGTTACACGTCAATATTAACCCAGCTGAAAGCAGATAAGGATCTGAAACCACACATTGGAAAATATGTTGTGAGTATCAATAAAAACATTCAGGACATTTGCAATTCCATTTGGCGATTTAAGGCATTTGATGCGCAAGAAATTGAGAAAGGAACGCATTTATTTGATTTTGATATCAGTCAAGTGATTAGCATCCCACAGAAGACGTTGCACTCATCTTTATCTTTTATACACCACCCAGCATTTTTGGGATTTGCTAGCATTTTTCTGGAAGAGGTAAGTTCAACACCCACCCATCTTTCACTGTCTCTGTGTAAACTTGTGTGTGTGTGTGTGTGTTATATATATATATATATATATATATATATATATATATATAATCTCAATGTCAAAACAAAATGTACACTTTGTAGTGGATAAAAAAAAATGTTGTACATGTTCTAAAATATAATTTATAATTAATATTCACAGCTCTATATTATATATCGAGCACTGTTTTAAATTAATGTTTTAGACCTTATAAATTTTTCTTTGTTCCTTATTCTGTCAGATATATATATATATATATATATATATATATATATATATATATATGAAACGATTTGTTTGAACATTATTTTTTATCGATACTCGTATTTCAGTAGATGTTCTGTTTTTAATTAAATAGTATTATATATTTATATCTACTGGCCTGATTATTTACAATAAATTTTTATTACGAAAATGTGTGTTATTCAGCAGGATTGTGAACCTGCAACCCCTATCCACATAGGGGAAGCTACCATGTGATCTGGCACGTCTTAGACCTCTCAACTACGAATGACCTACTTAAATACGAGATTGATAAAAAATAATGTTAAAACAAATCATTTAAAATTGTTGGTTGCTTATAATCAAGTTTGTTATATATATATATATATATATATATATATATATATATATTAGTAGCCTTGTTAATTTGTAAGGTTAATTCCACAGGGGATTATAATCTGATAAGAACTCAATGTTAGAATTTAACAGAGTTAATTAAAATAAATTGTATGAAGTTACAAATCCATAGGTAATACTTTATTTTGCGGATAATCTGTAAATACCCTCTTCTCAGACCAAAATTTTTCACTAAATTGAATGGGCTAGATTTATCCAGGTGAAAAGGAAAAAATGGTGTTATATATATTCTACCGAGCGCTCATAGCCCAGAGGTAGAATCACTGACTGATGCCACTTCGGTTGGGTTTCAAGCCTGGGTTAAAAGCAATCGGAGTCTAACCGTACTGATGAGCTGTGATACAACGAAACAGATCTGTCTGTGGATGACTATATTTATTATAAATTATATTTTAGAAAATGTACATAATTTTTCTATATATATCCACGACAAAGGTACATTTGTTTCGACATTGAAACTTCAATGTCTCATCAGGCGGTCTGAAAAATAATGGAAAGCCTCTTTCCTTATATTTGTTTAGTTTTGTTAGAGGTGTTGGTGGGGGTTAGTGATAGGGGAATAAGTCTCTAACCGTTGGAATTTTGGGAGAGGGTGTTTTTTAAAGTGGTTGATTAATGAGAATCTTTGATTTCTAGACAGATTTAACCTTGTAAGTTTTTATTATCTTGTGACTAGACTATATCGTTTGGATTTCTTAGAAGATCCAGTAGTGGGTGGTGCCGGATATTTTTATTTAAGCAGTCTTTATAATTAATGTAAGTTTATAGATTTAATATTAACTTTGAATTTAGGGTATATATTTATTCACTCAGAGATATATATATATATATATATATATATATATATATATATATATATTGTAAGAAAGTTATGGAACACATAGGTTTTAAACCCATTGTTCATGCATTTACTTTTATAAAGAGTGTTCAATACAATGTAGAGCTTGATATTGTAATGGTTGTTACAATGGTTTATAAAAGCATAGTATCACTACACAAAAATCTTTGTGTAGTGATACTCTGCTTTTATAAACCATTGTAACAGCTATTACTATATATATATATATATATATATATATATATATATATATGTCATATGTCCACACTATCCAGGTAATTAATAATGATGATACAAATACCATCATTATTAACTAACTGATGAGACATTGTTCTTTCAATGTCAAAACAATATGTACAATTTTGTAGAAGTTTGTAATTTGTACATGCTCTAAAGTAATAATTAATAATATTTAAAATTTACTTAATTATTTTTATATCTACACATAGGTGTATATACATGTAAGTATTTATGTAGTTGTAAGCATGGAAGTAAAGATTTATCTGCAAATAAGTATATAATCCCCTTAAACAACCCTCCAATGGGCTCATTTTAAATACTCTGTTAAATACTTTATATTTATTTGTTTTTGTTGGTTAGTTATTATTATTATTATTGGTAATTTTTATGAAATTTAAGAATAATAGTAATTTAGGTTTTTTTCCTTTTTTTTTTCTTCTTATCAGTTTTGACATAGTTATCATACTTAAAAGTAATATTATTGTCATAAAGCCAAAAAAGTTATTATTTATAAGATGAAGACATTATTGTCGTTGCAATTAATATGAAAATCTAACAATTTTAATGAAAATACGGCCTCTAAATTTACTGTGGTCCTTGGCATGATGGTAAACTGCATCCAGCAGCAAGGCCTCTGGGAGGTTGTGATGAGCATGGAACCACTTCTTAATTGCTGTTGTTCACAGGTCCACCCTGACTCAGAATGGTAGCACCTGTTAGTCCCAACTATGGGCAAATAGTTAACCCCCAAAATGGGGTTAAAATACTTTTATAGAAAAATATACATTTTTGAAAGAAGAATATTACCGAGAATACATTTTTGAGAAAAAATTTTTTATCATAACCCATTTTTAATGGAAAAATAATTATTCTCAGCAAAATATTTTTTGAATACAAAATTAGAAAACATTTTCAGTTTTCTAAAATAAAAAAGAATAAAAACAAATTTTTTTTATTAAAGTCTAACTAAATCAACCTTATAACCGAACATTAAAAAAAACTTAAAACCTCACCTTTTTGACATTAAATAACCCACAGAGGTTGATATGTCATTAAACAAAACTCAAACTTACATTTACTCGTGTATTTGAGAATGGCCAATTGAAAGTTCAATCCAAGGTTATCTTATTGCTTGGGATAGAAATATGGCATTCTGGGTGTGACGTCTGTGCTTAATGAATAACACTGTATATCTAATCATTTGTTTTCCTTCTTCCCCTGTAACCTTCACGTTTCCTTCCGTTTAGATAAATCTAACCCATTCAATTTTGTCAGAAATTTTGATCTGTGGAGCAGATTTTTATAAAATATCTGCGAAATAAAGTATTACAAATGGATTTGTAAATTCATCCAATTATATATATATATATATATATATATATATAATTTTTTTTTAATTTTTTTATTATTATTGAAATACTTTAATCCAAACGGGAAAGTAGGAAGGTAAATCCCAAAAGCCTGATCCTAATTAATATTAAAATTTTAAAATTAAAAAATGATATAGGAGGAGAGCTCAATGTAATTAAAATTACAGAGCTAATATAAAATATATATATATACACACACACAGTACTGTGCAAATATATTAGGACAAGAACTATTTTATCTTTTATGAGGCATATTGACAGAAAAACATTTTAATTAAAGTAATTTTATTTGATTTACTCAACAAATGTTTTAACAAGAAAAAAAAATACTTGTTACAAAATAAATTTAATATTTAGTATAATAGCCTTTTGTTTTGAAATAATAAATTGCGACAATTTACCAATCGCACCTAGTATATATATATATATATATATATATATATATATATATATATATATATATATATTAAAGTCAATTTTCAAAATTGATTTTAATGTATATTGGCTCTGTAATTTTAAGTACATTGAGCTCACCTCCTGTATCATTTTTTAATATTAAAATTTTTCAATAAATATTAATTAGGATCAGGTTCTTGGAATTTACGTTCCTGCTTTTCCATTTCGGATTAAGGAAAAAAAAAACTATATATATATATATATATATATATATATACACACACACACACAGTACTGTGCAAAAGTATTAGGACAAGAACTGTTTTATCTTTTATGAGGCAAATTGACAGAAAATAAACAATTTAATTAAAGTAATTTTTTTTATTTACTCAACAAATGCTTTGACAAGAAAAAAAATACTTGTTACCAAATGAATTTAATATTTAGTATAATAGCCTTTTGCTCTGA
Organism: Ascarosepion bandense; assembly: GCA_037127315.1. NCBI lineage: Eukaryota > Metazoa > Mollusca > Cephalopoda > Sepiida > Sepiidae > Ascarosepion > Ascarosepion bandense. Next base: position 3,614,424 of record JBBBDQ010000445.1, read on the forward strand.
TCACAGCCTTCATTCTGTCAGGCAATGACATGACAAGCTTCTTCAATGTATCTAATGGTATCTCCTGCCAAGCAGCTTGTATTTGTTCCCAAAAGTGTGTCTTGCGAAGTAGCATTAGATTTATCAATTCGAGAAGGGGGAATAAGAAAAAGTCAATCATATCCAAGGATAATAGAATAATGAGTAATTTCAAAATAACTTGTTTAATAGAAAATAGGAAAAGATAAATATAACTTCTTTTTAATAGATTTCTTTTATACCTAGTTTTAAATAATCAATATTTATTAGCAATTTACTTGGCTTTTCACCCTGTATTTGAATTTCAATGAGGTTTTTAGGAAAATCACCCTTGTCCTAAAACTTTTGCACACTACCGGTAGTGGGCAAAAGTGTTAGGACAGGGCTGATTTTAAACTTATTTTGATGCTTCATAAAAGATAAAATAGTTCTTGTCCTAATACTTTTGCACAGTCCTATATATATATATATATAATATAATTAATTTAACATTTCCATGAAACAATTTTTTGGGAGCCTAACAGAAAATTCTTTTCAAAAATACAATAATATTTAAGTTAACTTCTGTATTGAGCACTCTAAAATTGAAAATAAACATTAAGGAATGGTAAATTTCTTATTGTCCTTTCATCTCATTATATATATATATATATATATATATATATATATATATATATATATATATATATATTATTTAATTACTTAGTTTTTAGTCATAATAAAATTAGACCAGTGCACAGTTGTATTAAAAAGTGTTCAATACAGTTATATTGTAGAACTTTTTACAAAGTTATATATATATATCGATAAGACTGTAGGCATTGCTTTGCCCACATATGAATCTATATCAATAATTCTTCAACCTAATGATAAAGCGTTTGTTTTATGTAACATTCGTTTTTAAGCATAATCTTCCTTGTCAATGCACTTGATTTATTATTGAATATCAATCACATAGATGGAACATTTTCCAGTAAAACTTTCTCATCCAAAAAGTACAAACCAAATCTGTCTACCTCTGTGACTCCAACATAAGCTGGACCTATAATTTTTTTTGCTCCCTCCCCCCCACTCCCAACTTACATTCAACATAAAATAACCCAACTTACATAATTTTTGCCCCCCACTCCCAACTTACATTCAACATAAAATAACCCAACTTACATAATTTTTTCCCTCCCACTCCCAACTTACATTCAACATAAAATAACCCAACTTACATAATTTTTGCCCCCCACTCCCAACTTACATTCAACATAAAATAACCCACCAAGGCTTGATATGTTGTTACACCAACCAATCTAACCTTACGTTTTTTTAAGGAAAATTTCAAGGTTTTCTATATTTTTGTAAACTTTTCTCTTTTGTGTTAAACTGTAAGCTTGTTTTTATCATTTTTTGTCTAAATAAACTAATTTGAAATTCAACTCCAGAACGTAGAAATTGATTTTCTTTTTTTTAAAAAAAGATCCCACTCTTCTTTCAGCACTTACCAGAAAGTCCTTACCATCCGTCTCTGATACGAGTGAGTATATATATATATATATATATATATATATATATTTTTTTTTTTCCAAGCTTCCTTTATTCTTCACATATGATAGACATGAGAATTGTCTGTGATTTCCCTTAAAGAATGCTTGGGTGTGGCAACCAGTTTAAGAGTAATCTCTGCCAATGCATTAGGAGTCACCAGGGTTGCATTAGACCCCATTATATTTGTTGTGAATGATGCTTCACCTAGTCATTCCCTGCAAATAATTCTTCATCAGATATCGCCGAGACCTGGAGCGGATGTCAAGAGGGTGAGCCTGGACCTGTAACACCCTCACATCTATGTTATTGCTGTACATGAGCTATCAACTTTTGAGATGGATAGCTCGCATGTTAGTCGTTTATGTAACACAAAGTAGGTAAGATTTGCAGGACCTGAATACTTTATTATATTGGTTCCAATCCAATAGAAAATGGCTGTAAAAACATCTCCCGTCCCCGCCCTCCCAAATTATAGACAACCTGTACACGCTTTGGCCGATCATGTCTTGAAAGAGACATGACTGACTAGCCAGAACATTATCCCGCAGTAAGTTGCCATTGCTTTCTGCGGTAGACTGGTTGCCGACCAAGGCTATAGAACCCAATCTGTCCTATTATTTAACCCATAACTGGAGGGAAGAGACAGATTAATACCTTTCCCAAGGGTATTTGCGCGTAAGTGAATGCAAGGAATTCAACTGGAATTCGAACTCGGTTCCCCGATTTCTCGTTCCGAGCCGATATCCACTGCGCCACAACGCACATCCTAATGTGAGATAAAAAAATACTTGAGAAACAACAAAATATGGATTTATTGTATGGTAGCCAACATTATAATATTTCGGTTGTTATAACCATCATCAGGGCTTATATTTACTATTGTGAAGTTTTTTTTTTTGTTACGGCCTGTGAATAGATTTAGAAATGTGATAAGAACTTTAAATTTTAAGGCTGTTTGAAAGAATTGCAGTAAACTATGATGTCAGTCACAAAATATTTATGTTTTTTATTTGAAAATGTTGAGATGAAATTTAAATAGTTCGCTGATAGGTTTGTGTATTTGTTTGTTAAGTTGCATGTGTTTTTCACAATAGTAAATAAAAGCTCTGATGATGGTTATAACAACCGAAACATTATAATGTCGGCTACCATACAATAAATGCATATTTTGTTGTTTCTCAAGTATTTTTTATCTTGCACACACACACACACACACACATATATATATATATATATATATATATATATATATATATATATATATAATAGCATATTAGTTACTATGGAAATGAGAAAAAGACAATTGTCGAGAATAAAGAATTATTAGGTTTGTATATCAACACATTTGCTGGTTTCAATCAAGTGAACCCTCTTTATTTTACTGCTTATTGCCCTTTTTTTGATTGTGTGTTGGTTTTCAATCTGTGAGAGATTAGTCTCCCTTTTCACCAGGCAAGCCTGGTGGGGGAACTGGTTTAGTCACCAATAACTTGACTATGCAGCAGGTAATGTTGGGTTAAAAAAAATATGTATATATTGGCCGCAACCGTTTAGGTCCTGAACTTGATTGCATTTTGTGCTCTCTCTCTTTCTGTCATGCTTCCCCCCTCCACACTTTTCACTTTTCTTTTCTAGTGTATATGGTGCAAACCAATTTTGATAACTTTGCCTTCCATGTGTTTTATTTATATTGCTTTTTTTTCATTCGTTTGTCAGAAACACCGTCGTGAATATTTCCTGTTTCTCAAGGAGCAGAAACTGACAGGCCTGACAGATTTCTTAACCAAATTCATTGAATCCAGACTTGGCTTACAAGAGGTAATGTATGCGCCCCTTCCTCGAAATATTCATAAAATGTTTGGTTAATTTGCATACTGGCATTGGTCTCGTCTCAATCACCATTAGCATCTCTGTCCCATAATAGCCACTGTTGCATTTGTGTACACATTTCATGCACCAAATGTAACAACTATTTTTCAGACTAAGCCAGTTTTTACACTACTACTACTACTACTATTACTGTCCCAAAATAATTGTTACATTTAGTGTCTGAAATGTGTATGCAAATGCAGCAATGGCTATTATGGGATAGAAGTAATATTATAATATCATGTACTGTCTCTGTTCCAAAATAGATTTAAATTCTGTGTCTGAAATGTATATACAAATGTTCTAACTCTTATGGGACAATGCTAGTACATTATATTATTATCTCTGTCCCATAATAGTTGTGACATTTGCGTACACATTGAATAGACACAACCATCTTCAGGAAAGAGATTCCATGCACGAAATGTTAGAACTCTTCTGGGACAGATGTCAGATTCTTTCTTTGAATTTCTGAAATGAAACCCTTTTATGATTACGAATTCAATAAATATTTGTTTGACTTGCTTTTTGTCACATTGTCACATTGTCATTCAGCACCAATGAGTAAGTCAGCACAGATTGAAAATTATCAAGAATAAATTTTGAACACAAAACTTCACAAACCTCTTTTGATCAAAGAACCATCTCCATAAGCCGCAAAAGCTTTTCTTATGCTTGATATACGTTTTTAACCTTTCTTTAAATAATGAGGAACACAATGTTGTCTGCTGTGTTACATATTTTCTTCCATCTTCAACATTTTGAATGTGTTGTAGAGTGGCTGACACCCCTGCAGCACTCTCAATGATGGAATGATCCATAGTCTGAAAAAGGCTCTTTAAGTAAAGAATTGTAGCATTTGAGGCGTAATATTCGAGTAATATTTGGACTGATTACTTCGGAAGCTATTGCAATCTAAACTCCTCTTCCGTGGTTTGTAAGTTCTGTCTTGTGTGTCATCATAACTATTGTTCTGTTCTGTTCCGTGTACATCTGTTTAGAACCGGATATTGTGCTGAATAATACCGCAGCACACTTTCTCTGTGTATCATATCCACCTCAACGATATAGCAGAATGATATTGGGCTATTTAATCACATTGACTTCAACAGTTAAGACATTCTCTGTTTTTTTTTAATGTGCCTAAGTGTTAATTTATGATATATAATCAAATGAAAATAAATCAGGGTACGATGAGTAAATTGTCACCATTTGATATTTTTAATTTCACACATGCACACTGTTTTTTATTTTTTTGGCTGCACAGTATAGTCAGGTCAGTTGGGTACCATCTGTGCAAAAACAAGTACCGCAATGATGTTGTTGAAGCCAAATTTACTTGAGTATTTCAAGATAAGTTTGGTAAATATATCTGTTAAAATGAAATGTCAGTGTTGTTTTCATTTTTGCGTTATTTAGATGACAATTCATCGCATTGTATGTGTTTTGACTTTTGTTGTTACAAGGAGTTTTGTTAGTCTTTCACTCAACTGTGTCCCACACAAAATAATCAAGGGGGTTAAAGTCTGGAGTTAAGTGACCATATGTAAGGGATGATTGCAAAAATTGCCTGACAGCCATGACTATGTTCTCCTGCTTGTGTGGCATGGTGCTGAGTCCTGTTGCCAGATACATGGGTCTTCCAGCAGCCACCCTCTTTACCCAGGGCAGCACTATCTCTTCAAAGCATTTGATGTAAGCTTCGATGTTGAGCCTGTTGCTCTGTGGGAAGATAAAGGCAGGCATAATGTTGCCATCGCTAGTTGCTGACTATCCAGTCAACTAATTCTTTCCAAATCTTTTGCACTGTCTCCAGATTGATACCCAAATGCTTTGAAATGTTTGTATTGGAACTTCTGGTATGAATGCCAAGCAGTAGGACATACTGTTTCCAAATTTCTGGGAGATTGAATTACATCATGGTGCTATTTTCCTCACAGATGGTGCCCAACTGTCTCTGCTATTTACTGTGCAGTCAACAAAATCAAAAACAATAAACCTGCACAAAATTAAAAATATAAAATGGTGACAATTTACCTATCACACCCTGTGTGAGTGTGTGTGAGAGTGAGTGTGTGTGTGTGTGTGTATATATATATATATATATATATATATATATATTATAAATTATAGTTTAGAACATATACAAATTATCATCTACTACAAATAATGTTCTAAACTATAATTTATAATAAATATTCATAGATCTATTTTTATATTGAGCACTGTTTTAAATTAATGTTTTGAACGTTATTAATATTTACTTCGTTCCTTATTCACTTATATATATATATATATATAATGAGAGATTAAAAATTGAACCATTAATTCTTCCGAAATTGGTTTGTTTACATTTAGGATGTGAAATATTGGCTTGAGAAAAATATACTGACGAAATGTGCTTTCCTTTAAAGGGCAAATAGAACCTTGCTAAACTGTGACACTCTTTGTAGAGCTGGGCAATAAAGCACCAGGGATCAAATGCTGGTTTCTCTTTCAAAGGGGGATGCAGGTTCAATTCCTGCTCGAGAGCACGTTATCTTTATTCGTATTTCTTGAATACTCAGGCTGAGACATATAATATATACTGTTTAAATAAAAATGGGGCTTTTATTTCAAATAGGAGTATCTACTATAACACACACATACACTTCATCCTCCGCGCACACACACACACACACGCGCGCGCGCGCTTGACTTATATCCTCCGTGCGCACATACACACACACACACACCTGACTCGTATCCTCCGCGCACACACACACACACACTTGACTCATATACTCCGCGCACACACACTTGACTTATATCCTCCGCGCACACACACACACACACACTTGACTTATATCCTCTGCACACGCGCACACACACACTTGACTTATATCCTCCGCACGCACACACACACACACACACACACACACACACACTTGACTTATATCCTCCGCGCACACACACACACACACACTTGACTTATATCCTCCAAACTGAACTCTTTATTTACCAATATTGATATGCACCTGATGGAGCCTGGAGGGCACAATGGCCAAAATCTTGTGATAAAAGAAGCCAAGATCAGAAAAAGTCTGTATGTAAATCACCCCAGAAATTATATAAATTATTTCTTTTTTTTTTTTATTGATTTATTTTTTTTTGTATATTTTCTTTTTTAGCTACCACCTGAGAAAACCTGAGGATTTGGTCCAATCAACTTGCACTTCCAACTGTTTCCTCAATATCCTCTGTGGAGAAACATAAACTTATATTGTCAGCAAAATACACAGGCTCTCGTCCCACCGACCGTGCCAATTCAAACATTTTTTTTTTTCACCCCTTATGAGAGCCAGTTAAATCTTTTCTGCCTATGTGTTTTCTTCAAGTACATTTTGTCAGGATTCTCATGCAAGGTTTCAGTACTATTCCACCCCAGCCCCATTCACTCATCTTAACCAGACGACTTTGATAAATTCTCACATTCATTTTTAAATTCTTTCTTCATCGCATTTGTTCATTTGTTTATGACCGTTTCTAAAGTTGATTGCTTACTTTTTAAAATCTCTTCATTTCTCATTTCACACTGACAATATTTTCGCAATCAATTTTTTTTTTATTTTACTATCTAAAATCTTTAATATTTTTCACAAATCATTTCATTGATCCCACTGTTTGCATCCGACCTTTCACGCAAGCTGACTTCACAGAACTTTGCCCTTACAGCCACTTTACATAAAAGAAAAACAAAACCAAAAACAAATCTTGCTATTCACAAGGCTAAACTTTTCAGATCGTCTGGGGAATATTTGCAATTCGGATTTTACACTTAAATGAAATTCTGGAAACAAAAAAGTTGTGAAATTTCGACATGAACATTTGTTGCACATGTGTCTTTCTCATTTTCCCTGCTGTCAGGCGTTTAGAATTTATTTGTGTTTTTGTCAGAAGTTGAAAAATAGATCTTCTATTTGGCAGCTCACTGCCTATACAAGGTCCGTCTGCAATGTAACCAGCCGTTTGGATTATCTCAAGAACCAGTTATGCAGCTTGGAGCTATCTTTGCATCCAGTCAGATGGAAGATTACCACACATGTGTGAACATGGAATTAGTTGTTGGCATTGAGATGCCGTTGGGTGAATTTTAGTATTGTGTGTCTATCATCTTCACAAGATTTAAGCAAGTTCCGTGTGTCTTGTGCAGGGTTTTTTTCAAAAATCTTGCTTCATTTGGTTTAGTCGTACCCTCCACTGTCAAGTCCCTGCAACTTTTGGTTTTTCTCAAAGCTGAAATTGTGATTGAAATGCTGTTTATGAGATTAAGGAGATTGTAGCAGAGTGGCTGATGGCCATCACGGAAGAGGACATTAAAGACTGTTTTGAAAAGGAAGAGTAGAAGGGATATGTGTGGGAAGTTTCAAAGAGTGTACTTTGAAGGGGACTATGGTTTCATTGCCCTCGGTAGGCACTTTTGTTTTTTCTCTCTTTCTCTCCCCACCCTAATTTTAAATGGCTGGATGCTTTCCTGACAGACCTCCCTTTTTTTTTCTTCTTTTTTTTCCCCAAAAAATATTTGGTCAAATCTTGACTGATCACTTTTTTTCCCTTTCTTGATCACTTTTTTTCCCTTTCTTGATCAAGAAAGATTTTGTTTTCAATGAGTTCTGGATTTCAAACAGACTAATACTGAATCATGTCAGTTCATTTAAACATGGCAGTGATTCCTAAGATGTTTTTGACACACTCAAGAATATAAGTGGTTGCTTCAGAATCAAATTTTCAAGTTTTGAAAAGACTAAAGTCTTTTAAACTCTTGCATGGTTCAATCATACAAAACTTGATTAATTTCACTGGCATTTTACAATATTCTTGTGCCTTGAGGAACCAAAGATTTACGTGTTAGCATTCTAGGCAACTTTGACCAAAACTTTGTTCTTCAATTTCAGGTGCTGAACAATAGCATGTTTGAATTTTCACAGTTGTGTTATCATATCCTGTTATGGAAACAGCAAAAATGACCTTCACTGAAATTGACATTGGGACTACTGAAGTTGATGTGCAGAAAGAATTCAGTGACAATATTAATGCACATGACCCATACAGAAGGCTCAAGGTTGTACAACCACAAGATGCATATGCGTATCCATTCCACTATGCACTAGACTTAGTTTTTGTTTTGTGGTACAGAAAAAAGCGCTGGTTTATTTTGTTGAACTCTATACTGCAAGTATCCCCTGTAATCATGTCCCATCATGAGTTCTATTAACCTATTAGGGTCATAGGAGCACCACATGTAGCAAAGCTGCTTTGGTGTGTCTCGAACAAGTTAACCTAAGAGAGGCAATCCCTTGGAGCACAAACCTCTGGGCCCCTTATTGAAGCTTTGTGTGTGTGCACATATATATATATATATATATATAGAAAGAGAGAGAGAGATTTGGTGGGGTGTTGGAGTGTAAGTTAACACAGGGAAAAGAGAATTAGCAGACTAATTCAAATTTAACTGCACTAATGCTCTTTGAAAAGGCATGAATCCATTTTTTACCTGTAATGACTGACAGGGAAGAGTGTCTGTAGATAAAAAAAATCACTCAACCTATTACTAATGCTTGGGCTGTAACAGCTCAGAAACTGTTACCTCCATTGTCAACCTTGATAAGAGCCGATAATTAGTTTTTTTGTAATAATTCATTGATCCATGTCAGGTTATAGGCAATTCTTCTTTTCTTTTTTTCTCTTTTTAATGACGAATCATTGTTATGGGCACATAGTTATACAGTTAGAATGTTTGCTTTCTGGTCAGAAGGTCCAGGATTGAGTCTCACTGTGGACGATTGCTTGGGACACTGACTTTCTGATGCTATTGGCCTGTGGAGGTGAACCCAACATGTGGCACCTGAAAGTGTCTGAAAATCATACTACATATTGACTGGAGCCATGTGAGTGAAATTTGGAAGGAGCTTTTAAGGAGCTGTCGATGGCTTCTGCTTTTGCACATAAGTAACCAAGATTATACATATATTGGATATCTTGGCAGCATATCATTGTTCAGGCATGGCGTTAAATACCAAGAGAATTTTTCCTTTGTTATTTGCCTTAAAAAAAAAAGATCAGCCAAAGCTGAATTGTACAAATTTAACATCAGACTAACAAGGATGATCCCTCCATAATAACACGGCAGAAATCCAATATCAAGCTGTTTACGTTTGTGATGCTTAATCGATAGACATTTGGGAACCAAATTTAGTGTTCATCTTCCACCAACTGGACCCTGGCTCACAAAATACAAAGGAAAAGAATCGCAAAATAGATTATCCGAAGAAAAATTTTTATGGTATTTAATGACATATCTAGACATTATATATATATATATATATATATATATATATATATATATATCTAGTTAAATATTAGAGACAATGAGTGTCTATTATGTTTAATCATGAGCTGTTCTAAATATCGTATTTTGGCTTTAATTTCAGTTAAAAATAAAAATTCTCCAACATTTGGATAATTTTTTATTAATTTGGTTCTAAGCTTTCGGCTCACATGAGCCATCTTCAGAGAGGTTATTAAGACGGTAATACATAATAGATATTCATTGTCTCTTATTTAACAGTATATATTTAGAAAATTATTTGCTGCCTCGATACACTATATATATATATATATATATATATATATATATATATATATATATAATTTTATGGTATGCTATATTCATGGGTTAAAGTGCACAATATCAGGGACTGACTGTATGTAAATCTAAAAGAGGGCATTGTGGTTAACACTCAATACCATTACTGGAAAAAAACTAAATAAAAAAATTAATAAAATTTTCCTTGTTGTTTCATGATAAACAAGTCTGACAATTGTGCTTAGCATGAAACTCTGTATCTTCTGGGTGTTGACTTAAAAATATCAACACGTATATATATATAATCCACATACAAGCCTGTTTCACTGTATCACAGCTCATCAGTGTGGCTAGACACATCCACTTGCTTCTGGCCGGGATCAAAACTCGACCGGTTTTTGTGTCAGTCGGAGTTGCTACCCACTAAGCAATTGGGGGCATGGAATCAGAGAAGGGAAATTTTAACGTGTTGTATATAAGCAGTGTATACACGCGCCAGTCCCCGAAAGAACTCAATTCTTTTCTGAAAAGTACCACATATATCACAGAAGTGGAAACTGTTTTTAAAATTTTCTTCTCTTGAGAGCTCAATCGTCCTATGTTTTAAGCACAACTCTTGAGTTTTATGCATTACACAATCATCAGGTGCATAATATGAGTTCATAATATGCCACTGATGATTGCATAATGCATGAAAGTCTGCGTCATACTTAAAATATTTATTAATATATACTTTTTGCTCTGTTATATTGCATTGAGCACTCTTCTATTAACACCTGATAAATATCTGTATATTAATGCGTGCCTGAATTTATACACATATACATACACATTCTAATTTGCATATATATATATATATATATATATAGTGTATAACACTCTACATTTGTATTGAGCACTCTTTATAAAAGTAAATGCATGAACAAAAAGGTAAATAAACCTACGAGTTCAACAACTTAGTTACAAATATATATATATATATATATATATATATATATTATTATGTCAGAACATGTGAAAAAATATAAAATTATACATTTTTTTTAAACATTTATTACCATTATTGTTAGCTACTTGATGAATTATTGTTCTTTCAATGTTGAAACAAAATGTACAATTTTGTAGTAGATTGTACATGTTCTAAAGTATAATTAATAATAAATATCCATTGCTCTATTTTTATATTGAGCACTGTTTTAAATGAATGTTTTGAACGTTGTAATTTTATTTTTGATTTTAATTAATTTGGAGATAAATATTTATTTATTTGCCTCCATACCTATATATATATATAACCCATAGAATATTTGGTATTTAAATCACGTTAATTCTGATAGCGATGAACTCAATGTTAAATTTATTTATCTAATTTAACGGTAATATAATCTAGAAAAATTTTAAATATTCTACAATTTCATGGGTAATACATATTTCGCAGCCCCCCAAAAATTGCTGCGCATCAAACCCAAACCTGTATCATTTGGGTCTGACGAGCAGCAATTTTTTTTTTTTTTTTTTTTTTTTTTTTGCTGCAAAATATGTATTATCCATGAAATTGTAGAATATCTAAAAAAAAGTTTTTAGAGTGTATATAATGAAAAGTTGTGTAATTGGCTAGAGACCCATATGTTTTGTTTTTTGTTAAACAAAAGTACTTTGTCAGGTTTTTTTTATTTCCTTTTTTTTTTAAATGTATTTTTCTTGCATGCTAACAGGTATTTTCTTTTCTGGACTCAGTGCAGAAATTGTAAGATTTTTTTTTTTAAGTGCTTCATTTTAATTAAACTACTAAAGTTAGGACATCTAAAACAAAACGAATAGTTAGATAGAATCATAGTGATATTAAGGATGTGGGGAGGAACATACCATGGATTGATCCAAGTCTTGTGAGTGAAATTTCGTAGATGAAACTGTTCAGAAGTTCTTGCTTGTTGCGCTAGCTCAGTCACAAGTCATCAGGACAAACGGTTTGAGCATACTCGCTCGGTTAAACTACTGATCATTCTAGATTATTTATTACCTCTCAAAAACTGTAACTAAGGTGCACTCAACATAGTTCTGGTATAAAACAAGTTCATACCCTGGGTGTTGAAGAAACTCAAATGTGCCTGAGCATTGTGTGTTGTGGTGTGGTGAATATCGACAAATCGGGGAGCCGAGTTTGAATTCCAGTTGAATTCCTTGCATTCACTTACGCACAAATACCCTTCTGAAAAGTATTAATCAGTCTCTTACCTCCAGTTATGAGTTAAATAATAGGACAGATTTGGTTCTACAGCCTTGGTCGGCAACCAGTCTACCACAGAAAGCAATGGCAACCTACTGCAGGATAATCTTCTGTCCAGTCAGTCATGTCTCTTTCGAGACATGATCGCCCAAAGTGTGTATCACGTATGGCACTTAACTGACTGACTGAATATAATAGTTGAGAACAAGATTAAGACTTCTACTGGGCATAAAGTGGGGGGGGGGGGTTCAGTTTTATATTGTTATGAAGTAATAAACTGATCCCCCACTAATTCTTAATAGTATAATGCATCTCTTTCCCCCTCTAGCTATGAGTCAAATAACAGGACAGATTGGGTTCTATAGCCTTGGCTGACGACCAGTTTACTGCAGAAATCAATGGCAACCTACTGCGGGATAATCTTCCACCCAGTCATGTCTCTTTCGAGACATGATCGTCTGAAACGTGTATCACATATGGCACTTCAGCTGACTGACTGAATGTGATTGTCTTCATGTGTGTGCATCAACTAAGCTTTTCGACTGAAGATTTTTCCGATAAATGGAAAAACTTGATACAGACTATTACAACATTAATAATATAATGGAGTCATCGATAGTCTTTAGTTGTGTACATGAAAGAAACTTTTAAAGTAAAGGTCTGCAAAATAAACCTGATACTCTACATACTGCCAGTACCACTTTGTAACACTTGATATCTTTGTAGGGTTTTCTTCATTTGCCATTTTTACTAGCACTTTTACTAATCTTCACACAAAACTTGATGATAATCTGCAACTCCAGATTTCTTTCACACCTTTTCTGCCAACAGTGTAACATGAGTACTTAAAACTTCCTCTACTGCTTGGCAACAAATAACTCACCTGGTCTGTGTCTCAAGAAGTAGAAGTTTAAACATGTCAGGACGTACTTGTATAGCGATGTTTGCCTAACTCAGTACCCCATTGACATGCTGTGGTTGTTTCGAGTGAGGATTAGTGTCACATGAGGTGTAACAAACATTATTTACTATAGGATTACATTGCAAACGAGGAAGAAAGGTATTGTCAGTGGTCAGGAATAATGTAAGTATTAACAACAGGAGGATTTTCTCTGTACAGTAAATATGTAATAAATTTAATTTCGTGATGACGTTGTTTGATAATTTTTGTTCTTTGTCCATTTATGATTTTATCTGTTGTTTCGCACTGAAATTAAACATGTCCAACTCCGAATCCTCTTTATGTAATTAAGTGATTATAGCCTACATATCTCTTGAAACCTATGCATACGCTCCTAACTTGAGTCAGCCTATATCATTATAACTGGCTTATATGAAAGAATAAAAAGATACTGCAGCTTTTATATCAAACCTATTCATTTTTTAATATTTACTACCAGAGTTAGAGACAAAATCTTTGAAAGGCTATAACATAAGACTGTTTACATACATACATATATATATATATATATATAAATACAGGTTTCGTTGAATAATATAGACAAGTTCTGTCTATTTTGTGTAAGATCCGCTCGTATGATCTGATTAACTTGATAGTGTTGTCATGGAAAGACAACAAGAAATCGCAATAATTGTTGAGTTTTTATCAGGTCTGAGCTTTTGGCTTACATAAGCCATTATCAAAGGATGAACACTTAATGTTCAGTGAGCATAGAATATATGAAATGACTTGTTTGAACATTATTTTTGATTGATACTCGTAGTTAAGTAGATATTCTGTTTTTAATCAAACAGTATTTCTACCGACCTGCTTATTAATGATAAATTTCTGTTACAAAAATGTGTCATTTGGCAAGATTTGAACCTGCGACCCCTATCCACATAGGGGAAGCCACCATTTGATCTGGCGCGTCTTTGTAACAAACATTTATCGTAAATAATCTGGCCGGTAGAAATAAATATATAATACTGTTGGATTAAAAAAAAAGAATATCTATTTAAATACAGGTATCGACCAAAAATAATGTTCAAACAAATTATTTCAAATTGTTAATTATATATATTGTGTGTGTGTGTTAGCTCTATCGCTGATATTGTGCACTTTCAAATAAGTACCACGCATACATAATATATAAATAATGATATATATATATATATATATATATATATATATATTATAAATTATGTTTTAGAACATGTACATAATCTCTTCTATATATGTCCTCTTCCCTACAATCATGGTTGTTTCAGCGTTTGGATTTAAACACTTCTTTGGGGGAAATAAAGGTTTGGAATCATTCTCTGTTTATATTTGATTCCTTGTTGTCGTGGGAGTTGGTTGGTGTTATTGGTAATTAAGTGAATGTCTCGTTTTGATCGTTAGACTTTTGAGGAATTTGGTGTGTAGGTGTGAAATTGTTGATTAATGGTATTATCTGTTAGAATGTATGATTTATCTTTTTATCCGTTGGATATATCTTTTGGTTAGGATTTCTAAGAGGGTAATGTTGAGTGGTCATTTTTATGGTTGGCTATTGTTTAATTGGTCGATGTCTGCTGTTAGTGGACCTAATTCATGTATTTACTTTGATCCTGTGTCTAGGTTTTCATAGACGTGATAGGGGTGGGGTGTTTTTTCTTTCCAATTTAGATTTTTTTGGTATGGAATATTTTTTTATTTTATAGGGTTCTTTTAAAAAAAAACATATATAAACAGAGAATGATTCCAAACCTTTATTTCCCCCCGAAGAAGTGTTTAAATCCAAACACTGAAACAACCATATGATTGTAGGGAAGAGGACATATATAGAAGAAATTATGTACATGTTCTAAAACATAATTTATAATAAATATTCACCACTCTATACATCATATATCGAGCACTGTTTTAAATTAATGTTTTGGATGGAAAAAATTTTTCTTCTTCTCTCCTCATTCTATACTCACTCGGTATATATATATATATATATATATATATATATATATATATATATATATAAGGAGGACATCTCAGCAATTAGATTTAACATTTGCCACCTAGAATTTTGAATCTGGCTGCTAGCAGTAGCCAACTTGTTAATAGATGAAGGTCTTCTATTACGCAACATGTTACAGATAGCAGGAATTGTGTATGTGGATTGAGTGTGGACCGTCTCACTATTTTATCATGGCCCCACTTTTTTTATCATCTAAAGGTGTTAGAGTCACTATACATCAAGTCCTGCAAGCCTTCCCTCTGCAAACAGGAGGACTGCTTGCTGGGTTTGAATCTCACTGGACTCTAGTTTTCCTTTTATTTTTTCTTTTGTTTTTTTTTTCTCGCCCCATTAATCATCTTTTATCAGACATGTCTCCCATTCCCAGAAATAAACTTGTTAAAAACTTGTTGATTTTTAGCTTTTAGTAAAAATTTTGTTTAAATTACACTTATTACTGACACACAGACACACATATATATATAAACAAACTAAATTCTCTCCAAAAAACCAATGTAGTGTACCAATTTACATGCCCATTCAGAGATTGCATCTCTGATATTAATAATAAACCCAGTACATATATTGGTTTTACTACAACCGCACTCTACTGTAGACTTACATGTCATCTTTCTGATTAAACAACATTTCTCTGAAAAACATAAACATGTCAGTAATATCAGACAGATTTTGGTCAACAATACGGTGATCCTTACTCATACACACAGTAAGAGGAACCTCCAGATATTGGAGGCCATGTACATCAAATCTAAACAACCAACACTCAATAAAATCACCTTTAAATTCAGACATGACATATTACATTGCATTTGACTACATGGTTTTGTTGTCATTTCACGCTATCACGCGGTGTGACGTTATAGAACCGCATTGCAAATTAGAGGACTGCGTTTGTTATTTTTGGTAACTATTGCTGTTGCCTAGCGGAGTTTTGTCAACACAAAATAAAATCATCGGTGATGGTGGATGTTATTATATTACTGTCTAAATAACCTCTCTGAAGATGGCTCATGTGAGCCGAAAGCTTAGAAACAAATTAATAAAAAATTATCCAAATGTTGGAGAATTTTTGTCTTTATTTTCAACTGAAATTAAAACGAAAATACGATGTTTAGAACGGCTCATGATTAAACATAATAGACATTCATTGTCTTTTATATTTAACAGTATATGTTTAGAAAATTATTTGCTGCCTCAATACACTATATATATATATATATATATATATATATATATATTAGTACTGTGCAAAAGTATTAGAACAAGAACTATTTTATCTTTTATGAGGCCTATTGACAAAATAATTTAAAGTATTTATTCAACATGCTTTGACAAGAAAAAAATACTTGTTACCAAACAAATTTAATATTTAGTATAATAGCCTTTTGCTTTGATCGCAGCCTTCATTGTGTCAGGCATGGACATCACAAGCTTCTTTAATGTATCTAATGGTATCTCCTGCCAAGCAGCTTGTATTTGTTCCCAAAGTGTGTCTTGCGAAGTAACATTTGATTTATCAATTTTTTTTATCCAAAATATCCCAATCAATAGGATTGAGATCAGGGCTTTGTGGGGGCCTATTCAAATTCTGAAGCCTTCCTTCCTCTTTTTTTTTTTTAGTTAAATAATTCTTACAAAGGTTTGGCTTTTCACCCCGTATTTGAATTTTAGTGTGTTTTTTAGGAAAATCACTCCTGTCCTAATATTTTTGCACACTACCGGTAGTGTGCAAAAGCGTTAGGACAGGAGTGATTTTAAAATTTATTTTGATGCCTCATAAAAGATAAAATAGTCCTTGTCCTAATTTGCACAGTACTATATATATATATATATATATATATATAAGAAATAAGCACAGAACAAAATAAATACTTTGCCTTTTACAGGTTGTAAAAGACACAAAAATACAAATTCTGTATTGTAATATATATATATATATATATATATATATATATATATATATATATAGTCATCCGCAGACAGATCTGTTTCGCTGTATCACTGCTTATCAGTACGGTTAGACTCGGATTGCTTTTAACCCAGGATTGAATCCCGACCGAATTGGCATCAGTCAACGATTCTGCCTCTGAACTATAGGCGCTCGGTAGAAGGAGGCAGACTTTTTAGCTTGTATATTATATCATTATACACGCCCTATATATATATATATATATATATATATATATATATATATATATATAGGTAGTTGTCAGTCCGTAAACGGTGAGGATAATCCAACAAGATTCCCTTAATATAAATTATTAATAGGTAAATCCATATAAAGAGCTCAATGGGTGTTAACCAGAGCGATATGAAGCTTATAAAGGAAAACTCAACACGTTATATTAATTATAAACTATAGTTCATTTCAATGAGCTTATACGGCTCATCTCATCAGACCCTTTTACAATATTCCTCCATCTGGCATAAAATTTCTGCCGGAATGAGCTTTTTCTAAAAAGAAGAGGGAACATAATAAAAATAATAATAATAAACATAAAATTACAAACAAATAAATAAATGACAATATTTGTGAGGGGAAGGAAGAAAAAAAGAAAGAAATGAAGGAAGGGGAGAAAGAGATATATTCCCAAATGTTGGTAATATTCGTGTGAAGTTATTTGACTGTCTTAGATGGTATGACCTCTGAAAGAAACCAATTCCCCTGACTTTAGTCGTATCTTTGACCCCGTCAGGTCAACCCACTTACTGACGCACGGTGCCCTGTGCTTATGAAGAGTACGTATATATGTATATATGTATGAGTATGTAAACGCTAAAACCTAAAAAGAAATCAGTAAAATATGTAAAATTAAACAAAATCACAGAGTAAGTATATGTGAGAATATATACATAGGTATATGTGGATTTAAGTTAATGTAAGTATGTGGGTTGACCTGACGGGGTCAAAGATACGACTAAAGTCAGGGGAATTGGTTTCTTTCAGAGGTCATACCATCTAAGACAGTCAAATAACTTCACACGAATATTACCAACATTTGGGAATATATATCTTTCTCCCGTTCCTTCATTCATTTCTTTCTTTCTTCCTTCCCCTCACAAATATTGTCATTTATTTATTTGTTTGTAATTTTATGTTTATTATTTTTATTATGTTCCCTCTTCATTTTAGAAAAAGCTCATTCCGGCAGAAATTTTTTACCAGATGGAGGAATATTGTAAAAGGGTCTGAAGATATGAGCTAGTTAAGCTCATTGAAATGAACTATAGTTTATAACTAATATGACGTTGAGTTTTCCTTAATAAACTTATATAGCTTTGTATATAAAAAAAATGTCGAAACAAAATGTACACTTTTGTAGTAAATTATGATTTGTACATGTTCTAAACTATAACTTATAATAAATATTCATATCTTTATTTCTATATTGAGCACTGTTTTAAACTATTGTTTTGAACGTTGTTAATACTTTCTTTGGACTTTATTCACTTGGATTATATATATATATATATATATATATATATATATATATATATATTAGTCCACATGTAAAAGAATTTAGTTGCAACGTTTAAAACATTAATTTAAATGTTAAGTAAATAACTACTACTAAACTGTAAATTTATTAACATGTTCTAATGTAAATGTTAAATTATATATATATAGCATATTGCTAGTGTTAATAAAATAATGCTTGGTACAATATAACAACCATAAACTATATATTAATAAATATGCATTTTTCTCCCCTCACCAGTAGAACAACTTTGGATTTCATGTCCAGGGCAATCTTCAGGCATGTAATTGGGTCTCAATTCCGCTGCTGAAGATGAAAGATATTATTAAAAACAACAAATATTTTGTCGCAATTTTAATGGTCTTTTTTTCCTCACATTATGAATTAGTAGATTGTAGTTTGTACATGTTCTAAAGTATAATTTATAATAACTATTCATTGCTCTATTTCTATATTGAGCACTGTTTTAAATTAATGATTTGAACGTTGCAAATATTTTTTTGTTCTTTATTCATTTGGGGATATATATACCGGCATGATTATTTACTAGAAATATTGTTACTAAAATGTCTGTCCTTCCGAAGGATTCAGTCCTGCGATCCCTAACAACACAAGGGAAGCCACTAGTTGATCTGGTGTGTCTTAGACTGTTCGACTACAAATGATTGCATAGTCTAATCGAAGTTAAATCAAGCCCTGCATACACAACTTTCGAATTTTCGTAAATAACAATCTCTTCTTTGAAATGTTTCGTAATATAAACAGACAATGTTACGGAAAATAAATGAAATATGTTGTTAATTCCATTTATTTCATCAATCTCTGGAATTTTATTTTTTTAATATTTGATTTTACTAGTATTTATTTGGTACTTTTGTTACTCTGATACATACTCTGCTTAATTAATGTCTGATAGGACTGCGGTCCGATATGTGGTTGGTGAGTCTCCATAAAAATGTAGTTGTTGTATGTCTGTGACACTCATCTGCCCGGCTGGTTGGTTCGCTGGTTCGGGAACGGGGCCTGTTAGATGATGATGTCGAAACGGCACCGGTTATGATAACGCTTTCGGGCCGCTAGCCGTGATGATCTCGTCACAATAGCTGGTCCTCAAGACGTCTATTACAACAACGAACTCACTGCCCACGCTGTTCTTTCATCTCAGAAAGTCATGTTGTGAAAACCCGGCAGCCGTATTTCTACCATATCCAGACGGGACACTTGTGTACACTTGTGGTTAAAATGAAATAATTACAGCACCAAATAAAAAATTGAATAAATGAATAAGTTCGAAGACGCCTGGATGAGTTACGAAAGAAAGTCTTTATAATAGTAAAAAAAAAAAAAAAAAAAAAATGATTAATTACGATAGCAGAAAATACAATTGTCGAAATTCAAGTTTACAACGAAGAGAGGATTCGTTTAAAAATATCAGAGCTTTCAATCTTCAAATAAAAAAGTCCTTTCTAAGTTTCATTAAAAATATCAGAGCTTTTCAATCTTCAAATAAAAATAAGTCCTTCTGGAGCTTCGTTAAAGGTAATCAGAGCTTTCAATTTTTAAAAATAATCAGGCTGTCAATTCTCAAGATAAAAAACACATCTCTTCGGCCTTTATCAGACTTTACAGAGACAGCCAAATAACAGAGCGGCGGCGGTGTTGGGGGTCATTTGATCTTTGTCGCTCGAAAACCTCTCTCAGCAACGGTATTTACCAACCTTCCCACGCAAGGTTAGATGTGACACAAGGTCATTTTATAGTGGGTCTTCCCGGCCATATAGTCGGGCCAAAAAGTCTATATAGTCTATTTTTACCGAGTCGTGATTCTACCCTTCGGCGGAACCACGACTGGGTTAGTGCTCACTGCTCGGAAACAGAGAGCGCCCTCTACCTGAAGGCAGAGAGCTGACAGTGTCATAGTAGCAGCAGCAAATGCCAACTGCAACCAAACCATATGTACTATATTTACAATCTAATGACTGCCGCTTAGTCCTCTCGGCTAAGCTGATCAGCACTCTTTCAGCAACGGTATTTACCAACCTTCCCACGCAAGGCTAGATGTGACACAAGGTCTATTTATTGTGGGTCTTCCCGCCCATATAGCCAGGCCAAAAAATGTCTGTCTATTTTTCCCCCGTCGTGATTCTACCCTTCGGCGGAACCACGACTGGGTTAGTGCTCACTGTTCGGAAGCAGAGAACGCCCTCTACCCGAAGGCAGAGAGCTGACAGTCTCGCAGCTGTAGAGGCAACTGATTTTTCTCGCTGAGTCTCCATTCTTATAGTCATTCCCAATCCTCTTAGGGAATCTATCCGACTCAAAGCTTTTGACCAATGAGATTATTTTCCACCCACACAATTTACGGGGAGCCATGGCTCGACTAATGAAATATCAACAGCTTACATGACGTAATGTCTTTCGGTCTTTTTTCTTTCAATTACATCACCTGTTTTTCGATTTTAGTATCTGTTCCCAGGAATAGTTTTTGAGGATTTAACCCTACCTGACCTCATCAAGGAAATCCTGACGTTTTGTTATGACTGCGGCCATTTTTCAAACTTCCACTTGGCTCAAAACAATTCGTTTCGTATACGAAAAAAAGAAGAAACTATATTTTTTTCTTTTTTTTTTTCCTCAATCATCAGCCAATTTCTCCATTCCCCAGATTTTACAAGTACCTAATAGTATTAAAAAATATATATATATTTTTTTACGCAAGCTCACATCGCGGATTACAATAAAACACAACTAACAATACCACTAATATCAATTTCTCTCACTCTGTTGTATTAAACCAATAACAAAAAGATACCGATGTGGAAATAGGGTTACATATCCTATGTAAGACAATTGCGTTTATATATATATATATATATATATATATATATAGAGAGAGAGAGAGAGAGAGAGAGAGAAACAAACATACTCCAAGTGGACAAGTGTATTCATACACAACATTGGTCTTTGGGACATATTTCGAATAATTAAGTTGCTAGTAGAATATATTTTAAGGATGTGAGCTCTTTAGTTGAATATTGCCTCCAGGATCGTAAGTCTGTTTTTACTATTTGGCTTTGCTAGTATTTTGGTATTGTTTGTTAGTTGCCGTCCAATGTTACTGTGAACATTATACATATCTTATATATATATATATATATATATATATATATACAATTTTAATCATTTCATCCCAAATAGATCTATCTATCGCCCGGTTCACACTCCACCCACGTCTATTGAACAGTTTAAGAGGCTCATCCCTTGTTCCCTGTTTAGGATGTGGTTTCTGGCTTTTCTCTTTTCCAATCTTCTCACTTTGGTTTCTTTTTTTTTTTCAATTGGAGTAGATAGATCTATCTATCGCCCGGTTCACACTCCACCCACATCTATTGAACAGGTTAAGAGGCTCATCCCTTGTTCCCTGTTTAGGATGTGGTTCCCGGCTTTCTTTTTTCCAATCTTTTCACTTTGTTTTTTTTTTTCAATTGGAGTAGATAGATCTATCTATCGCCCGGTTCACACTCCACCCACGTCTATTGAACAGGTTAAGAGGCTCATCTCTTGTTCCCTGTTTAGGATGTGGTTTCTGGCTTTCTCTTTTCCAATCTTTTCACTATTACGTAGCCCCCTGCACACCAGTGGCGTTACCGCCTTGCTCGGGGTGATACGATTAAAAAAAAAGCAAGGCATTTCACTGTCATTGTTGCGCAGGGGGTTACATAGGGGAAAGTGATGAGAAAGCGAGTATACGGAAGGGAATTCCACAGGCGGGAAGTGCGAGAAAAGAAGCTATTGGAGTAGAAATTGCAGTTACATCTTATCTGTTTCACTGTAAAAGGGTGGGACCTAATTTCTAATCTAGTATCTCGTGCAATTGCTTATTAATGTGTTGTCTGATGGCACAATGATTTGATAGGTGGCAAGTGAGTTTCCATAAGTGAGTGTGATTGTGTTATAAATAAAAGCAGTTATAAGTGAAAAACACGCATCCTAAAGTACATAGACAATTTGGGAATGCTGTAAGCTGGGTTGTGCGGATAGCGTAATGGATAATAGCTCAGAATTTTTAATCAGAGTGTCGAGTTCAAATTTCAGTTGGGTTCGATAAATTTTCTTACCTTTTCCATCTATGTATCCACCGCATCTAACCTGTAGCTTTAGGTTAATTAGTAAGATTTGTATCAGTAAATTCGCTCAAAAAAAAAACAAAAACAAAAAAAACTTATAATCTAAAAATATTTTCTGGCTTTAAATAACCTGCGAAGAGTCAAGTCATAGAAATTAATCAATTACAACTTTTATTTCTTTTTTTAAGTTTTTAAAATGGTGGTGAATAACTTTTTATTTGTGCACATGAAATGTTTCTTTTTTCACAGTATTGTCTTAGCTTATCTAATACATTATATTAGATATCTTCATTTTGTGTTCGCGAACAAACAGCTGTAACCCTATTTCCACGTGAAAAAAAATACTTCTTGGTTTAATACAACGGAGCTAGGGAAATTATTATTAGTGGTATCGTTAGTTGTGCTTTATTTTAATTCGCGATGTGAGCCCTGCTTAAAGAAATATTTAATACTCATGTACTTGTAAAATCCGAAAAATAGAGAAATTAGCTAAAAATTGTGGGGAAAAAAGAAAAAAAATTTCCATTGTATTCAGAGCGAATTTTTGCCCGGTTAAATTGGAAGGCAAAGATAGTCAAAACAAGTTGTCAGGACTTTTGATGGGGTTAAGTTAAGGTAAGATTCTTACTTCCCACATTTGCTGGGAAAGGATTTGAAAATTTGAAAACCTAAAATGACGTAATTAAGAAGATGAGGACGAAAAGTCAATTACGTCAGATGAGGTGTTGATATTTCATTGGTTGAACCAAGGGGATGATATAACTCCACCTCGAATTGTGTAGGTGGAAGCAATCTTAGTAGTCAAAGATCTGATTGCATAAAGATACCCCGGGTCTCGCAGCATCCCCCAAGAGAATTGGGAACAGGTACAAAAATCGAGACCCCAGTGAGAAAAATCAGTAGTTTTTCAGAGCTGCCGAGCGACAGAGACCAACCGACCCCACCATCGCCGTCGCCACAGCCGCCACGTAACTCTCCTTTCGGCTATTTCCGTAAAGCTTCGGTAAATAGCTGAGAAAAGACTTGTTTTTATTTGGAAAATTAAAAGCTCTGATTCTTCTTAACGAAAGCTTCGCCCCGCTATGAAAAGAATTTTTTATTTGGAAAATCGAAAGCTCTGATTACTTAGACGAATCTTTCTCTCCGCCGTAAACTTTGAAATTCGGCGATCGCACATTCTGCTTTTATTATTAATTATTATTTTTTTATATATATATAAAGACTTTTTTTTCGTAACTCATCCAGGCGTCTTCGAACTTATTCATTTATTTATTTATTTTTATTTTTTTTTGGTGCCGTGATTATTCTTTTTTTTTTTTTCAACACAAGTGTACACGTGTTTCCGGTCTGGTTTGAGGTTGTAGAGAGATGGCCACCGGGGTTTCAACGTGACTTTCCTTAAATCAAAGAACACAGCGTGGGCAGGGAAGTTCACCGTTGTAATAGACGCCTGTGACGAAGCCATCATCACGATTAGCGACCCGAGAGCGTCGTCATAATTGGTGCCGTTTCGATAGCATCAACTCACTCAGGTTCCGGTCATCATCATCACAACAGGTCCCGGTTAAGGGGCAGCGTGCCAGCCGGGGACAGAGTATCACGTATCACACAGCATCACTTGAAAAATGCCCCAAACTTAGTAAAAGCAGTTCTGTTGTAAAAATGTTTGTTATTATTATGAGGAAAGACTAAAGTACATTTTTAATCCTTTGTAGTCAGTGTTTTAGCCTCTTTTTTTTTCTGGT
The DNA here is from genome assembly GCA_037127315.1 of Ascarosepion bandense. NCBI lineage: Eukaryota > Metazoa > Mollusca > Cephalopoda > Sepiida > Sepiidae > Ascarosepion > Ascarosepion bandense. Next base: position 3,639,007 of record JBBBDQ010000445.1, read on the forward strand.
TTTTATATATATATATATATATATATATATATATATATATAAACAAAAATACATTGGTTTGGGAATTCTTGCAAAAATCAAATAATTATCGGATTTTAATGAACATTTCAGGACTTATTGACAAATGAATTAAATTATTTTCTAAATATTCTTAAAAAATCTTGGTAAAATTCTTTCCATTTTTATATATGTTCCTCCGCCAATTTAATTTCATTAAATTCCATAATTCCATAATTTTCTTTTATTATTTAAAAGCAGTATTCTTTGGAGAATATTAATAATCTATATTTATTTATTTATTTTTATTTTTATAAACAGCCACTCTCATTTCCCGAAGATCGGTTTCAAATCGTAAAATGAAAAATACCATAAAAATTGGCATTATTTAATTAAAGAAAGCTTTTAATTACTTTTAGAAATAAGATTTATTGAGCACATTATTGTTTTCAAAAAATTTATTTTATTTGATGAATAATGAATTTTTACTTTGTTTTTTTTTTTCAATTTTAATGTAATTTATAATATATTGTTTAAAATTCTGCATTAATAGGAATTTTTTATCTGATGTTGTTATTAAATTTTTTTTTTTTTTTTAAATCATATCACCCCGAGCAAGGCGGTAACGCCACTGATGTGCAGGGGGCTACGTAATAGTGAAAAGATTGGAAAAGAGAAAGCCGGAAACCACATTCTAAACAGGGAACAAGGGATGAATCTCTTAACCTGTTCAATAGACGTGGGTGGAGTGTGAACCGGGCGATAGATAGATCTATCTACTCCAATTAATCTATCTACTCCAATTGAAAACTATATTTATGAATAAAGATATTGGGAAACTTAATATATATCTTTTTGCACCAAGATAGCGCGCCTCAACATGGTGTGATGTTTAGCAAGCTTGTCTCTCTAGAACCTATTACAATCGAGTTGTGAATTTGATCCTCACTGGGTACCCCATACTTTCGGCCTTGTGTCACATCTTAGTGGCGCCTAGAAGATCACCATTTTGCACCAAGATTTTGAAAATGATTAAAAAAAAATTTTGTTTGTTTGTTTTAAGGGTTAAACATTCCCATTTTCCGAAGTGTGGTAGTTCATGAATGAAATCATTGCTAAAAAGTCACGCGTGTTAAAGTTATCTCTCCCACACACACATTTTCCAGAAAAAACAAACTTTTTTAGGCTTCGTGCAATTCTTCTTGATTTCCTTATTTATTTCTGTTTCATCGGGTTTTCCCCTCAACAAGCTCTGCAAAATTGTTTCTTCAAAGTTTAAAATTATATTTTACTTTTTTAAATTCATATTTCACTATTTTATGTTAATTTTGGCCAACCATACTTTACTTTTCAACACGTCTGGCTGTCAGTAATCAATCAACACAGAAAAAAAAGTGTCCGTGATTTAAAAAAAATGCTTGTATTCAACGTTTCATGCTATAAGCAATTTAATACTTATTTCAAATCCGATTAATTTAAATTTAAATTTGCTAATTTGGCTAAAATAACATGTTACATATGTATATTTTATTTTCAAATGTGTCAAGAGGTAAAAAATGGCTGATTTTAATGATTTAACTGAAAACGACCAAAACGTTAGGATTCCAGCCATTATAATTTCTCCTTGAAATACACCAGAGTAATTTGCTGATGGGAAATAGTAGATTTAATTCTTTAGCTTTTGATTAAAACTAAAATGAAAACTTCAAGATAGTTCTCTCAATTTATCAAAATTCATATTAAACCTGAAATGTTTTGTGGTGCAGTGGATATCGGCTTAGAACGAAGAATTGGAGAGCCGAGTTCGAATTCCATTCGCATTCGTTGCAACTACGCTTGGGAGAGATATTAATTTGTCTCTTCTCTCCAGCTTTGGGTTAAATAGCAGGACAGATTGGGTTCTATAGTCTTGTTATAAAAAGTAATGTGAACTTACTGCGGGAAAACCTCATATGGCACTAAACTGACTGGTTTATAAAAGGATTAACAGGACAGATTGGGTCCTACCCCTTGGTTGGCAACCAGTCTACCGCAGAAAGCAATGGCAACTTACTGCGGGAAAATCTTCTTCCCAATCAGTCATGTCTCTTTCGACATATGATCACTCAAGTGTGTATCACGTGTGGCAATTAACTGACTGACTGAATATAATAGATGAAAACATGATTAAGGCTTATACTGGACATAAAGTGGGGGATCATTTATATAAGGTTAAGAAGTAATAAACTGATCTCCCACTAATTAGTACTTAATAATATAATACGTCTCTTCCCCCTATAGCTATGAGTCAAATAATAGGACAGATTGGTTCTGTAGCCTTGGCTGGCAACCAGTCTACCGAAGAATGAAATATCCGTTGTACCACAACGCATAACCGGTTTTAACCCACAGTGACAATGGTTAAACTAAAAAATATCTTTGATTGCAGAATTTAAGCGTTTAAAAATACCAAGGCAGATAACTCTTGAAAATAAAATAGAATTACTTCCCTTGCCATATTAGATTTGAGGCAAGTTCATCCTGATTGTTATACTCACAACGCTTCAGCCGTTGTACTCTCCGGTCATCCTCAAGTGTCTGTATTCGTATTTAGTAATCATCTCAGAATTTTGAATCACACCTTTTCACTCCACTGAAGCAATCTATTCTCATTCTTTTTTTCCATTTGCCAAGAGTTTCAATACGTTTCAGTTAAACATTTCCAAAACAGAAATTATGATCTGGGATGAATGTATAGCGCACACTCTAAATTCATCATAAAAATGCCCAACGGGGAATTAAACAAGCACAAAAACCTCCAAATACTCCAGTGTATGGATCTTCTAGGTGTTGTATTTCTTCAGGGCGTTAGCGGTCATGGCTCTTCATAATTTCCTGTCCTTTGTAAATAGGCTTACGGCCATATCACGTTGAATACACCGGTTCTCGCTCGATCACCGAAGTTAAGCAACGTTGAGCCTGGTCAGTACTTAAATGGGTAACCGCTTAGGAATACTGTAAGCGTTTAATGACGGATGTGCGTTGTGGTATATCTGCTCGGAGAGAGAAATCGGTGAGCCGAGTTCGAATTCCAGTTGAATACCCTGCATTCACTTAAGCACTGGTATCCTTGGGAAAGGTATTAATCCGTCCCTTCCCTCCGGTTATTGGTTAAATAACAAGGGTAGAACTTGGGGACCCTGCCCTTAAAAACAAATCCCAATGAATCTTGATACTCGAAATGAAAAAAAGTATTATTAGACATAAAACTTATATAAAAACAACAATAAATTGTTGAAAGAAAAAGGTATTACTAGCAATAAATAAATAAAATTTAGTTGGCAATAAATGATCCGCCGAGGTGTTGATATGCCATAAAAACAAAACAACCAACAGACAACCTTTGTAAATATTTGTCTTAATAATTTCACCTCAACCAAGAAAGGCAATAAAACCACTAGAATGCAAGGGAGTTACTGTGTGTTATAGTGTCAGCCATACGTGATACACGCTTGGGCGATCATGTCTCGAAAGAGACATGACTGACTGGGCAGAAGATTATCCAGCAGTAGGTTGCCATTGCTTTCTGCGGTAGACTGGTTGCCAGCCAAGGCCATAGAACCCAATCTGTCGTGTTATTTAACCCATAACTGGAAGGAATAAACGGATTAATACCTTTCCCAAGGGTATTTGCGCGTAAGTGAATACAATGGATTCAACTGGAATTCGAACTCGGCTCCCCGGTTTCTCCTTCCGAAAAGTCTAGGTACCATTTTGAACAATTTGGAAGAACAATGTCGCTGAGGTGATGTAGAGTCTCTATTAGAGATCCTATGTCGAAATGTACATCCGACGCCTTTGAATTTTGAAAATTTTCTCTAATTTATATTGGCTCTGTATTCTTAATACATTGAGCTCTCTGCCTGCATCATTTTTTAATATTAAAAAATGTTAATATTGATTAGGATCAGGTTCTTGGAATTATACCTTCCTACTCTTCCACTTCGGATTAAAGAAAAACAATATATATATATATATATATCAGTATAAACAAACACACTGACGTGTGAAGATATCATAATAATGTCTTCACAAACCTTTGAAGTCGGCATGACGGAAACAACACTGCTCAGTTAAGTGAAAAAATCTCTCGACATTAATTATGGTTCTGGGCACGATGGCAAACTGCATCCGGCAGCAAGGCCTCTGATTGGGAGGTTTTGAGGAGCATGGCACCACATTTTAATTGCTATTGTTCCAAGGTCTGCCCTGACCCAGGGTGGTAGCACCTGTTAGGGTCCCAAATGTGGGCAAATAGTTAACACCCCCAAACTGGGGTCAAAACACTATGAAAGTATAAAAATAGACTTTTATAGAAATATATACATTTTTGAATGAAAAATATTACCAAAACTACTTTTCTGAATGAAAAAATTATTCCCATGACACATTTTTAAAGACGAAAAAAATTACCAGCAATGCATTTTTGAATACCAAACTACAAGACATCTTCAGTTTTCTAAAATAAAAAAAACTTAAAAGAAAAATTTTCATCAAAATCTAACTAAATCAACCTTCTCACTTTTTTTTTTTTTTTTTAAATCATCTCACCCCAAGCAAGGCATTCCACTGCCACTATTGCGCATGGGGCTACATAGGGGAAGGTAAAGAGAAGGAGTGGATAGACATAGGGAATGTCAGGAGAAAGGTGACAGATGAGTAAGGATAGCGAGGATGAGGGTCGGGCAGATGGGAAGAGTGCTTGATAGAATGGGAGCAGGTTAGTGTGTTAGGAGGTGTGTATTGACCTTACATTTAAACTCCTGGAGATTGTAGCCGTCGGGGAAGCAATCGTTTGGAAGAGAATTCCACAGTCGGGAAGTGCGAGGAAAGAAACTGTTGGAGTAGAAGTTACGGCTGCATTTTATCGGTTTCACTGTCAAAGGGTGGGATCTAGTTGCTAATCTAGTATCTCGTGCAAATTCGTATTTAGGGGGCACTATTATCGAACATTGAAAAAAATACTTTAAAACCCTACATTTTTGGCTTTAAATAAACCAAAGCGGTTGATATGCCATTAAACAAAACACAATTTCAAATTCGATATTAATTATCTATATATATATATAAAAGGCAATTTGTGAGTCTGTATGTAACTGTTGCCTATGCACGCCTCCATTTTTTAAGCTACGCCATTCAAACTTTCTAGGGACGCATATCTACAGGGAAGCCAGGTCGACACATACGTTTTGAGTTTTAGTTCAGCAATTATCCCTTTCTTAATTCGAAGTTGAGATTTGATTAAATTGGCCGCCAATTCATCCCTGAAATATTATCCCATTTGTAATTAGCGTCTCAGACTCGGAAATAACTGATAGTCTGAATCAAATTTATTGCCAATTAAGAATCTTTGTTTGGAGAGAAGATGATGTGTAGCTCATCCAAGAAGATACCAAAGTAGACTTACGCCAGATCATCAAAGAAGCCAAGTGCATCAGAGGGTTGACTTATAATGTGACCTCATAGCCACCAAGTGCAGATTCGTGCTTCACAGAACATCAGTAGCTGTCTCCCTTGACATTGTAAACAGGGAGTTGAACTAGCTGCTCTCTCGAGTCAACCAGATGACAGGAAGATATATAAGTACCTAATTTTTAGGTACTCCTTGTAAATATGTGGTATTGTGGTGCATGAAGCATTAGAAGGTGATGGATGAACGGCTCATGATTAAACATAATAGACATTGTCTTTTATATTTAACAGTAAATGTTTAGAAAAGTAAGTGCTGCCTCGATACACTAAATATACATATATATATAACAGAGAGATATATATACATATACATATGTAGAGAGAATGGTGAATATGCACAAAAGCTGAGCATCATCTACCATGTATTCAATTGTGAAAGCAGAATAACATTTCTGCCACTTCAAAGCTCATAAGAAAATTATACTTCGTCATTTAAAGACCCAAAAGGAGTTGATATGCCGTTAAATAAATAAATCATGAAAAAATTATCTAAAACATTAAATCAATAAAAGTGCCTGCAAAATATTAATATTTCGGTATTAAATAACCCATAAATATTGATATGTCGCTAAACAAAAGCAACCAAATACTTTACAATGCTCAAATATCGGGAGTATCTCTGCAATGTCCCGTCCTGGGCGAACTTTTTTTTTGTCCTGGGCGAACTTCTATATATATATATATATATATATATATATATATATATATATATATATATATATATATATATATATATATATATATATATATATATATATATATATATATATATATATATATATATATATATATTATTAATTTTAGGCAGCATATCGGCGTTGTGGTGCATTGGATATCGGCTCGGAACGAGAAATCGCGGAGCCGAGTTCGAATTCCAGCCGAATTCATTGCATTCACTTACGTGCAAATACCCTTGGGAAAGGTATTAATCCGTCTATTCCTTCCAGTTATGGGTTAAATAACAGGACAGATTGGGTTCTATAGCCTTGGCTGGCAACCAGTCTACTGCAGAAAGCAATGGCAACCTACTGCGGGATAATCTTCTGCCCAGTCAGTTATGTCTCTTTCGAGACATGATCGCCCAAGCGTGTATCACGTACGGCACTTAACTAACTGACTGATCGGTTATCATCCACGACTGCAGATTTGCAGAAACGTTCTCGGTTTTCTCGATGAAAGTTTCCGTTTCTGAACAGAGACCCACCCCTTCTCGTACAGTACCGTCTCTTACGGTGCCATTTACTTAAATGGCACAGCTTTTTTTCCACACTGTAAAACATTTTTTCTTTTCAGGAAATAAAAGCCCATGAACTTTTAAAATACGTCTTGTTTTCCTGTAAAATTTACACTAAATTTACCAATAATACATTTTAGGATCTAGAAGATACACACTACCGGCCATAATTATTAGGCCACCCCAGTGTTTGAAAAAATTTCATACTAATTATAGTATTTATTACAAGTGGATAATTCTAAATGAAAATAGAATGGTTCTTTTGTTATTATTACTTTGCGGTATTTTACAAGGCAAATAGCGACAATTTACCCATCGCACCCTGTAGATTCCCTATATATCTAGAGGTAGAATCGCCGACTGACGCCAATTCGGTCGGGTTTCAATCCTGGGTAAAAAGCAATCGGCTGTCTGACCGTACTGATGAGCTGTCATACAGCGAAACAAATCTGTCTGGGGATGACTATTTACGCTCTCACACCCTGATTGAGCACTCTGGAAGAATGATAGACTTTGAAAAACAGTAGCTACTCTGGCATCTACGCATCGTTCATTCAGCAATGAATTAGAACACTCTCAGCTGTTGGGCGTGTATAATGATAATATACACGCTAAAAAGTCTGCCTCCTTTTACCGAGCGCCCAGAGCTCAGAGGTAGAATGGCCGACAGACGCCAATTCGGTCGGGTTTCAATCCTGGGTAAAGAGCAATCGGCTGTCTAACCGTATTGATGAGCTGTGATACAGCGAAACAGATCTGACTGCGGATGACTATATATATATATATATATATATATATATATACTACCGGCCATAATTCTAAATTATTACCAATGAAAATAGAATGGTTCTTTTATTATTACTTTGCAAAATTTTACAAGGTAAGGAAGCAAAGATGAACTCGTCCGAATCACCCTGAATTTTCTTCATTCTTTCATCGATGAAACTGCAATTTAGGTAATTATTAAATATTTATAAATTCATTTGATGCACATGTTATTGTGTAGTATTAACAAAAGAACCATTCTATTTTCATTTACAATTATTCACTTGGCAATAAATACTAAAAATAGTATGAAATACACCTTTTTTTAAAAAAAAAACTGGGGTGGCCTAATAATTATGGCCGGTAGTGTACGTCTCGCGCTGCTTTCCCCGGTCTCTACTTCCATTTATCCGACCTGTGAGTATTAAGTTCTCCAAGCCTTCCTTCCTCATTACATGTCCAAGGAACCTCATTTGTCTCTTCCTGATATTTAGCATCAGTTTTCTTCTCATTTGCATTCTTTCCAACACCTCATCGTTGTACACGTGCTCTGTCCATGGGTTCCTCTGCATCCTTCTGTAAAACCACGTTTCTGCTGTCTCAAGCCTCTCCTTTATATTTGATGAGATCGTCCAGCATTCACTTCCATACAGAAGGACAGATATCACAGAGCAATCCAGCACTCTTTTCTTTGTTTCTAATGAGATCTTTCCTGTTTTTGTGTACACTGGTTTGCTTCTGAAATGCGTCTTTGGCCATGCCAATGCGTCTTTGGATCTCCGTGTTGCATTTTCCATCCTCTGTCAAAACACTTTTTGTAAAAAGAACTTAAACACCAGCGAAACCCTTTCCTATGCATTGTTAACGGTTGTAAATTAAACTTGGTTATGTCCCTTTTTGTAATTGGTAGTCGGATAAATCTAAAAAAAAAAAAAATCTGAATTTTCTCTTTTATTTCTGTGCGTCTTCTTTATGTGCCGTGTCCTTTCAGGACGTAGACAATCATGGATTTCCACTGTCGGTCTTTATATTTTACCTCTTGGTATCTCTCCCAAACCCCGCTCCACTATCCATTTGCTCAAGCCCATCTCTCGCACTGTTTTCTCCTGTCCATTTATCCGACCTGTGAGTATCAAGTTCTCCAGGTCCCCCTTCCTCATTACGTGTACCAGGAACTTCATTTGTCTCTTCTTGATATTTAGTATCAGTTTCCGTCTCGTTTGCATTCTTCCCAACACCTCATCGTTGTACACGTGCTCTGTCCATGGTATCCTCAGCATCCTTCTGTAAAACCATATTTCTGCTGACTCAAGCCTCTTTTTCATCTTTGATGAAATCGTCCGTCATTCACTTCCTTACAGAACGACAGATATCACGTAGCAATCCAGCCCTCTTTTGTTTTTTGTGTCACTTCCTGCCATTCGTTGAGAGGTCTCGGGTAAATACCTTTAATGGTAAGAGGGATATTCACGTGTTTATGCTAATTTTCCAAAGAATATTGGCACAGGATTTGTTATAATGTTTAATGAATATGGCTGCACCTTTCTAAGTAAGGCAGGTCTAAAAAGTGTCGCCACACAACGAAAGATCCCCCAAATATTAATTAATATCAATGTAACAATTACTACAGGAAGCGCTCAACATTGCCACATCTACACAAAAGAATGTAAGACCCTATCAAGACTATAAAAATATGTCGGCGCTTCTATATCTGAGAATAAATCAGACGATGGTATTACTTGAACTCGAGTCGCAGTTATCCTAATAATAAATACCTCGAGTTAGAAATGAAAGAAATCTGACTGTTGAACCCACTGCTCTAACCATTAAGCCGTTTCCCAAACTGCAAAGAAGATAAGAATTAAAAAAAAAAAAATAGAAGAAAAAAAAATTATGTAAAAAATTGGAAGAATACGAGAACGAAGAAAAAGTTGTTGGCGAAAAAAAAAAAGAAAAAAAAGCGGAATGAGTTAAAGACAAATGAAAGCGAACAGACGATAAAAAAAAAATAATGGCGGCGAAAAGCCGAAAAAATCCAATGATTTGATGGAAAAAAAAAAAAAAAAAAAACGAAGCAAAAAGCCGGTCACGTGACATGGGCGATGATTTCAAATTACGAATTTACGGTTCAAGTGTTATCGTAGCAATGTCCTTGTCGCTAGGCAACTGCCAACACTCCGGAAACTGGCAAATAACCACATTTAAATTTTACAGGTACCGGCGTCAAGTTGCGATTACAGGCGAACGAATTCCAGTGATTGTATGCAGTGAAATAAATCCATTTTTTTATATTTATTTTTTTTTCACATGTTCATAGGATGTTTTTAAAACCATTTCACTCAAAGAAAGACAATAAAGCCACTAAGATGCAGAGGAGTTACAGAGTGTTAGAGAATATGAGAAAAACACTTTTAAAGAGAGAGAACAATAAAAGAATTAGGGAGAACGATTGACTTTGTATTTAAATTTTTGAAGAGAGTTCTACAAGGGAAAAGTACGATAAAAGAAACTGTCAACATAGAACTTACGGTTACATCTAACCATTTCAACTGTAAAATCATGAGACATTGCCAGGGAAGGGAGAAGCCGGAAGAGAGCTCCACAAGTGAGAAGTGCGTTAAAAGAAACTGTTAGCATAACAAGAAACTTGCTGTTATATCTAGCCATTTCAACAGTAAAATGATGAGACCGTGCAGCCAATCTAGTACTACGCTTAAATTCATAAAGTCTAGGTACCATAGAGGAAAGTTCATGAGAACAATTATAATGAAAGTATTCTTAGGGAAGGTTACATCTAGCCATTTCAAGTGTAAAATGATGAGACCTTGCCGCCAATCTAGTACTGCACTTAAATTCATAAAGTCTAGGTACCATAGAGGAAAGTTCATGAGAACAATTATCATGAAAGTATTCTTAGGGAAGGTTACATCTAGCCATTTCAAGTGTAAAATGATGAGACCTTGCCGCCAATCTAGTACTGCACTTAAATTCATAAAGTCTAGGTACCATAGAGGAAAGTCCATCAGAACAATTATCATGAAAGTATTCTTAGGGAAGGTTACATCTAGCCATTTCAAGTGTAAAATGATGAGACCTTGTAGCCAATCTAGTATTGAGCTTAAATTCATAAAGTTTCAGAGAGTAAAGTACATCCGAACAATTACCATGATAGTCTTTAAGGAAAAGCCACAGGGAAGTTACGTTACGGCGGTGTGAAAGTGAGCGAAACCGAGATACCAGGTCAGAACCAATAACATTGCAGATTCTTCTTTGGATTTTCTCTGCATATATATCAAGATATACCTAACCAGCCGTGAGATTAAGAAAAAAGTCCCTTCTTGCTGTTAATGAGCTAGTCTAGAGCAGGATTTCCCAAAGTATGTTCCACGACGAACTAGGACTCCCTGGGTGAGGTTCAGGGGATCCGCAGACTTTTCTATTATTTGTTTCATGCCATAAGAAGGATCGTAGCAAAAATGATAAAAAAACATTATTTTTAAAGACAAAAAAAATATTTCCAACACAAACCCTAACGTGTCAAAACACTCTTAGCGAACTTCAAGTGGAATGTCTATATCAAACCCATTGCTAAGCCCGCTGCTACGAAAGTCGGTTCTCTGTGCAGGGCCACAACGTTTTTCCCGTTTGAGTCCATCCTTCACATATATAAATCTACCATCCGCCCGTGTACTGAATACTGCTGCCTCAACCGGTCGGGTGCTCCTGCTATACTCCTCGGGGTTCTTGACAACATCCAACGGAGAATATGTATGGTGATTGATACCGACTTGGCAGCCCGGCTGCACTCACTCTCTCACCAGCGTGACGTGGCTTTCCTGTGCCTCTTCTATAAATACTTTCACGGCTTCTGCTCCGATTAACTTAGATCACTGGTGCCCCCTAGGTACGAATTTACACGAGCTACTAGATTCGTAACTAGGTCCCACCCTTTTACAGTGAAACCGATAAAGTGTAACCGGAACTTCTACTCTAACAGTTTCTTTTCTCGTACTTCCCGCCTGTGGAATTCCCTTCCATATACTTGCTTCCTCGACAGCTACAATCTCCAGGAATTTAAATGTAAGGTCAATAGATATCTCCTATCACACTAACTCGCATCCATTCTCTCAAACACTCTTCCCATCTACCCCACCCTCATCCTCGGTATCCTCATCCGTCTATCACCCTCCTCCTGACATTTCTTATAACTAACCACTCTTTCTCAGCACTTTCCCCGATGTAACCCCCTGCACAAAAGTGGCAGTAGAATGCCTTGCTTGGGGTGAAAGGATTAAAAAAAATAGTGTGGAAGTAGACTTGACAAAGATCCGGAAACCCAGTCCTAGACACGAAACACCAGATAAACCTCTAAGACGAAAAGAAGATGAAGGATACTATGGATACTATGTACCGAATATGCGATGAACGATAACGTCTTCGAGAAAATGGAAATAAAAAAGTAACTTATACTTAAGATCAGGAAGCGACAGTTGAGGTATTTGGGGCATATAATGAGGAAGGAAAGCTTGGAAAATCTGATACTCACAGGATAAACAAACGGCACAGAGGAAAACAACGCATAACATATTTAGTGAGCTTGAGCCATGGACTGATGGAACAGAGTTTAGGCGAGATAACGGAAAGATACAATTTATTAAGAGCAACAAAGGACAGGAAATCGTGGAGAGCCATGCTAAAAAGATCAAGGAAATGTATGTGCCGGGCGATGTGCAAATCTATCTACTTCTATTAGTAAATAAATCGTAAATAAAATTTAGGCGGAGAAGTTAGAAGTATAGAATTAAAAAAGACTTTAAAAGAAACCAGAAACCCAGTTCTAAGCAGAAAACAAGGAATAAAACTCTAATCTAACTTAAAAGGCCGGGGAGGAGCGTGAACCAGTCGATAGGCAATTCTACCTACTCCACAAAAAAGAAACAGACAAATATTACATCCAATTTAAAAAAATTTTTTGCCAACATGTATGTAAATAATGTCTTTATTTATACTTTTAAATTCAACTAATATATTATTATCTATATATAAAAGGCAATCTATGCACGCCTACATTTTTTAAGCTACGCCATTCAAACTTTCTAGGGACATATATCTACATATCTACAGGGAAGCCAGGTCGACACATACTTTTTGAGTTTAAGTTCAGCAATTATCCCTTTCGCAATTTTTGGCCAATGGTGCCGATTGTTTACATTTGCTCTGTAAAACATCTAAGATCTAAGATGGTTGCTGAATTACGTCACAGAAATCAAATCACACGTGTCAAACGCGACTAAAATATTTTTTTATTAAAAAAAATGAGCTTTTATATTTAATTTTTATTCCGAAGTTTTAAAAATTCATTTGGTCAATAAAAAAATGTGAATATTTTCCCCGTAATATTGAAACAAAAGAAATATAAAAAAAAAACTTTTTTTTTTCAAACAAAAACAAAATATGTAAAAAAAAGTGCCAATGGTTAATTTAATTACTTAATTCTTTTTTTTTTTTCAGATTTGATATTTCATATTTCAGAAAATAAAATTAAAAAAAAGAAATAAAATATTAATATAACTTTTTCCTCTAAAATTAAATGTCTACATTTTTAAATATTCTTCGAAAATTTCTGAACTGAGAGCGTAATAGTTTTTATATTTCTAGTTTCAGTAAAACAATATAAATAATTTTTATTTTTATGTTAAATTCATTTAGTCAACAAAAAATGTAAATATTTTCCCCTGTAATTTTAAAACAAAAACAAATGCAATGTTTTTACAATGTCACACAAAACATCTAATCCCGTTTACGCAAGACAAAAGAAAATAGATTTTTTTAATGGAATTTTTGGACAATTTTTAAACAACAATTTTTTATATAATTATTTTTTTATATAACCGAGTCCTGCTACTAAAATGTTCTGAGTTGCACGGGCAACACCGGGCTATGATGCTTGTTTTAAGTAAACCCAAAGTGGGTTCTGTCTAGCTGTAGGACTTCATGAGTGAAGTATAGGGTTTCTGCAACCCAATTATTTGTTTCATGGCATAATGAGGATCGTACACACAAAAATAAGAAAAGCACTATCTTTAAACACAAAGTTAAATTTTCAATACAACGTAAACTCTGACGTGCCAAAAGTGAATTAAATAAATTGCTAAACATTTCATATTTTTCTGTGGGAAGGATAAACAAATTTGTTTAATATTTCGTGCATGTTACTTTTTAGATTTTGCCAGAATTCGAAGTCCTTTCGATTAACAAATAAATAAAAAAAAATAACAAAGATGTATCTTCTTACTTTTTCAACCTATACAGCGACGCAATTCTGAGGGAATTAAATTTGCTACCAAGAGTAGCCACAATCTTAATAACAAAATATAGGGAACGGATGGCAGGAACGGAAAGAAAACTACAAAACTCCTACAGAAGGTAGCTATGGAAAGCGCGAAGAAAGGACTAAGCATCAACTGCATGAATACAGAACGCATAGTTGTTAGCAAAAGTCAGTCAGTTAACTGCCGTACGGGATACACGCTTAGGGCAATCATGTCTCGAAAGAGACATGAAGATTTTCCTGCACTTGGTTACCATTATTTTCTGCGGTAGACAACCACAGCTATAGAACCTAATCTGCCCTGTTATTTAACCCATAGATGGAGGAAAGAGACGGATTAATGAACATAATAAATCTTATTATCAAAAGTAAGAGACGAAAATGCAAATTACAAATGACAAAATCAAACAAGTTCAGAAATTTAATTATTTGGAAGTGTTTTAAAAGTGGGTAGAAAGTGTGATAGTGAAATCCGAACATGTATTTGGATAGCCAAAGAAGCGCTTCTAAAGCTAAGCTGAGTATAAGGAAATAGAACAATTTCACTAGACGGTAACGGGATATCTTTCCTCCTGTATGGTCGTGATTGCTGGACAATTTTCTCAAAGACAAAGAGAAGATGAAGGACACTGACGATACTATGGACCGAATATGTGATGAACGACATCTTCGAGAAAATGAAAATAAAAAGGCAACTTATACTTAAGATCAGGAAGCGACAGTTGAGGTTTTTGGGGCATATAATGAGGAAGGAAAGCTTGGAAAATCTGATACTCACAGGACAAAAAACAGGACAGAGGAAAACAACGCATAACATATTTAGTGAGCTTGAGCCAATGACTGATGGAACAGGGTTTAGGTGAAATAACGGAAAGATACAATTTATTAAGAGCAACAAAGGACAGGAAATCGTGGAGAGCCATGATCGCCTACTTCCTGAGGGGGCACAGTACATAAAGCAGAAGTCAATTTAAATGAAATTTCCTTCTTTTATTCATTTATGAATTCATATGTTGAACCGAACTCTTTATTTCGATCTCTAGTGTAGATTGTTTTCGTTCTATGTGCAATGCCTCTTTTGGTTGCCATGTAGTTATCTTTCTTTAAATCAACTCTCAGAGTTATTTGTTCACCACTGCTGTAGCCAGATATTGAACTCTCAACTCTTTGGGTCAACTGATCAACGTCTATTCCACTGGGCCATGTGTCCTTGTTTGTTTCGAAATTCCTAGAACCTGAAGAAGGCCGGAGCATACAACAACCGAAAAGTCGTAAAGATGGCAATAAAGATGAAGACAGCAATCCGAACAATGTAAATCTTGCATAAGTGCTGGTTGGTTGGTTGGTTGGTTGGTTGGTTGGTTTGTCGGTTGGTTGGTTGGTTGTTTGATTTGTCGGTTGGTTGGTTGGTTGGTTGATTGGTTGGTTGGTTGGTTGGTTGGTTGGTTGATTTGTCGGTTGGTTGGTTGGTATGTGTTTAACAGCATATCGACCTCTAATGCCGAAAGCTAAATATTTACTACGCAATTTTATCTTTGAGATGATAACGGTTTTACTGATACAAGTCTTACTAATTAACCCATAGATGGAGGAAGAAGAGGTGGATTCATACCTTTCCCAAGGGTATTTGCGCGAAAGGGAATATAACAAACCCGATTGGAATTGGTGCCCGTCACTCTGATTAACAATTCCGAGCCACTTCATTTAAGACTTCTTCGTTGCCTATCGCTCCATACATGGAATTCTCAGTATCCTTCTGTAGAACCACCTTTCTATTGCTTCCAGTTTTCTTCTCGTCTGTTGTGAGATTCCCCAACATTCACTGCCATATAAGATTGATTGATTTGTTTTCTACGGCTTATCAACCCTTTGCAGGTTATTTAAATCCAAAAAATATTTTTAGATTGTAAGAATGTTTTTCTTGAAATAATAATGATTTACAAGTCATACTAATTTCTTCTTTTAAATATATTCTGCTTAATCAGTAAATGGATTGATTGATTCATTTTCTACGGCTTATTTTATAAATATTTTCTGGCTTTAAATAAGCTGCAAGGTTATTTAAAGCCAGAAAATATTTTTAGATTATAGATTTTTTTGGATAATTATGATTTAGTGATACAAGTATTACTAATTAACCCATAGTTGAGGTGGATTCATACCTTTCCTGAAAGTATTTGCGCATAAGTGAATATGACAAACCCGATCTGAATTGGAACTCGGATCTCCGAGTTTAGAGCATCATTGCGCCACATCCAAGCTTAGAGCATCCGGTATTACCAAACTCTCACCCATCTGACCAAGCTGGAAGTTGCTTAACTTCGCTGATCGTACAGGAACCGTTATTTCAACGTGAAGTGGCTGGTGTGACCCGCTTAAATGTCCCACGAAATTTGGGAAATCGTTTTACAGTATTGGTAGTGAGTTCGACCTTCACTGCTTCTGAAAGTTTATTTAAAGCCTAGCAAATGTTAATACGAGGGTCATTCAATAAATAAGGTAAATTTTTCAGTTCTAATACAGAAGCTTACTTTTTTTTTCAACGTAGTCTCCCAACAGTGTCACGCACTTTTCCCATCTGTGCACAAGCTTCCGTATTCCCTCAGCGTAAAAATCTTTGGACTGATGTCTCAGCCAATCTCTCACAGCACTTTTGACTTCATCGTCACTTTCAAACTTCTTTAAACAATTTAGCCCACTTGTAGATATTTTTTGGGGCTGAAACATGTGGCACGATACACAGTTGACCTTCTCCTATGAATTTCAACTGGTTTGCACACTTCAGCAACCAAAAACTTGATAACTGACCTATGTTCAATCCTGGAGCATATTTCTTGGTCGGCCATCTTTGTTAATCTCCAAAACTCTGAAAGTTTTTTTTCAATCTGGAAAAAGAAAAAAAAAATTAAATCCTTTTGAAAAAGAAGTAACAGAAAATAAATGTAAGCTTCTATCTTTATTAGAAGTCCTTATACCGAAAAATTCACCTTATTTATTGAATGTCCCTCGTAGATGTCCTTATACCGAAAAGTTCACCTTATTTATTGAATGACCCTGGTAGAAGTCCTTATACCGAAAAGTTCACCTTATTTATTGAATGACCCTCGTAGAAGTCCTTATACCGAAATATTCACCTTATTTATTGAATGACCCTCGTAGAAGTCCTTATATCGAAAAATTCATCTTATTTATTGAATGACCCTCGTAGAAGTCCTTATACCGAAAAATTCATCTTATTTATTGAATGACCCTCGTAGAAGTCCTTATATCGAAAAATTCATCTTATTTATTGAATGACCCTCGTAGAAGTCCTTATACCGAAAAATTCATCTTATTTATTGAATGACCCTCGTAGAAGTCCTTATATCGAAAAATTCATCTTATTTATTGAATGACCCTCGTAGAAGTCCTTATATCGAAAAGTTCACCTTATTTATTGAATGACCCTCGTAGAAGTCCTTATACCGAAATATTCACCTTATTTATTGAATGACCCTCGTAGAAGTCCTTATATCGAAAAGTTCACCTTATTTATTGAATGACCCTCGTAGAAGTCCTTATACCGAAATATTCACCTTATTTATTGAATGACCCTCGTAGAAGTCCTTATACCGAAAAATTCACCTTATTTATTGAATGAACCTCATAGAAGTCCTTATACTGAAAAATTCACCTTATTTATTGAATGACCCTCGTAGAAGTCCTTATACCGAAAAATTCACCTTATTCATTGAATGACCCTCGTAGAAGTCCTTATACCGAAAAATTCACCTTATTTATTGAATGACCCTCGTAGAAGTCCTTATACCGAAAAATTCACCTTATTTATTGAATGACCCTCGTAGAAGTCCTTATACCGAAAAATTCACCTTATTTATTGAATGACCCTCGTAGAAGTCCTTATACCGACAAATTCACCTTATTTATTGAATGACCCTCGTAGAAGTCCTTATACCGAAATATTCACCTTATTTATTGAATGACCCTCGTAGAAGTCCTTATACCGACAAATTCACCTTATTCAATGACCCTCATAGAAGCAACTCATTTTCAGGTAACGCTTAAAAACATGAACCAAGCATATGTTAACTGCTGAGTGAGTTTGGTTCTTTCTGAGCGTTCCTTGTGCCAAACTAGGTAAAAGGTGTCCCGGCTTCAATTTTTGGTTAATAAGCTACTTTTTTTTTTTTTATCCGTGACATTCGACTCTCATTGATGTATCTTTTCCTGTTGTGACGATAACCTTTAATAAGTTCCTGCAAATGCTGTTTTTCTCACAAGTGCTGAAGCTCTGTTTCATCTCTCTAACTGCGTCACTTAGCAGAACTGTCGTCACTGGACAGAAAATAACCTTTTTCTTCTATATGACCTGACCCTTCAGGACGTCAGCGATCATGGCCTTCCACATCTTCCTATCCCTAATGGCTCTTAGTACGTTCTCCAGTTACTCAACCCAAACCCCACTCTGCCATCAATTGTCTGAAGCCCAGCAAATATGTTAGTCGTTGCTGTCCCTCTTTTCCTTCTATCTGACCTGTGAGTATCAGGTTCTCCAAGCTCTCCCTCCTCATTAAATGTCCGACGAACTTTAGCTCTCATTTCCTATTAGTTTTATTTCCGTTTCCATTTTCTTCAAAAC
Organism: Ascarosepion bandense; assembly: GCA_037127315.1. Lineage (NCBI taxonomy): Eukaryota > Metazoa > Mollusca > Cephalopoda > Sepiida > Sepiidae > Ascarosepion > Ascarosepion bandense. The sequence goes on from JBBBDQ010000445.1 coordinate 3,657,484, forward strand.
TTCATCGTTGCTCACATGTTCGGTTCATGGTATCCTCAGCATCTTCCTGTAGAGCTACATTTCGGTTGCTTCCAGTTTCTCCTTCATCTTTGGTGAGATTGTCCAGCATACACCGCCATATTGAAGAACAGACATCACATAGCAATTCAGTACTCTGTTTTTAGCAAAGTTTTCCTGTCTCTTAATACTTTACTCAGCTTCTGGAATGCATCTTTAGCCATGCCAATTCGCCTTCGGATCTCAATGCCACAATTTTCGTCCACTGTTAGAACAATTTTCAGGTATTTAAATTTCTGTGCCTGCTTGATTTTAACATCCCCAGCCTGTAGTTGGCACTTTGGGCTCCTTTTTTTTTTCTTTTTTTTTTTTTTACCGATGACCATGCATTCAGTTTTCTTGTAGTTCTTTCTTTTCTTTCCATTTAGACAGCTTTATGAAAGACCGCTGATGTCTGACTAGTTTGTGAAAAAAGATGTTAAAGGCTAAACACAAGATATACATAAAAGAATAAAGGAACAAACATTGTGTGCAGTCATTTGAAAAAAAAAATAAAAAAACGAAAAATATTATTTATTCATTTTTGTAGAAAAAATTCAAAGAAATCAGAGACAAAATTTTAAACATGGAATGGGGAGCGAATTTTGGGAATTGAAGGCGGGGGGTGGTGGGGCAATGGATGGGATAAAAGATGTCACACCGAGGCCTGCCAGCTGCAAGGTTCAATGTGCAGGTCCGATCGTTTCTTCTTGTTCTTCTTTGCTCCTTTTATTTCGGTGGATACTCCCGACGGCAGCCATCTTGGTTGGCTAGCCAGAACGAAACCGGAAGTGGCATTTGGTAGCAGTCCGATGATCACTTGCGCGGCAAATTTTCGAACAGTGTCTGCGTAATTTTGTTAATGGCGTTGCGAATCTGGCGATGATAAACATGTAGAAGAAATGTTATATAATCAAATGGAAAAATTAAATTGACAGTAATTCCAATCAGCATATAAACACATATTTTTTTTACATCGCCTCACCCCGAGGAAGGCGGTAATGCCACTGATACGCAGGGGGCTACATAACTGTAAAAAGATTAATTAGAAGAGAGTGAAGAGAAAGACGAACCAGTTAGAAAGGAACAATAGAAAGATGAGAATGCAGGTATTATGACAGTTGCAAAGGTGGAGAGAAAGGAAAGGATATACGGGGTGGGGAAAGAACTAGAGTCAAGTGGTTAATAGATGAGTATTGACATTGCATTTAAATTCCTGGAGGTTGTAGTCGTCAGAAAAGCAAGAATATGGGAGCGAGTTCCACAGGCGGGAATTGCGAGAGAAGAAGCTGCAGGAATAGAATTGTCGTCTGCATTTGGCTAACTTGACTGTGAATGGGTGGGACCCAGTTGCCAATCTGGTTGCACGAGTAAACACCTGTTGAGGAGGCACCAGTGACTTAAGTTCGTTGGAGCAAAAGCCATGAAAGTATTTATAGAACAGACAAAGGGAGGCAACATCTCGTCGGTGGGGAAGTGTCTGTAGTCGAGCCGCCAAGTCGGTGCCTATCACATTACTGATTCTCCTTTGGAGCCTGTCGAGAACACTGAGATAAACAGCAGGGGCGCCTGACTATATATGGCAGCAGTATTCCATGCACGGACGAATGGTTGATTTGTATATATGCAGGATGGATTCAGACGAGAAAAATACCCTGGCCCGACACAGTGACCCAACACCCTTAGCAGTGGATTTAGCTATGGACTCAATGTAGCGGCTCCATTTGAGATCAGAAGAGAGAGTAAGGCCGAGGAGGCGCAGTGTATGCTCTCAGGGAGACTCGTTTGGTCCAGGCTTATGGGAGGCAGGAGAGGTTGCCTGTGATGATTGACAGACAATAGCTTGGTCTTAGACGCATTGAAATTGACAAGCCACTTCTTGCCCCAATTCACCACAGAGTGTAGATCCCGTTCAAGGTCAGCAGCGAGATTATGTTTTTTCCCCCACGACGGGTTTCTTACTGATGCGGGAGTAAATTGTGGTGTCATCTGCATAGATGCCTACTTGGCTCTTGATCTCATCTGGGAGGTCATTTATGAAAATAAGGAAGAGCGTCGGGTCCAGGATAGAGCCCTGAGGGACACCAGCATTTGTGTTGTAGGATGTAGAAGCATGCCCATTCAAAACGACCTTCATTTTGCGGTTATTTAAAAAAGACTGGATTAGATCAAGCAAGCGTCCGGTAATCCCGTAACCCCGTAGCTTGCATAGAAGGCCAGAGTGCCAGACCCTGTCAAAAGCCTTGGAGATGTCCAGAGCAACAGCACGAGCCTCGCCTGACTCATCAAGGGCCTGGAGCATGTACTCCGTAACTGCCTGTCAGAGTAGAGTTTGTGGGCAGTAAGATGTTGAACTATTTTAGCATTGATTATGGCCTCGAACACTTTCCCGAATATCGGTAGAAGACTGATAGGGCGATAGTTGGAAGGGTCCGAGGGTTCACCACAGTTCTTAAATACAGGAACGACTGAAGAGAACTTCCAGCATGCAGGAAAACAGGAAGCAGAAAGGCAGTAGTTAAACAGTTTAGAGAGGACAGGGGAGAGTTCAGGAGCACATTTCTTAAGGACTATCGCCGGGATTCCATCGCCACCGCTCGCCTTATGGGGGTCAGGTTTTGAAACTACTCAGAATACTACTGTCGGGGTAATATATACGTCGTGCAGTTTAGCCTCAGTTCTAATAGGGAAGTCGGGTGAGGGTACTCCAGATGAGTCAAATGTGGAGTTGGATGAGAATCTGCGAGCAAAGCACTCATCTTTGTCCGCAGATGATGTGAGAACCTCAAATTCATTGATTAAAGGAGGGATTGAGGATTTGCTATTGTTCAGCACTCGTTTGCATAACCGCCAATAGTCCTTGGAGCCGAACTTGCGATCAGCTATGCGCTGTCTCATTCTCTCAGCAAACAACCGCTTGGCGTCATTCAGGATTCTCTTGCACTCATTACGAGCAGAAGTGAATAGGTGCCTATTGTGATCATATATTTAGTGTATCAATTTACATGCCCGCTCAGAGATTGTATCTCTGGTACTAATAATAAACCCATTACATATATTGCTTTTACTACAACCACGTTCTCTCGCAGACTTACCTGTCACCTTTCTCATCATAGTTTTAATTAAACAACATTTTCTAGAAAAATATAGCCATGTAGGTAATATTAGACAGATTTTAGACGATAACACAACAATACCTACACGTGCACATAGTAAAAAGAACCTTCAGATATTGGAGGCCATCTACATTAAACCAAAGCAACCCACACTTAATGAAATCACATTTCAATCTGGTCATAATACATTACATTGCATTTAGACATATGGTTCTGTTAACATTTCGGTCACTTACGCGAACTTCGTCTGCTATTCGGTGACTGTTATCGACACATAACAACACAAGATAATATCATCATTGATGGTAGATGTCTTTATGTTAACGTCCCTGTAACCTCTCTGAAGATGGCTCATGTGAGCCGAAAGCTTAGAACTAGCAAAATAAAAAATAATATCCAAATGTTGGAGAATTTTTTTCTTTATTTTCACCTGAAATTAAAGCCCAAATACGTTGTTTAGAACGGCTCATGATTAAACATAATAGGCATTCATTGTCTGTTATATTTAACAGTATATGTTTAGAATATATATATATATATATATATATATATATATATATATATGTGATGTTAAGCATACTGAAGGCAATAAGGAAATGTAGATCTAACTTCGGATTTGACGAAGCGCAAAAATTTACCGGAAATTAAAATCTTCCTTTGCACACAAAACCGGTTGCGAGTGAAAAGGAAAGCGAAGATAAAATATATCGAAGTCCGTCGTCCTTTGCTAAAATATCCCCTGACAAACGCTGTGTCTACAACGACAAGGAAAACACACTATTGCGACAAGATTAACGTTTAAAAATAGACTCTCAACAAAGTAACAAACAGGTCCGACCCATTTAGATAGAAAGCCGTTCTTGCAAACTCGGTTTTTGTAAGAGAAAAAAAAAATGCTTCATGAATTTTTGGTTTTTGTAATCGTGTCGCCCCAAGCAAGGCATTTTACTGCCACTGGTGAGCAGGGGTTTACATAGGAAGTAAGTTATAAGAAAGAGTGACAGATTATAGGAGGTTTCAGGAAGTGCAGAAGAGAAGTATGACTGTGGCCATAATGTGAGGGATCCGTTTATATATTGACTGTGATGTACAATTGATCCCCCACTTTATGACCACATTACAATATTATAGAAATCTTTTTTTTTTTATATATAATCATATCGCTCCAAGCAAGGTATTTTACTGCCACTGTTTTGCAGGGGGTTACATAGGAGGAAAGTTATGAGAAAGAGTGACAGGTTATAGGGGGTGTCAGGAAGAGGGTAGGAGAAGGATGAGACTGCTGATGAGAGGGTAGTGGACGAAGAAAGGAGCATGAGAAAGAGGATGCAGGTTAGTGCGATAGGAGATGACTGTTGACTTTATATTTGAATTCTTGAAGATTGTAGCTGTTGAAAAAGAAAGTAAACGCAAGGGAATTCCACAGGCGGGAAGTGCGAGAAAAGAAGCTACTGGAGTAGAATTTGCGTTTACAATTTATTGGTTTCACAGTAAAAGGGTGGGACCTAGTTGCTAATCTTGTGGCTCGAGTAAATTCATCCAAGGGGGGTTACCAGTGAGCTAAGTTCATCTGAGCAGAAGCCATGATAGTATGAAAGTATTTAAATCAAGTGTCTTAGGAAATCACACCTCTGTCGTAATTTATTATTTTCCCCCGTGATATAACGCTGAAAATATACTTTTGGTATTAATGTATTTTTTCTCATTCTTGTTAATCTAAACTTCAGCTGTCCCGTCAGACGCTCGTAAATTGAAGCAGAATTTTATTATGCACAAGCAGTATGGCCCGGCGTTGCTCGGGTGTAATGAAAGATTTAAAACTAATCCATGGTCCTGGAGCTCAGACTCTTTGGATGTTGGCACGAAAGACTAAAAAGCAATAGTTGTTTCAGTTAAAGCGAAACCGTAGACTGAAAGAACAATGAATGGATGTAAATCAAATTTTGATTTCCTGGTATCGATATCAAACAATGTTTTTCGTCGTAAACTGAATTTTGAAGGCTAAATAAGTCCTCTGAGTAAATGGTATCATGGCTGAGACTAAGAACTACAAGCAAAAACTAAAATAAAAGGGCTGAAAAACTGATTTTGATCAGACCCGGTATCTTGCCTTATATATATATATATATATATTATCGATTTTCTGCACTATTGTAAGAATTGCAACCTTGAAACTTCTGAATATCGCTTCTTATGTCTTTGTCTATGAGTGTATCAAATTTGATTAAAATCGGACCACTCCTTCTATAACCCAATTTTTTCGATTATCGATTTTCTGTATTTATCGGGTGTACCTCGACACAAAACCTAGCTAAGAACACTCGCAGACGCTTATATTACAACTGTGCAAATTTTCAAGAAAATCGATTCAGCCGTTTCAGATTCTATAGGTAACGGACACACACACACACACACACACAGTTCCATTTATAAATAAGTTTAGATAGTTAAAATAAAATAAAAAAGATAACATAATATATTGTCATTCACACTTCAGCTGTCTGATGGGACACGTAAACTGTGGCTGAACCCTGAGATGAATAGCAGGAGCAACCGACGAGATATGGCAACAGTATTCAATGCACGGTAGATTTATAAATGTGCATGATGGATTCTGACGATTTAACAAGGTATTTATACGAAAATGAATATGACGATCTCGCCTAGGATTCGAACTCAGTCTAGGGATTTATCCTTCACTACCTATGCACCCAACGTAACTATTATGGTTGTTTTTTTTTTCTATCGTTAACAGGCCAAACGGTCCTATTTTATAAAATGAATTCAAAACATGACGATGTCTCCTGGGAGACATCGTGGCACAACTGTGCATCACTTTACTGTTGTTAGTGATTTTGAAGTGTGGCTGGAACTACAGAAGACTTCACCACTATAATCAGGTCATCAGTCTAGCAGTTTAGGTAGGGCCTCATTTGTCGAAATCGTCGAGAGAGATCACAATATTAGTCTCTTTTTTCTCGTAGATATCACAAACTGTCGAATATATATATTCGACACTATAATCAAGTCATCATTCTAACAGTTTAGGTAGGGCCTCATTTGTCGAAATCGTCGGGAAAGATCACTATATTAATCTCTTCTTATCTCGTAGATATCACAAACTGTCGATAATAACGAACCCTATATATACTGTTTTTTTTCTGTACATACGTCAGTCAGTTAAGTGCCATACGTGATACACGCTTGGGCGATCATGTCTCGAAAGAGACATGACTGACTGGGCAGAACATTATCCCGCAGTAGGTTGCCATTGCTTTCTGCGGTAGACTGGTTGCCGACCAAGGCTATAGAACCCAATCTGTCCTGTTATTTAACCCATAACTGGAAGGAAGAGACGGATTAATATCTTTCCCAAGGGTATTTGCGCGAAAGTGAATGCAATGGATTAAGCTGGAATTCGAACTCGAATTCTAAAATCGAATAATATATTAAAACCATAATTAATAACAAATGCACAAGTACAATGCAAACTGAAGTACCTTTCAAGTAGGGGGCGTGCCGAGTTAGAAAATGGGGGTTAGAAATAGTGGTCTTTACTTCGATTTGTGTCACTTGTGGGAAATAATGAACTATTTACTCGTGAAGGTGCAAACTTACCATCGTGTAAAACATGCAGACAGTTGAATTCTCATCTTCCCCGTCCGGACAATGGATAACGCCGTCACACAGTTCCGTGTCCCGTATACAGGTGGAGGCACCTGACCGATCTAAACCGGGACAGGCCAGCTGGAAACTCGAATCTTTCTTTGGACATACTGCAAAGGAAAAAAAGATTAGACAAAAAATATTAAGAAGCCCGAAATGACAAATTATTATAATACAACTAGCAGTATAGCCCGGCGTTGCCCGGGTGTAATGAAAGCTTTAAAACTAATCCATGGCCCTGGAGCTCAGACTCTTTGGACGTTGGCACGAAAGACTAAAAAGCAATAGTTGTTTCCAGTTAAAGCGAAACCGTAGACTGAAAGAAAAATGAATGAATGTAAATCAAATTTTCATTTCCTGGTATCGATATCAAAGTTTTTTTCGTCAAAACCTGAATTTTGAAGGCTAAATAAGTCCTCTGAGTAATGGTATCATGATTGAGACTAAGAACTACAATTATACCTAATTAGAGCCAAACCCGAAGCAAAAACTAAAACAAAAGGGCTGAAAAAATACAGACATACAGGCAGATAAACAGACACACATACAAACATCTTGCCTTATATATATATATATATATATATATATATATATATATATATATATATATATATTATCGATTTTCTGCACTATTGTAAGAACTGCAACCTTGAAACTTCTGAATATCATTTCTTATGACTTTGTCTATGAGTGTATCAAATTTAATTAAAATTGGAGCACTTCTTCTATAACCCGATTTTTTCGATGATCGATTTTCGATATTTATCGGGGGTACCTCGCCACACAACCTAGCTAAGAACACTCACAGACGCTTATAATCTAGCAACCATCTTAGATATTAGATGTTTTACAGAGCAAATGTAAAAAATCGGCTCCATTGACCAAAAAGTGCGAAAGGGAAAATTGCTGAACTTAAAACTCAAAAAGTATGTGTCGACCTGGCTTCCCTGTAGATATATGTCCCTAGAAAGTTTGAATGGCGTAGCTTAAAAATGTAGGTGTGCATACCTTACAGTCACACACGGACTTACAGATTGCCTTTTATATAGAGAGATGGATTCTGACGAGATTTATTGTAAATCGTCGAAATGTGTAATATTCTTTCTACAGAAAATGAATTCATACAACACAATTCGTAAAATCTGATTGAATTTTCTCTGAACAGGAAATTTAATTAATAAGAGCATTTCTGTGCAAACTAATTCAAGTAATTTTACCAATATGCTTTAATAAAAATGAAAATGTTATTTTTTATTATTAAATTATTGATGTCATGAATATGCATACACCTGGGTTCCTTCTCACAGTAATATGATTTGCTGGTGTCAGCCATAAATACAGACTAAAGCAGGGACACCTAGGACTACGCCTATTGGAATGCCTATTGACTATGCCTCGCCTATGCATACTGCATACGACTACGACGAGTACCAGTCCATTACAGCTACCTGTTGATTGTCCTTCCCGGTTACATTTGCCAATACCACTTAGCTACTTATAATATATATATCTATCCCTTTCCGGAACATATCAATTACAATAACATTTATTTATTTTAATCAGTTAACCCCGAGCAAGGCGACAAAGCCACTAAGACGCAAGTGGAAACTGGTAGTGAAAGTGAAGGAAAAGACATTTTAAAGGGAACCGGGAGACCTAATCCTAAATAGGAAACAAGGGATAAACCTCTCCTATTCAAAAGACCGTGGAGCAGTAAGGTAGGAGGCTTTGGTACAGTGACAAACGTTGCTAAGGGCAACGAGCGATAAAAGAAGGAGAAAGGGTTGATAGAAAAAGACTTATTTTTCTCGACAGATCTAGTCCGGAAGTTTTCACAGGCCACTGACCGACTTTCAAGTAAAAAACGGCGAATTCTCTACTAACTCTTAAAATGGCGGCTAATTTGTCATTGCTCAATTTCGTTTCGTCTTTCCTCTTCTCGTTCGACGCACGTATGTCCAACCATGCTTGTAAATATATCATCGGAAGTGTTCATATTTTGCTGTGTTTAAAACAGCGGAACCTTTATTTGTTTGTCGCTTTGTCATTTGTTCTTTGTTTTTCGGCCATTCATGTTGCGGCTTCACGTCTGCTTCAGTCATAAATCTGATCACATGACATTCACGCTGGCCGAGGCGAAGTCTGAAGTCATGAAGTGAATATTCATCATACTTTTTTTCCTTATATTTCTGCGCATGTTCTCTTCTCCAATTCACTTTCTTTCTTTCTTTCTTTCTTTTCTTTCTTTTCCTCTTTTACTTTTCTTTCTTTCTTTCTTTCTTTGTCTGCTTTTCTTTCTTTCTTTCTTTCTTTCTTTCTTTCTTTTCCTACTTTTCTTTCTTTTCCTACTTTTCTTTCTTTCTTTCTTTCTTTCTTTCTTTCTTTCTTTCTTTCTTTCTTTCTTTCTTTCTTTCTTTCTTTTCTTTCTTTCTTTCTTTCTTTCTTTCTTTCTTTCTTTCTTTCTTTCTTTCTTTCTTTTCTTTCTTTTCCTTTCTTTTCTTTCTTTCTTTCTTTCTTTCTTTCTTTCTTTCTTTCTTTCTTTCTTTCTTTCTTTCTTTCTTTTCCTTTACTTTTCTTTCTTTCTTTTCCTACTTTTCTTTCTTTCTTTCTTTCTTTCTTTGCTTTTCTTTCTTTCTTTCTTTCTTTCTTTCTTTCTTTCTTTCTTTCTTTCTTTCTTTTCTTTCTTTCTTTCTTTCTTTCTTTCTTTCTTTCTTTCTTTCTTTCTTTCTTTCTTTCTTTCTTTCTTTTCTTTCTTTCTTTCTTTCTTTCTTTCTTTCTTTCTTTCTTTCTTTCTTTCTTTCTTTTCCTTTCTTTTCTTTCTTTCCTTTCTTTTCTTTCTTTCTTTCTTTCTTTCTTTCTTTCTTTCTTTCTTTCTTTCTTTCTTTCTTTCTTTTCCTTTCTTTTCTTTCTTTCTTTTCCTTTACTTTTCTTTCTTTCTTTCTTTCTTTCTTTCTTTTCCTTTACTTTTCTTTCTTTTCCTACTTTCTTTCTTTCTTTCTTTCTTTCTTTCTTTCTTTTTTCTTTCTTTCTTTCTTTCTTTCTTTCTTTCTTTCTTTCTTTTCCTTTCTTTTCTTTCTTTCTTTCTTTCTTTCTTTCTTTGCTTTTCTTTCTTTCTTTCTTTCTTTCTTTCTTTTCCTTTACTTTTCTTTCTTTTCTTTACTTTCTTTCTTTCTTTCTTTCTTTCTTTCTTTCTTTCTTTGTTTCTTTGCTTTCTTTCTTTCTTTCTTTCCTACTTTTCTTTCTTTCTTTTCCTACTTTTCTTTCTTTCTTTCTTTCTTTTCCTACTTTTCTTTCTTTTCCTACTTTTCTTTCTTTCTTTCTTTCTTTCTTTGTCTACTTTTCTTTCTTTCTTTCTTTCTTTCTTTTCCTTTACTTTTCTTTCTTTCTTTCTTTTCTTTTCTTTTCTTTCTTTCTTTCTTTCTTTCTTTCTTTCTTTCTCATTGTTCGTTCATTTCTCTCTTTCAAATTTTTTCTTCACATTTTTAACGATTTTTCCTTCACCCTTTTTTTCATTCATAATTTCGTTTCGTTTTTCTTTTTTTCTATAATCTCTATTTCTCATTCGTAAATTCTTTCTCTCTTTTTTTTCTGTCAGCTCTATTTTTTCATTCATTAGTTCTTTCTCTCTTTCTTTTTTTATCATGATTTTTCAACTACCTTTCTTTTTCCTTTCATTTCTTTCTTTCTTTTTTCTTTCTTTCTTTCACGACTTTTCAATAACCTTTGTTTTTCTTTCATCATTTCTTTCTTTTTTTCTTTCTTTCTTTCTCCTTTAACGACTTTTCAGTTACCTTTGTTTTTCTTTTTTCTTTCTTTCTTTTTCCTTTCCTTCCTTCTTTCTTTTTTCTTTCACGACTTTTCAATTACCTTTGTTTTTTCTTTCATCATTTCATTCTTTTTTTCTTTTACAATTTTTTAATTACCTGTTTTTTCTTTCAACGTTTTCTATGTTTCATTCGTTTTTCTTTCACGATTTTTCTTCCACCAACAACACACTCCTTGTTTCTATAAAACTGTGATTTTAGTCAGGCATTCATTACACCTACCCGACAAATCCGACTTTGCATGATACCAAATTCGTACCATTTTTGAAAGATCCAAAAGACAGTGCGATGTCGAATTCCATCGAATTTCCCGAATTGATAAACCCGAATCAATTTCCTCTTCAGGTTTTTTGAAGTACTTTTTGTTTTATGGTTAAAAAATGTTAATGACTAAATCAGCATTTCCTCCAAGAGTTTACTACGGCAAACGTAATACTACACAACTCACTTTTTGTCGGTGAGAAACATTAATTTGAAAATTCTTGCAAAAATTCAGATAATGATCAGATTTTGATAAAACTTTTAGGACTTATTCACAAATGAGTGAAATTATATTTGAAATCATGAAATCTTGGTAAAAATATTTTTTTACATATGTTACCCCACCACTTCAATTAATTTTCTGATGCTGCAATTATCTGCTTTCATTCTGTTTACATTTACATTATCGACATATGATATGGTAAAATATTAAGAACGATACGGAATAGGGAGATGTGGAGATCCATTATCGCCTACATCCTGAAATAACACGGCACAAGAAGAAGAAGAAGAAGAAGAAGAAGAAGAAGAAGAAGAAGAAGAAGAAGAAGAAGAAGAATCTTGCACATTTACAAATCCACTCTTGGACCGTGCATTGAATTCCTCTTCTTCTTCTTCTTCTTCTTCTTCTTCTGTGTGCCCTGTCCCTTCAGGATGTAGGCGATCATGGTTCTCCACATCTCTCTATCCATTGTGGCTCTTAGTATGTTTGCTCCTGTTGCACCTCGCAACCCCCGTTCCGTCATCCACCTGATCAGGCCCTGCAAATATGTTATCCGCTGCCTTCCTCTGTCTCTTTTTGCTTCTATCTGGTCAGTCAGTATCAGGTTCTCCAGGCTCTCCTTCCTTAATGCTTGTCCCAGGAACTTCAGTTGTCTCTTCCTGATGCTCAGTATTAATTTCCTTTTTGTTGCCATTCTTCAACACCTCATCGTTGGTTACATGCTCAGTTCACGATATCCGCAGCATCCTTCTGTAGAACCACATTTCCGCTGCTTCAAATTTTGTCCTCATTTTCGATTATATTGTCCAGCATTCACTGCCGTTTTGAAGAACTGACATCACATAGCAATCCAGCACTCTTTTCTTTGTTTCTAGTGAAATTTTCCTGTGTGTTAGTACTTTACTCAGCTTCTGGAACGCGTCCTTTGCCATGCCAATTCGCCTTCGGATCTCTGTGTGGCACTTTCCATCTCCTGTTAGAACACTTCCGAGGTATTTAAATTTTTATGCTTGCTTGATTCTGGTATCCCCCACCTGTATTTGGCATTTTGGGTTCCACCTTTTGATGATGACCATGCATTTAGTTTTCTTAAAGTTTATTGAATACTGCTGCTATATCTGGTCAGGTGCCTATCCCGTGTCGTTCTTAATATTTTTTCTCTTTGTATCTCTCCGAAACCCCATTCCGCCATCTATTTGCTCAAGCCCAGCAAGTAGGTCTCGTGCTGCGTACCCGCGTCTCTCTTTTCGTCCCGTGAGTATCAGGTTCTCCAAGCCTTTTTTCCTCATTACGTGTCCCAAAAACCTCACTTGTCTTTTTTCGATGCCAAACATAAGTTTCCTTTTCGTTTGCATTTTCTCCAAAACCTCGTCGTTGTTCCTTTTTTTGTCCATGGTATCCTCAGCATCCTTCTGTAGAATCCCATTTCTGTTGCTTCGAGTCTCAACTAGACTAGAATATCATCTCGGGGTTCTTGACAAAATCATAGTTTTTATAGTTAATGCGTTGCATTCCCTTACGCGCAAATACCCTTGGGAAAGGTATTAATCCGTCACTTCCCTCTAGTTATGAGTTAAATAACAAAACAGATTGGGTTCTATAGTTTTGGCTGGCAACCAGTCTACCGCAGAAAACAATGGCAACCTACTGCGGGATAATGTTCTGCCCAGTCACTCATGTCTCTTTCGAGACATGATCGCCCAAGCGTGTATCACGTATGGCGCTTGACTGACTGAGTAATGTTTTATGATCTTTTCAAAATACGTTCTCCTTAAAAGGTTATGCTCTTTTTTAATTAGGCAGGCATTATATATATATATAATTCTATCAATAGAATTTAGTCTGGTGGAGATTCGAAGCAACCGAGATGTTATCCTGACAACGACGAGGTTTTGAAGAGAAGGCGGGAAGTGCGAGAAAAGAAACTGAAGTAGAAGAGGCGGTGACATTTAACTATTTCAACGATAAAAGTGTGTGACCTAAATGCAAATCAAGTAGCACGCGTAAATTCATGTGGTTTGGCCACCAAAGAAAAAGGCTTATCAGTGCAGTTGCCATGGAAATAGTTGTAGAAACGACAGAGGGAAGCCACATTACGTCGGTGGGGACGTGACTGAAGCCGAGGTGCCAAGTTCGGAACGATTATATTGCAGATTCTTTGGATTTCGTTAGCAGAAGAAGAAGAAGAAGAAGAAGAAGAAGAGGAGGAGGAGGAAGAAGAAGAATGTGAAAACAGAGGTGGAGGGTTAAAAAAAAAAGGAAAACAAATATAAAGTAGTGAGTAATAAGAACGAAGAAAAGGATGGTAAACAATAGAAGACGAAAAAGAAGAAGAAGAAGAAGAAAAAGTGGAAAGAAGAAGAAGAAGGAAAAGGAGGAAGAAGAAGAAGAACAAGGAGGAGGAAAAAGAAGGACAGAAAGAAGAAGAGAAGAAAAAAGAAGAAGAAGAAGAAGAAAAGGAGGAGAAAGAAGAAGAAACGGAGGAAAAGAACAGAAGAAGAAGAAGAAGAAGAAGAAGAAGAAGAAGAAGAAAAGTGGAAAGAAGAAGAAGAAAAGGAGGAGAAAGAATAAGAACAAGAGGAGGAAAAAGAAGGACAAGAAGAAGAAGAAGAAGAAGAAGAAGAGGAAGAAGAAGAAGAAGAAAAAGAGGAGGAAGAAGAAGAAGAAGAAGAAGAAGAAGAAGAAGAAGAAGAAGAAGAAGAAGAATGTGAAAAGAGAGGTTGAGAGGTAAAACAAAAAAGGAAATCTAATATAAAGTAGTGAGTAATAAGAATGGGGAAAAGGAAGGTAAGCGATAGAAGAAGAAGAAGAAGAATAGGAAGAAGAAGAAGAAGAAAAAGAGGAGGAAGAAGAAGAACAATAGGAAGAAGAAAAAGAAGAAAAAGAGGAAGAAGAAGACAAAGAAGAAAAAGAGGAAGAAGAATAGGAAGAAGAATAGGAAGAAGAAGAAGAAGAAAAAAGAAGAAGAAGAAGAAGAAAAAAAAGAGGAGGAAAAAGAAGAACAATAGGAAGAAGAAAAAGAAGAGGAAGAAGAAGAAGAAGACAAAGAAGAAAAAGAGGAAGAAGAAGAAGAATAGGAAGAAGAAGTAAAAGAGGAGGAAGAAGAAGAACAATAGGAAGAAGAAAAAGAAGTAAAAGAGGAAGAAGAAGAAGACAAAGAAGAAGAAGAAGAAGAAGAAGAAGAAGAAGAAGAAGAAAAAACATGAAGCACAGAACTTTGTCATTCATTTCCCTAAGATTGTTTTAGCATATAATAATTTATATGTCCTGTTCTCCCGACTTGTTTTATGTAAATGTCAAATATTACTGGAAAGCAATTTTTGTTATTAAGTTTTGTTATTAAATTATATTTTAAGATTAAATTTACAATATCCAATTGTCGACACGACTTCAAGAGTGAGATTCGTGTGAAGAGAAACACAACAATTCAGAACCGAAAACTCTTGAAATTGTCAATCTAATGAGGGCTTCTGATTATTCCTAACATGTATTTTTATTCATATTCTTAAAAAAAGTATTTGTTGAGTATTTCTATTTAATTTACTGCTAATTAATAAAATAGCGGCCTTAAAAATCACGAATAATTACAGTTTATTACGTACCACAAAAGATTCGCTCAAAAATGAGTATTTTCTTCTTCTATGTGCTTTGTTCCTTCAGGACGTAGGCGATCATGGCTTTCCGTGTCTCCCTATCCCTGGTGGCTCTTAACACACCTTCTTCTGTTGCCCCATGAAACCCTTTAAATATGTTATCCGCTGCTTTCCTCTGTCTCTTTTTCCCTCTATCTGGCCTGTTAGTATCAGGTTCTCCAAGCCCTCCTTCCTCATTGCATGTCCCAGGAACTTGAGCTGTCTCTTCATGATGCTCAGTATTAATTTCCTTTTCGTTTTCATCCTTTCCAAAACCTCATCATTGCTCACACGCTCGATCCATGATATTCTCAGCATCCTTCTGTAGAACCACATTTCAGTTGCTCCAAGTTTTTCCTTCATCTTTGATGATATTGTCCAGCATTCACTGCCATATTGAAGAACTGACATCATATAGCAATCCAGTACTCTCTTCTTTGTTTCTAGCGAAATTGTCCTGTTTCTTAATACTTTGCTCAACTTCTGGAATGCTTCTTTCGACATGCCAATTCGCCTTCGGATCTCAGTGTCGCACTTTCCATCTTCTGTTATAACACTTCCCAGGTATTTAAATTTTTGTACCTGCTTGATTTTAGTATCCCCGACCTGTATTTGGCATATTGGGCTGCCCCTTTTAACTGATGACCATGCATTCGGTTTTCTTGTAGTTTATTTGTAGTCCTTTCTTGTCACTATCTTCAGCTACCTTCTGTAGGAGGTCCTGTAGTTTCCTTAAATGCCCCAAACAGAATAAAAACAAAGTTTTATTGTTTATTTTTTTAACCATTTGACTCCAAACAAGGCAGGACCACCACTAGTGCGTAGGGGGTTACATTGAGAAAAAAAAATGAGTTACAGGGGATGTCGAAGAAAGGATAAAATTAGGATGGGAATCTAGGAGATATAAAATGGCAACTGACGTTACGTTTAATTTTTGGCGATTATATCTGTCAGTGATACAACAAAAATGGAAGGGAGTTCCCCCCTCGCGATTCAACGGGAGAGGGGGCATCAAAAGGGACCAAAGCCTCCCTCCACTTTTATAAGCTTCAAAAATGTAAGATTTTGATAAAATTTGATCTTAGCACTTTTCCCTCTGCGTTTTCTTTCTCATTTCGCTTTTTAAGGACACATAAAATTTTTTTTTTATAATCATATCGCCCCAAGCAAGCCATTTTGGTGCCACTGTTTTACAGAGGGTTACATAGGAGGAAAGTTATGAGAAAGAGTGACAGGTTATAGGGAGTGTCAGGAAGTGGGTAAGAGAAGGCTGAGACTACTGACGAGAGTGGAGTGGACGGAGAAAGGAGCATGAGAGAGAGAGGATGCGGGTTAGTGAGATAAGAGATGACTATTGACTTTACATTTAAATACTTGGAGATTGTAGCTGTCGGGGAAGCAAGTAGATGGAAGAGAATTCCACAAGCGGGAAGTGCGAGAAAAGAAGCTACTAGAGTAGAATTTGCTTTTACAATTTATTGGTTTCATAGTAAAAGGGTGCGATCTAGTTGCTAATCTTGTGGCTCGAGTAAATTCGTATAGAGGGGTCACCAGTGAGCTAAGGTCATCGGAGCAGAAGCCGTGAAAGTATTTGTAGAAGAGACATAAGGAAGCCCCGTTGCGCCGGTGAGAAAGTGACTGTATATAAGCTGCCAAGTCGGGATCTGTTAGATTACAGATTCTCCGTTGGACCCCTAGGTAGATAGGAGCACCCGACCAGGTATGGCAGCAGTATTCAATGCACGGGTGGATGATAGATTTATATATGTGCAGGATTGTTTCAGATGGAAAAAAACCTTCCTGGTCCTACACAGAGAACCGACTTTCTTAGCAGCGGATTTAGCTATGGATTCTATATAGTCACTCCACTTGAGGTCTGTTGTGAGAGTTGAGCCGAGGAGACGTAGTATTTTTCTTTCAGGGAGACTAGCATGATCCATGCTAATGGGGGTAGGAGCGATTGTCTGTTAATAGATAGCAGCTTCGCTTTGGAAACATTAAAATTCACCAGCCATTTCTTACCCCAGTCCGCCACGGATTGGAGGTTCTTCAAGCTCGGCAGCGAGGTTTGCTTTGTCAGCCTCAGCAGATTCTTGGTCGATACGAGAGTAAACTGTAGTGTCGTCAGCGTATATGCCTACTTGGGATCTTATTATATCTGGGAGATCGTTAATGTAGATAAGAAAAAGCATATGACAGAATATAGCCTTGAGGGACACCCGCGTTCGTATGATAGTATTGGGAGGTATGCCCGTTCAATACAACCTTCATTGTGTGATTTGAAAGGAATGACTGGATAAGGTCAAACAATTGTTCAGTTATACTATAACCTCGCAGCTTGCAAAGAAGCAGGGACAATATTCTTCTTAGCGTGTGTGCTGTACTTATCAAGACAATTGTTTTTGCATTTCTTTTAAACTTGAAGTTCCAGGCAATTTTTTCTATATGTTGTTGTGTTCTTCTTTTTCATTATTCAAGCGCACCTGCTATTACTGTCTAGGGCGCTGGTGTAAATCCCATAGAATTGCGATGTCTTCTATCTTTTTCAGCAGTATATATACTAAAATCAGAACGATACAGAGAAGATTAGCATGGCCCCTGCACAAGGATGACACGTGAAGCGTTTCATATTTTTTTGGATGTGAGTTATGGTGCAATGGATATCGGCCCGGAACGACAAATCGGGAGCCGAATTCGAAATCCAGTTGAATTCATTGCATTCTCTTACGCACAAATACTCTTGGGAAAGGTATTAATCCGTCTCTTCCCTCCAGTTATGGGTTAAATAATAGGACAGACTGGGTTCTATATATACTGAGCATAAAGTGGGGGATCAGTTTTATATTGTTATGAAGTAATATACTGATCCCCCACTAATTACTACTTAATAATATAATACATCTCTTCCCGCTCTAGCTATGAGTCAAATAATAGGGCAGATCGAGTTCTATAGCTTTGGTCGGCACCAGTTTACTGCAGGAAGCAATGGCAACCTACTGTCCATTGGGGTGTTACAGCATGTTCGTTCAATACTACCTTCATTGTGAGATTTGAAAGGAATGACTGGATAAGGTCAAACACTTGTCCAGTTATACAATAACCTCACAGCTTGCATAAAAGGCCAGCAGGCCAGACTCTGACAAACGTATTTGTAAAAAGAGAGAGGAAAGAAAAAATGTATTTCTTTAATTTTACTTTTGAAAATTAATCAAACAAAACTTTTAAAATTTATTCCAAACTTTAAATACTTTTAGCCTCCCTTTAGAAAAAATCTGGGAATTTTTTAACAAATGTTTGCCAATTGGAGTAGATAGACTGCACTATCGCCCGGTTCATACTCCACCCACGTCTATTGAACAGGTGTAGAGGCTCATCTCTTGTTCCCTGTTTAGGATGTGGTTTCCGGCTTTCTCTTTTCCAATCTTTTCACTCTTATGTAGCCCCCTGCACATCAGTGGCGTTACCGCCTTGCTCGGGGTGATATGATTAAAAAAAAAGAAAAAAAAAAAAAGAGAAACTAAGAAAAGGAATCACGTAGGAGTGCTTCAATCCCGACAATGATATTGTCCTCAACTAAAATAAATAAATAAATAAATAAATAAATAAAAGAGACACTTTTAAATCTTATTTTAACAATCTTACGATATACGATTAAAGGGCAATAAAAGCCTTTTAAAACTCTTATCTTCTTTGTTGTGTGTGTTTTTTTAAAAATATCTTTTTCAAATTTAGAAAGCTCTTCTGGTTTAAATGGTCGAATTATTAAATCAACTTTTGTAGGGCATTTGAAATGAGGACTCAGTAGGCAGAAGATGATTAAACTGTAAAATAAATATAGTTTGTAATGAATTTCTCGGCGAAAGACAGAGTTAAGAGCAGATAAACAAAAACACTTTTGTTACTGCGAACATGGAATCGAAATTACACCTGGGAGAGAGAAAAACTAATTTAAAAACATGGCGGCAGAATAATTAGAAAATCTTGTCATATTTAAATATGCGTAGGAGGATATAAACTAATCCGTAAGCGTAAATACATGCGCACGATTGCCCCACCTACACATATACAGGGTGCAATGGATCAATTGTCGTCGAAATGGCGTAAAAACGAAAACAACACTGGCGTTTCATTTTAACAGATAGTAGCAGTATAGCTCGGCGTTGCCCGGGTGTAATGAAAGCTTTAAAACTTATCCATGGTCCTGAAGCTCAGACTCAGCCTTAAGAATATTTGAAATAATAAAATAATTGCGACAATTTAACAATCGCACCTAATATATATACTAGCAGTATAACCCGGCGTTGCTCGGGTGTAATGAAAGCTTTAAAACTAATCCATGGTCCTAGAGCTCAGACTCTTTGGACGTTGGCACGAAAGACTAAAAAGCAATTGTTTTTTCCAGTTAAAGCGAAACCGTAGACTGAAAGAAAAATGAATGGATGTAAGTCAAATTTTGATTTCCTGGTATCGATATCAAATCAGTTTTTATCGTCGTAAACTGAATTTTGAAGGCTAAATAAGTCCTCTGAGTAAATGGTATCATGGCTGAGACTAAGAACTACAATTATACCTACTTAGAGCCAAACCCGAAGCAAAAACTAAAATAAAGGGACTGAAAAAATATAGACATACAGGCAGATAAACAGACACACACATAAACATCTTGTCTTATATATATATATATATATATTATCGATTTTCTGCACTATTGTAAGAACTGCAGCCTTGAAACTTCTGAATATCGTCTCTTATGTCTTTGTCTATGAGTGTATCAAATTTGATTAAAATCGGACCACTCTTTCTATAACCCGATTTTTTCGATTATCGATTTTCGATATTTATCGGGGGTACCTCGACAGAAAACCTAGCAAAGAACACTCGCAGACGCTTATAGTACAAATTGTGTAAATTTTCAAGAAAATCGGTTCAGCCGTTTCAGAGTCTATATGTAACGGACACACACACACACACACACACACACACACACACACACACACACAGATAAAGTTCCATTTATAAATAAGTTCAGATTAGATATTTATCAAAATTACACAACGACCTGAAAAGACACGATATACAGAAAAAAATCCTTAAGTTTTGGGCCCAGAATAAAAAGATATATCAAAAGAACGGTTTTTCCTTTGGCACTAGTATTATTTTAACTACCTTCAGTCAGTTAAGTGCCATAAGCGATTCACGATTTGGACGATCATGTCTCGAAAGAGACATAACTGACTGGACAGAAGAGTAGGTTGCCGTTATTTTCTGTGGTAGACTGGTTGCCAGCCAATGCTATAGAACCCAATCTGTCCAGTTATTTGACTCATAACTGGAGGGAAGAGGCGGATTAACACCTTTCTCAAGTGAATACAAGGAATTCAACTTGAATTCGAACTCCCCCACCCACGCGATCTCTCTTTTTGTGTCGATATTCACTGTACCACACCGCACAACTACCTTCACTCCCTCGAAATGTTTGTTATTTTAAAAAGCGATGATTAGCATTTTAATAAAACCGAAGCATAAGAAAATGAAGCTATACATTCTTTTGTTCGTTGGGAATGGTTTATTTGCAAGAATAATTTTATATTTATAACTTTCTGAAAATGCGAATCAACTAATCCAATGCAATGTTTATCATTTATCAATTTATAAAAAAGTAGAAAAATAATCAATTTTAATCACAACTTTATAAAAAAAATGTAGACAAATATTTATAAAAATTGTCAAATATTAAAACTTAAATAAACACACAATAGCGACAAATTATAATTATAAATTTTGAAAAAAAAAAGTTTTTCATGTCATTTCTTTAATTTGTTACATCAATTCACTAAAACAGGTCGGGAGGATCTTTTTCTCTTACATATTTTGATAATTTTGTAATTTTTAATAAATCTTTGAAAAAAAAAATTCTTTTTAAATTTATCCTTTGAAAATGGTAAATAAATTTTTCTAAAAGGTAAATAAATGCTTGAACCTCCTCATAAGCGGACCGAATGATTGTCGAAAGCATCCATGTTTTTGATATGAAGTCTTGTATTGTACAGCGAAACAATTCTAAAAGAAATAAAACCCTTGCCAGGATTCGTCATTGGCGGCCACAAAATACGCAGATGACACAGTACTGGTAGCGGACACAGAAATAAAAATGTAGGGCCCCCTACAAAGGGTAACAACATAATTATTTAGTCTATCTACTCCAATTATATATATAAAAGGCAAGATGTTTGTGTGTGCCTGTTTATCTGGCTGTATGTCTGTATTTTTTTCAGCCCTTTTATTTTAGTTTTTGCTTCGGGTTAAGTAAGTATAATTGTAGTTCTACCATTTACTCAGAAGACTTATTTAGCCTTCAAAATTCAGTTTACGCCGAAAAAGACTTATTTGTTATCGATACCAGGAAATCAAAATTTTACTAACTTCCATTCATTTTTCTTTCAGTCTACAGTTTCGCTTTAACTGGAAACAACTATTGTCTTTTAGTCTTTCGTGCCAACGTCCAAAGAGTGTGAGCTCCAGGACCATGGATTAGTCTTAAAGCTTTCATTACACCCGAGCAACGCCGGCTTTTACTGCTATTTTTACATAAATCTTTGAAAAAAAAAAGATTTCTTTTCAAATGTATTCTTTAAAAATGGTAAATAATAAATTTTTATAAAAGATAAATAAATGCTTGAACCTGCTCATAAGTGGACCGAAATGATTGTCGAAATCATCCATGTTTTTGATATGAAGTATTGTATTGTACAGCGAAACAATTCTAAAAGAAATAAAACCCTTGCCAGGATTCGTCATTGGCGGCCACAATCTCAACAAGATACGCAGATGACACAGTGCTGGTAGCAGACACAGAAAGTTGCAAGAGAAAGCGGAAAGACAGAACTAAGCATAAACTTAAAAAAGAAATCACTGAATACATGTCATGAGCAAAAAGAAGACCCCAAAATGTTACCTACATGTCGGGAAAACCAAAATTAAAACATGTAAAGAAATTTAAATACTTTGGAATGGTTCTGAGAGAGGATGGAAAATGGGGCACTGAGATTCGAAGACTCATCGGCATGGCCCAAAACGCATTTCAAATTGTCTGCAATCTCGCATGACATCGTGGAGTCATTTCTGTCGCATTAGTTATTTGACTCATAGCATTCTCTACAAGAGAAATAAAATCCTTGCCAGGATTCGTCATTGGTGGCTACAATCTCAACAATGTAAGATACGCAGATGACACAGTGCTGATAGCAGAAACAGAAATAAAAATGCTGGACCTCCTACAGCAAGTTGTAAGAGAGAGTAAGAAGAGAGGACTAAGTATAGTCATCAGCAAAAAGAAGACTCTAAAAAATACCAACTATAGGTTGGAGAAACTAAAATAAAACAAGTTGGTTCTCTGTGTAGGGCCAGGAAATTTTTCCCGTCCCAAACAATCCTGCACATATACAAGTCTATCATCCGCCCGTGCATTGAGTATTGCTGCCATATCTGGTCGGGTGCTCCTGCTATCCACCTAGGTGTCCTTGACAAAATCCAACGGAGAATCTGTAATGTGATCAATCCCGACTTGGCAGCTCAGATACAATCACTTTCTCACTGGTGCAATGTGGCTTCCCCGTGTCTCTTCTACAAATACTTTCATGGCATCTGCTCCGATAAACTTAGCTTGGGGTGATATGATTATAAAAAAAAATTCTATACTATTATAATGTAGATATAAAGTGGGGGATCAATTCTACATTACAATCAATATATAAACTGATCCCTCACTTTATGGCCACAGTCATCCTTCTCTTACCATCCGCCCGTGCATTGAATACTGCTACCATATTTGGTCGGGTGCTCCTGTTATCCGTCTAGGTGTCCTTGATAAAATCCAACGGAAAATCTGTAATGTGATCGATCCCGACTTGGCAGCTTAGATACAGTCGCTTTCTCACCGACGCAGCGTGGCTTCCCTGTTTCTCTTCTACAAATACGTTCACGGCTTCTGCTCCGATGAACTTAGCTCACTGGTACTCCCTATATACGAATTTCCTCGAGCCACAAGATTAGCAACTAGGCCCCACCCCTTTTACTAGGAAACCAATAAATTGTAAAAGCAAATTCTACTTCATCAGCTACTTTTCTCGCACTTCTCACCTGTGGAATTCTCTTCTGCATACTTGCTTTCCTGACAGTTACAATCTTCAAGAATTTAAATGTAAAGTCAATAGTCATCTTATGTCACACTAACTTACACCCTCTCTCTCATGCTTTTCTACATCCACCCCACTCTCAGCAGTACTCTCTTCCCTCTCCTACATTTATCCTGACACCCCATGCAACCTCTCACTCCTCATAACATTCTTCCTCGTCCACCCCACTCTCATCAGTAATCTCTTCCCTCTCCTACTCTCTTCCTGAAACCCCCTGCAACATTCCTCCTATGTAAGCCCCTGCACAACAGTGGCAGTAAAATGCCTTTATTGGGGCGAAACGATTAAGAAAATGAAATAAAATAAAATAAAACAGGTAAAGAAATTTAAATACCTGGGAAACGTGCTGACAAAGGATGGCAAGTGCAATGTCTAGATCCAAAGATGCATTGGCATGGCCAAGGACGCATTTCAAAAGCTAACCAGATTACTAAGAGACAGGAAAATCTCATTAGAAAGTAAGAAGAGAGTGTCAGATGTATGTCCTTCTGTTGAGCAGTGAAGATTGAACGATCTCCTCAGGGATGAAGGAGAGGCTTGATTAGTTATTTGTAGAGAAATAAAATTCTTGCCGGGATTCGTCATTGGTGGCTACAATCTCAACAATGTAAGATACGCAGATGACACAGTGCTGATAGCGGACACGTAAAGAAAAATGCAGGGCCTCCTACAGAAAGTTGCAAGAGAAAGCGGAAAGAAAGAACTAAGCATAAACTTAAAGAAAAATCACTGAATACATGTCATCAGCAAAAAGAAGACCCCAAAATGTTACCTACAGGTCGGGGAAACCAAAAATAAAACATGTAAAGGAATTTAAATACTTGGGAATGGTTCTGAGAGAGGATGGAAAATACGACACTGAGATTCGAAGACTCATTGGCATGGCCCAAAACGCATTTCAAAAGCTAACGAAGAGTACTGCAAACAGGAAGGTCTCATTAGAAACAAAGAAAACTAAAGTACTAGACTGCTACGTGATATCTGTCCCTCTATATGGCGGCGAATGTTGGACGATCTCTTCTAAGATGAAGGAGAGGCTCGAAATAACGGAAGACACCGAAATACCAACTAAAGGTCACAGATTCTAAAATAAAACAAGTCAAGGAATTTAAATTCCTGGGAAGCGTGCTGACAAAGGATGGCAAGTGCAATGTCTAGATCCAAAGACACATTAGCATGGCCAAGGAGGCATTTCAAAAGCTAACCAGATTACTGAAAGACAGGACAATCTCTTTGAAAACAAAGAAGAGAGTGTCAGGTGTATGTCCTTCTGCAGGGCAGTGAAGATTGAACGATCTCCTCAGGGATGAAGGAGAGGCTTGATTAGTTATTTGTAGAGAAATAAAATCCTTGCCGGTATTCGTCATTGGTGGCTACAATCTCAACAATGTAAGATACGCAGATGACATAGTGCTGATAGCGGACACTGAAATAAAAATGCAGGACCTCCTACAGAAGGTAACAACAGTAAGCGAGAAGAAATGACTAAACACAAACTAAATGTATGGTCATCAGTAAAAAGAAAACTCTAAAAAATGCCAACTACAGGTAGGAGAAACTAAAATAAAACAAGTAAAGAAATTTGAATACCTGGGAAGCGTGCAGACAGAGGATGAAAAGTGCGATGCTGAGATCCAAACATGCATGGAAAGTGAGACAGGGCAAAACAGCAGGAGACATACTTGATAGGCCTGAGCAAATGGATGGCAGAAAGGGGTTTGGGAGAATCTTGACAGCAACAAAAGACAGAGCCATGATGGAAGTCCATAATCGTCTACGTTCTGAAGGGACACGGCACACAAAGAAGAAGTAGTATTGTAACTATTTATATTATTTACATTGTTCGGACTGTTGTCCTCATCTTTGTTGCCATATTCACCTTCAATATCTGTCTATATTTCTGAGATGAGGTATTGTAATTATTTACACTATTTACATTGTTCGGACTGTTGTCCTCATCTTTGTTGCCATATTCACCTTCAACATCGGTCTATATTTCTGAGATGAGGTATTTTAATTATTTACACAATTTACATTGTTAGGATTGCTGTTCTCATCTTTGTTGCCATATTCACCTTCAATATCTGTCTATATTTCTGAGATGAGGTATTGTAATTATTTACACTATTTACATTGTTCGGACTGTTGTCCTCATCTTTGTTGCCATATTCACCTTCAACATCTGTCTATATTTCTGAGATGAGGTATTGTAATTATTTACACTATTTACATTGTTTGGACTGTTGTCCTCATCTTTGTTGCCATATACACTCAATATCTGTCTATATTTGAGATGAGGTATTGTAATTATTTACACTATTTACATTGTTTGGACTGTTGTCCTCATCTTTGTTGCCATATTCACCTTCAATATCTGTCTATATTTCTGAGATGAGGTATTGTAATTATTTACACTATTTACATTGTTTGGACTGTTGTCCTCATCTTTGTTGCCATATTCACCTTCAATATCTGTCTATATTTCTGAGATGAGGTATTGTAATTATTTACACTATTTACATTGTTCGACCGTTGTCCTCATCTTTGTTGCCATATTCACCTTCAATATCTGTCTATATTTCTGAGATGAGGTATTGTAATTATTTACACTATTTACATTGTTAGGACTGTTGTCCTCATCTTTGTTGCCATATTCACCTTCAATATCTGTCTATATTTCTGAGATGAGGTATTGTAATATTATTTACACTATTTACATTGTTCTGACTGTTATCTCTATCTTTGTTGCCATATTCACCTTCATTATCTGTCTATATTTCTGAGATGAGGTATTGTAATTATTTACACTATTTACATTGTTAGGACTGTTGTCCTCATCTTTGTTGCCATATTCACCTTCAATATCTGTCTATATTTCTGAGATGAGGTATTGTAATTATTTACACTATTTACATTGTTCTGACTGTTGTCCTCATCTTTGTTGCCATATTCACCTTCAATATCTGTCTATATTTCTGAGATGAGGTATTGTAATTATTTACACTATTTACATTGTTCGGACTGTTGTCCTCATCTTTGTTGCCATATTCACCTTCAACATCTGTCTATATTTCTGAGATGAGGTATTGTAATTATTTACACTATTTACATTGTTTGGACTGTTGTCCTCATCTTTGTTGCCATATACACCTTCAATATCTGTCTATATTTCTGAATGAGGTATTGTAATTATTTACACTATTTACATTGTCTGGGCTGGATGTCCTCATCTTTGTTGCCATATACACCTTCAATATTCAATTATATTTCTGAGATGAGGTATTGTAATTATTTACACTATTTACATTGTTCGGACTGATGTCCTCATCTTTGTTGCCATATACACCTTCAATATCTGTCTATATTTCTGAAATGAGGTATTGTAATTATTTACACTATTTACATTGTTCGGGTTGATGTCCTCATCTTTGTTGCCATATTCACCTTCAATATCTGTCTATATTTCTGAGATGAGGTATTGTAATTATTTACACTATTTACATTGTTCTGACTGTTGTCCTCATCTTTGTTAAGCACATTCACCTTCAACATGTCTATATTTCTGAGATGAGGTATTGTAATTATTTACACTATTTACATTGTTCGGACTGTCCTCATCTTTGTTGCCATATTCACCTTCAACATCTGTCTACTTCTGAGATGAGGTATTGTAATTATTTACACTATTTGTTGTTTGTTTGGACCATTGTCCTCATCTTTGTTGCCACATACACCTTCAACATCTGTCTATATTTCTGAAATGTGAGGTATTGTAATTATTTACACTATTTACATTGTTCGGGCTGATGTCCTCATCTTTGTTGCCATATACACCTTCAATATCCGTCTATATTTCTGAGATGAGTGTATTGTAATTATTTACACTATTTACATTGTTCGGGCTGATGTCCTCATCTTTATGCTACATATATTCACCTTCAATATCTGTCTATATTTCTGAGATGAGGCATTGCATTTATTTACACTATTTACATTGTTAGGACTGTTGTCCTCATCTTTGTTGCCATATTCACCTTCAATATCTGTCTATATTTCTGAGATGAGGTATTGTAATTATTTACACTATTTACATTGTTCGGACTGATGTCCTCATCTTTGTTGCCATATACACCTTCAATATCTGTCTATATTTCTGAGATGAGGTATTGTAATTATTTACACTATTTACATTGTTCGGACTGATGTCCTCATCTTTGTTGCCATATACACCTTCAATATCTGTCTATATTTCTGAGATGAGGTATTGTAATTATTTACACTATTTACATTGTTCGGACTGATGTCCTCATCTTTGTTGCCATATACACCTTCAATATCTGTCTATATTTCTGAAATGAGGTATTGTAATTATTTACACTATTTACATTGTTCGGGCTGTTGTCTTCATCTTTGTTGCCATATTCACCTTCAATATCTGTTTATATTTCTCAGATGAGGTATTGTAATTATTTACACAATTTACATTGTTAGGATTGCTGTTCTCATCTTTGTTGCCATATTCACCTTCAATATCTGTCAATATTTCTGAGATGAGGTATTGTCACGAAAGTACACTATTTAGATTGTTTCGATTATTGCCCTCGTCTTCATTGTTATATTCAGCTTTAATATCTGCCGATATTTTTGAGATGAGGTATTATTATATACAAATTTATAAAAGATATAGACAAATATTTCTAAAAAATGCCTGTCAAATATGAAAACTTAGATAAAAAGAAAACAAGGACAAACTGTAATTATAAATTTTGAAACATAATGCATTTTCTTCATCTTAATTGTGATACTTGTGAGGTTTCGGCCGCTGTACACTCCGACCATCTTCAGGTGATTGGAATTTTGAACTGAATCTGAAAATTCATATACTGATGTCACTGATAGAAAATAGTGTTAGGGTTAGAGTTAGATCCAGTGACTTGACCCAAAGGGTTGTGAGTTCAATACCTGGCTAAAGCAGTGGTGAACAAAAACTTAGAAAGTTGAATTAAATGGAGGTAACTAAGACCTCCATGAATCATCAAACGAGAACAATCTGACCCAAAAGGGTTCGGTTCAAAATTTCAACCACTTGAAGAAGATCGAGTGTACAACAGCCGAAACGTAAGCACTCTTCCCATCTGCCCGACACTCATCCTCGCTATCCTTACTCATCTATCACCTTTCTCCTGACATTCCCTATGTCTATCCACTCCTTCTCTTTACCTTCCCCTATGTAGCCCCATGCGCAATAGTGGCAGTGGAATGCCTTGCTTGGGGTGAGATGATTAAAAAAAAAAAAAAAAAAAAAAATGACAATAAAGATGAGGACAACAGTTTGAACAATGTAAATTATACATGAGTGAGTTGAATATATGAATTGAAATCCGACAAGGTGAATAAAATAAGTAAAGAACAGGTAAAAAAATGTCTTTATTTTAATATGTTTCACTTTAACAAGCTTCTTCAAAGATGTTTTAAATTTTCTTTTAAAACATAACGGTTATTACCATCATTATCAACTACCTGATGAGACATTGTTCTTTCAATGTCGAAACAAAATGTACAATTTTGTAGTAGATTGTAGATTGTAGATGTTCTAAAGTATAATTTATAATAAATATTCATTGCTCAATTTTATATTGAGCACTCTTTTAAATTAATGTTTTGAACGTTGCAAATATTTTCTTCGTTCCTTATTCATTTGTAAATGCTCAGAGGTAGAATCGCCGACTGACGCCAATTTGGTCGGGTTTCAATCCTGGGTAAAAAGCAATCGGCTGTCTAACCGTACTGATGAGCTGTGATACAGCGAAACAGATCTGTCTGCGGATGACTGTTTACGCTCTCACACCTTGATTGAGCACTCTGGAAGAATAGTAGACTTTGAAAAACAGTAGCTACTCTAGCATCTACACATCGTTCATTCAGCAATGAATTAGAACACTCTCAGCTATTGGGCGTGTATAATGATAATATACACGCTAAAAAATCTGCCTCCTTCTACCGAGAGCCCATAGCTCAGAGGTAGAATCGCCGACTGACGCTAATTCGGTCGGGTTTTAATCCTGGATTAAAAGCAATCGGAGTCTAACCGTACTGATGAGCTGTGATGCAACGAAACAGATCTGTCTGCGGATGACTATATATATATATATGATGACGTTCGTCCATTGCAGGCGAAGAAGACCATGATTCCTGGTCACTAAGGATTTGAGTGGGTGTGGAGGTGGCTGAGAAGTCTAATCTTTGCACGGAAGAGCCTGTTGCAGCAGGGATGCAGAGGGCAGACCCAAGCTGGTGGGTGGAGCTTCTGTGCCTCTTCATTTTCTAGCGTCTCTCTTTGAGGGCTCTCATACGACCCCCTTCAAATTTTGCAACACCAGATTTCATTTGAGATCTCCAGGCAGCTCTATCTTTAGCATCGGATTCTCAGGTGGAGTAGGGATGCTACAGAACTTGAGGGCCTCCTTTAAGCTGCCTTTGTACCTCAATTTTGGCCGACCAAGCGAACGTTTCCCCGTGGAGAGTTCATCATAGAAAAGCCTCTTCGGCAGTCGGCTGTCCTCCATGCAGTGTGTATGACCAGCCCCCCGAAGTTTATAGCTTAGAAGCATGGCGTGAATGCTGTCACACTTGGCACGTTCCAGCACTTCTGAGTGTGGAATTTTATGTTGCCATTTGATATTGAGGATGGTTCGCAGACACCTCATATGGAAGGCATTCAGTTGTTTCGCATGCCTGCTATAGATTGTCTTTATTTCGCAAGCATAGAGCAAGGATAGAAGGACTACAGCTCTATACACTTGGAGCTTTGTGTTTATAATCAGTCCAAGGCGCTGTCAGACTCTCTCTCTTTCTCTCTATCCTGTGGGTGATCTCATCATCAATGTTTGTGCAGCGTGGTAATGTGCTGCCAAGATACACAAACTTGTCCATTTACAAAGATGTTGGGTTCAATATGAATTTGCACGAGATACTAGATTAGCAACTAGGTCCCACCCATTTACAGTGAAATAGATAAGATGTAACTGCAATTTCTACTCCAACAGTTTCTTTTCTTGCACTTCCCGCCTGTGGAATTTCCTTCCGTTTACTTGCTTTCCCGACAGCTACAATCTCCAGGAGTTTAAATGTAAGGTCAATAGACACCTCCTAACACACTAACTCGCACCCATACTCTCAAGCACACTCTCATCCACGCAACCCTCATCCTCAGTATCCTTACCCGTCTATCACCCTCCTTCTGATATTTCCTATCACTTTCCCCTATGTAACCCCCTAACCACTGTTTCTCATCACTTTCCCCTATTTAACCCCCTAACCACTCTTTCACATCACTTTCCCCTATTTAACCCCCTAACCAAGGTAGCGAAATAACTCGTTTAAAAATGAAAAATATTCAAAAGTTCTACTCTATAATTGTATAGAACAGTTTTTAATAAAAAAGTGTACTGGTCTAACCCTATTAGGACCAAAAACTAAGTATTAAACAATATATATATATATATATATATATATATATATATATATATATATATATATTATAAACATATACAGTTAAATATAATAGACAATGAATGTCTATTATCTTTAATTATGAGCCCTTCTAAATATTGTATTTTGGCTTTAATTTCAGGTGAAAATAAAAACAAAAATCCTCTAACATTTGGATAATTTTTTATTAAGTTGGCTCTAAGCTTTCGGCTCACATGAGCCATCTTCAGAGAGGTTACAGGGACGTTAACATAAAAACATCCACCATCAGCGACGATTTTATCTTGTGTTGACATAAAACTTTGCTAAGCAATGATAACAATACAATAATCCTCACTCATACACACAGTAAAAAGAAACTTCAGATATTGGAAGCCATCTACATTAAATCCAAACAACCCACACTTAATAAAATAACGTTTAAATCTGGTCATAACACATTACATTGCATTTAAATATATGATTCTGTTAACATTTCGAGCTCTCACGCGGTGTAACGTCATATTACAAATTTGCGAACTGCGTTTGCTATTTGGTAACTGTTATCGTTGCTTATCAAAGTTTTTATGTTGGAGAATTTTTTGTCTTTATTTTCACCTGAAATTAATGCCAAAATACGATGTTTAGAACGGCCCATGATTAAACATAATAGACATTCATTGTCTCTTATGTTTAGAAAATTATCTGCTGCCTCGATAAACTATCTATCTAATCTAAACTTATTTATAAATAGAACTTTGTGTGTGTGTGTGTGTGTGTGTGTGTGTATGTGTGTGTATGTGTGTGTCCGTTACTTATAGACTCCGAAACGGCTGAAACGATTTTCTTGAAAATCTACACAATTGTACTATAAGCGTCTGCGAGTATTCTTAGCTAGGTTTTGTGTCGAGGTAACCCCGATAAATATCAAAAATCGATAATTGAAAAAATCGGGTTCTAGAAGGAGTGGTCCGATTTTAATCAAATTTGATACATTCATAGAAAAAGACATAAGAAACGACATTCAGACGTTTCAAGGTTGCAGTTCTTACAATAGTGCAGAAAATCGATAATATATATATATATATATATATATATATATATATATATATATATATATAAGGCAAGATGTTTGTGTGTGAGTCTGTTTATCTGCCTGTATGTCTGTATTTTTTCAGCCCCTTTATTTTAGTTTTTGCTTCGGGTTTGGCTCTAAGTAGGTATAATTGTAGTTCTTAGTCTCAACCATGATACCATTTACTCAGAGGACTCATTTAGCCTTCAAAATTCAGTTTACGACGAAAAAAACTTATTTGATATTGATACCAGGAAATCAAAATTATTATTGCTTTTTAGTCTTTCGTGCTGACGTCCAAAGAGTCTGAGCTACAGGACCACGGATTAGTTTTAAAGCTTTTATTACACCCGAGCAAAGCCGGGTTATACTGCTAGTATATATATATATATATATATATATATATAGTAATGAGCCTAAAATACAGTAAGTCAACACTAATAATAATAGACTAAACTTCCGAAAATAGTGCTAACTTAACAGTAATTTAAACGGTCTTGTAACCCGGCGAGCACTACCTCGTGGTTAAATAATTGAGGGAGAAAAAAAGAAACAAACAGCGCACAAGAACAATACGTCTAGTGCCCGTTAGAAAGAAAAAAAAACCCAAGACGAAACCTTAATAATAAAGTGCTCGATATGAAAGTACGAAAGTAGAGCGAGAATACAAGAAATGTAGAAACGCGGTTATTACACACACACACACACACACACACACACACACACATATATATATATATATATATATATATATATATATATATTATTACTAATAAAATAGCATTCTTTTTAAGGGTGCCTCATTGACAGTAATCGTAGAATATTTTAAACTTCCAGCTTTTTACCTGCGTTTTTTTTCACTTCGAATAATCCATTGTGGCTTAGGGGCATTATCCCTTGCTTGGGGTAAAATGTTAATGTTATTGTTTCCTTTTAAGTTGCATTGTTTAGAAGTCGTAGTAATTCAAAGTCGTGCTAGATCGGAGATGTAGTAATTCTATATCGGGGCATGTTCCTTGAAAAAACTGATAACACTCCAAGTAACAAAAAAAAACACCCCCCAAAAAACTGTAAGAACATTGCAAAAACTGAATAATTTTTTTCTTGTCTATTGCATTCTATCTATCTCACTCTGTTCAGATCTATCTATCTATCTATCTATCTATCTATCTATCTATCTATCTATCTACTCTGTTCATATCTATCTATCTATCTATCTATCTATCTATCTATCTCAGTCTGTTTATATCTATCTATCTATCTATCTATCTATCTATCTATCTATCTATCTCAGTCTGTTCATATCTATCTATCTATCTATCTATCTATCTATCTATCTATCTATCTAATTCTGTTCATATCTATCTGAGTTTGTTAATATCTATCTATCTATCTATCTATCTATCTATCTATCTATCTATCTAGTCTGTTTATGTTTTATCTATCTATCTATCTATCTATCTATCTATCTATCTAT
Source organism: Ascarosepion bandense (assembly GCA_037127315.1). Lineage (NCBI taxonomy): Eukaryota > Metazoa > Mollusca > Cephalopoda > Sepiida > Sepiidae > Ascarosepion > Ascarosepion bandense. The sequence continues at coordinate 3,690,459 of JBBBDQ010000445.1, forward strand.
CTATCTATCTATCTATCTCAGTCTGTTCATATCTATCTATCTATCTATCTATCTATCTATCTATCTATCTATCTATCTAATTCTGTTCATATCTATCTGAGTTTGTTAATATCTATCTATCTATCTATCTATCTATCTATCTATCTCAGTCTGTTTATATCTATCTATCTATCTATCTATCTATCTATCTATCTCACTCTGTTCTATTCTATCTATCTATCTATCTATCTATCTATCTATCTATCTATCTATCTATCTATCTATCTATCTAATTCTGTTCATATCTGAGTTTGTTAATATCTATCTATCTATCTATCTATCTATCTATCTATCTATCTATCTATCAAATTCTGTTCATATGTATGTATGTATGTATGTATGTATCTATATATTTATCTAATTCTGTTCATAACTATCTGAGTCTGTTATTATCTATCTAGCTATCTGCGTGTGTATGTATGCGTGTGTATGTGAGCAAATAGTCAATAGTGGAATTGGTGACCAACTCCGTTAAACACGCTCGATTTTAATTTACACATTTCTAGCAAATTCCATATCCTAATCAGAAAGGACGCCGTCGGCCTGACAACACAATAAGAAGAGCATCTTTTACGTCCGCATCGGTCGTTCTTCCCGGCCGTCTCGTTTCCGATCACCGGAACTCTCTAAGGCATCGCATATCAAACCAACCAAAGCAAGAGGTAACACGATCCGACCAGCCTGAACTCTGTGGATTTAGCTAGCGTGTGAGCTCGGGGTAGTTGGGTGGTTGAAAACCATGGACGACGCACACGGATGGTCGTCTGTCGACTTCGAAGACGCGCAAATAAATCGTGTTGTGTCACTTTGCAGAAGTTGAACGACTTCCTCACCAAACGGTCGATCAATATTTAATTGAATTTCCAACTGTTAAATACCAACATAGATAGAAATTATTGGATTAAGTGTTGATTTTACTGAGAAGCCCAAAAGAACAATCAGACATCTTTATTATTCATTTGAATGTAGCATTTATCAGCCTCTAGTCACTGTCCTATTTACAATATATATATATATATATATATATATATATATATATATATATATATTGATTGTTTAATTACTTAGTTTTTGGTCATAATAAAACTAGTATTTTATTATTACGTTATTGAAAATCGCCTGCAGACACCACTCATGGTAGAAACCTAGGTCGCGTAATAACTCGTTTACAAATGGAATATATATATATATATATATATATATATATATATATATATATATATATATATACTACTGGCCATAATTATTAGTATTTATTGTTAATAGATGATTCTAAATGAAAAAAAAAATGGTTCTTTTTTAATACTGCTCAATAACATGGTGCATCAAATGAACTGTTCTGGTGTCCAGTTTTTGTGCTCTCTTCCCTATGCTAGTCTCTTCTTCTTATTGGCTGGCCGAAGCAAAGGCATCCCGGCTGCCTTGTAAAATTTCGCAAAGTGGCCTAATAATTATGGCCGGTAGTATATATATATATATATATATATATATATATATATATATATATATATATATAGTAAGTAACTAACCTAAAGAGCCAACGAACCTACCAAGGTTTCAACTAACCTTCCTTGAAGATCCGGTTAGGTGAAACCTTGGTAGGTTCCTTGGCTCTTTAGGTTAGTTACTTACTTTTTTTGCTCTACTTGTGTATTGAGCCCTTTTTTTTTCTCTTTTTTTTTTTTTGGTTACTCGTCTCGTTTTTTTTTTCCTTTGGGCTACGTACTTTGACTGATGTTCGGGTGCTTACCTCGTCCTCTTTTTATTACCATTTTTTCCTTCCGCGTATGTACTCGGAGGGTTTTTCGAAACGAGTATAGCGATAAATTTATATGAACCGCCGACTGACGCCAATTCGGTCGGATTTCAATCCTGGGTTAAAGGCAGTCGGAGTCTAACTGTAATTAATTTGCTTAAACGTCAATTTTTATGACAATTCTTATTTCAATAGATGCGCTGCTTTTTTCTTCTTCTATTAAACCGTATATTTATTAATTTACATCTATCAGACAAGATTTTGAGAAATCTTGTTAGAAAAATGTACGTCCTTTGACAGAATTCGAACCTGTGTCCCCTAGAAGAGATCATCATTATATCTAACGTACCTTAGACCGCTTGGTCACGTATATATATACACTGCCGGTCGTAATTGTTAGGCGACCCCAGTTTTAAAAAAAATATTTGTATTTCATACCAGTTTTAGTATTTATTGCCAAGTGGATAATTCTAAATGAAAATAGAATGGTTCTTTTGTTATTATTACTTTGAAAAATTTTACAAGGCAGCCAGGAAGCCTTTGCATCGGTCAGCCAATAAGAAGAAGAGGCTAACATGGAGAAGAGAGCACAAAAACTGGACACCAGAACAGTTCACTTGATGCACATGTTATTGTGCAGTGTTAACACACAAAAAAAAAAAACATTCTAGTTTCATTTCGAATTATCCATTTGGTAATAAAGACTAAAAATAGTATGAAATGCATAATTTTTCTTTTAAAAAACTGGGGTGGCCTAATAATTATGGACGGTAGTGTATATATATATATATATATATAGTCGCAGATTCGAATCATACCGAATGACACGTTTTGCGAAATAAAAATTTATCGTAAATAACCAGGCCGGTAGAAATAAATATATAATACTGTTTGTTTATAAACAGAATATCTACTTAAATACGAGTATTGATAAAAAATAATGCTCAAACAAATCATTTCATTTAAATGTGTATATATATATATATATATATATATATATATATATATATATATATTTGTTTTTCATACAACCTTATAATAAATTGATCCTGTGCAATTAACTTTTTTGCTTGCGCATATTCAACAACTGAATCCTTTGCGATTTTTTTTAATAAAGAGTTTCCGAGGAAGGTGCCATCTTAAGAACTAAAGAAAACTTGGAAAAGACAAAAACAAGAGCAACAACTCGTCATAAAAAAATCAAAACAAAGCAACCCCAACGCGAGTGACTCCAAAATGAAGGATCGATTTACTATAACGTTGCATGAGAAAGTGAGTCCCCCTCTAAAATTGTTTAAATATTGAAATTTTTTCAAATTTTTTTTTGATAATCGGAAACTTTATGTAATAACCAGTAAGACTGCGCTGAAAAAAGTAAAAAAAAAAATGTGAAAGCACCAAATTCAAAGGTGGTGGTAGTTTCCTTCAGGTCCGCCGAATAAATTATTATATGAACATAAAAGGGATCGTCTACAAAACAACACATGGAATGTATTAGTTGCTCACTGTAACGAAACAGACCATAATTTTTATTTAAAAAATGCTACTAATTAAAAAAGAAAGTAATTCCCTAAAACGAACAACGGAGAATCTGTAATGTGATCGATACCGACATGGCAGCTCGGCTGCAGTCGCTCACCGGCGTGATGTGGCTTCCCTTGCCTCTTCTACAAATAATTTCACGGCTTCTGCTCCAACGAACTTAGCTCACTGGTGCCCCTATGTATGAATTTACTCGAGCTACTAGATTAGCAACTAGGTCCCACCCTTTTACAGTGAAACCGATAAAATGTAACCGTAATTTCTACTCTAACAGCTTCTTTTTTCGCACTTCCCGCCTGTGGAATTCCCTTCCGTATACTTGCTTCCCCGACAGCTACAATCTCCAAGAATTTAAATGTAAGGTCAATAGTTTTCTCCTATTTCACTAACTCGCATCCTTTCTCTCAAGCTCTTTTCTCCATCCACTCCACCCCAATCACACCAGTATCCTCATCCTTCTATTATCCTCCACCTGACACCCCCTATAACCTACCCCTCTTTCCCATCACTTCCCTCTATATAGCCCCCTGCGCAACAGTGGCAGTAAAACTGCCTTGCTTGGGGTGAAATTATTTTTAAAAAAAATGATTGCGTACAGATATTTATGTCTCGCTTCTTACAACATTTATCCATTTTAGCAGATGAGTGGATAGGTTCGCCTAGATCCCGGTTCACGCTCCTCCCCAGTCTTTTGAAGTAGAGGTTTAAGCGAGGTATCTCCACTAATCCGCGGGAAAAACAGCATAGCGTAATGCAAAACGCCACAGACTTAACGAAAATAAAGTTTTATCGTCAAAATGTTGATGTTATTATTAAGAGGAAAGATCAAAGAATTTTTAATTATTTTTTGAATTCTTTAAATCTTATCTAACACGTTTGAAATTTTGGTTAGAATTCTTGTTTTGTTTACGTCATCGCCTTCTACAAAGTTTAACATTGATTTTTTTGCGATTTTTTTCTGTTGAAAACAGTAATTTGAAAATTCTTGTACAAATCAAATGATTGTCCGATTTTAATGAAATTTTCAGAACTTATTCACAAATAAATGAAATTATTTTTAAAATTTTTTTTTTTTTTAGAAAATCTTGATAATTTTTTTTTAAATGTGTTACCAGCCACTTACTTAATTTCATTAAATTGCGCACAAAACCTTCTTATTTCATAAAATTATTTGTTTTCTTAAAAGTAGGAGTCATTGGAGATTATAAATCACCTACTTTTTTTTTTCAAATTTGTAATATTTAACTGAAAATCTTTTCTAAATTGAAAAATAATGAATCCAATAAAACTATGACATTACTTAATTAGAAAAGCTTTTAAATGTTTTTGTCAATAAGTAATATTAAGGACATTATTGTCTGAAGAAATAAAATTTTACTGATGAATAATGAATTTTTACAAGAATTGTTTCATTTTTTTTACGTTTTAATTATAATAATTTATAATAGTTTAAAATCATGTAAAATTCTGTATTGGGGTATTTATTGGATGTGATATAACAATTAAGTGGAAACGAAATTTACGAGTCAAAAATTGCAAAGATTAATAAACATAGTAACGCTGTTTATTTGTAAAATAATTTTTAATTTATTATATTTTTACCTTATTTTCATGTATGGTAGACTGAAATTGATATTATTATGAAAAGGTTACGTAATTTAAGAGTTTTGTCCCTTCACTTAGATTTATGAAAATTGTCGTTTTTGGGCATGCTTACAACCTGTCATCGCCAAATCAGTCAAGAATTCGTCAAACCTTCGATCAGATGAACACGACCAATCGTTAATATATTACTTTTTATGGTATAAGTAAGTAATATATCTTTTTTTAAATCGGCTTAATTTAACTTTAAATTTTCTAATTTTACTAAAATAAAGTGTCAGAAATCTTTTGAAATCTTTTTAAAAGCGATGAATTTTTGTTTGTTTCCAAATTTCTTAAAATTAAGAAAATGGCCGTTTTTAAGAAAATTTAAGAAATCGAAATTAAATGTGACTTTCAAATCTATATAATTTCTATCTGAAATACACTAGAAATTTTTACTTAATGGAAATAATAAATTTAATCATTAAGCTTTTAATTAAATCTAAAATGAAATCTTCAAGAATGTTTTTCATTTTAAAAATTTCATTTTAAAATTAGGTATCGAAAATTTATGTTGAGAAGTGGAGGTACCTAGATTAAGCACATAAAAATAGTGCTACTATAGTGTGAGGTCAACCTCAGTGTATGGTTTCCCCAGGTGAAACTCGGTGGTCTACAGTACCCTTTCCCTCACATGGTCATTATGTGGATCGAGCGACAGGAGCACTCTCAGTCAGCTGAGCGATCGTGGTTGGATGCTAAAACGACGATTCTCAAGAAAATTGGAACTGTTGGTAGACAGCTGACCATTTTTGCTGGAAGATGGTAAGAAATATTCCAAACATTTATTCGTTCAATTCCTAGAATATTTATCGCTAAAATAAAAATATGTATTGTATTTGATAGTGTGTTTATTGACCTCTCTACCTTTAATTTAAATATGAATATAAAATTATTTATAAATGGAACTTTGTCTGTGTGTGTATGTGTGTGTATGTGTGTGTGTGTGTGTGTATGTGTGTGTGTCCGTTATCTATAGACTTCGAAACGGCTGAACCAATTTTCTTGAAAATTTACACAGTTGTTCTATAAGCGTCTGCGAGTGTTCTTAGCTAGGTTTTGTGTTGAGGTACCCCCGATAAATATCGAAAATCGATAATCGAAAAAATCAGGTTATAGAAGGAGTGGTCCGATTTTAATCAAATTTGATACATAAGAAACGATATTCAGAAGTTTCAAGGTTGCAGTTCTTACAATAGTGCAGAAAATCGATAATATATATATATATATATATATATATATATATATATATATATATATATATATATAAAAGGCAAGTTGTTTGTGTGTGTGTCTGTTTATCTGCCTGTATGTCTGTATTTTTTTCAGCCCTTTTCTTTTAGTTTTTACTTCGGGTTTGGCTCTAAGTAGGTATAATTGTAGTTCTTAGTCTCAGCCATGATACCATTTACTCAGAGAACTTATTTAGCCTTCAAAATTCAGTTTACGACGAAAAAAACTTATTTAATATCGATAGCAGGAAATCAAAATTTGACTTACATCCATTTATTTTTCTTTCAGTCTACGGTTTCGCTTTAACTGGAAACAATTATTGCTTTTTATCTTTCATGCCAACGTCCAAAGAGTCTGAGCTCCAGGAACATTGGTTGAGTTTTAAAGCTTTCATTACACCCGAGAAATGCCGAGCTATACTGATAGTAGATATATAAATATTAATATAAGGTTTAAATAAATATGTCTATACACATGCAATAATGTTCGATGTCGCGGCAGGCCTTGTGTCATAGTCGAAACGGGAGATAGACCTCACGCTACATTGAGGCAGATCTCACGCTATAGTAGTACCTAAAAAATAATATATCATCTTCGCCCAAATCTTTTTCTTTAATGATATACTGAGATTAGTTTCAAAGATTCAACTTACAAATTTATATTTTCTATTTTTGTTCTATGCAAAATTTATACAACTAGCCCGGCTGTCAAATCTTCAAAATTAAAGCTTGAACTATCTCAGAAGAAAATAATACCAATCAGATATTGGTAAAACAGATGATAATGCCCGATATAAACCAGCTCAAACTTCAAATGTAACGAATTGTTATATTTGAGTGGGCTTAAAACACGCAGAGATCATTTGCATGTAGGCAAGTTCGTTAAGAATCACAAACGATACGGATTTTTTTACAGCGTCGGGGAAACAAAGATGACATAAAAACTAACCAAAACAAAAAAAAACAAAAACCAAAAAAAACCAGATACGTAAGAAAGATAAAACAGAAAAATACAACGTTTGAAAATGTTCTTATTTAAATTTCAGTTCTCGTTGGGCTTAGCTTCAAAAAACTTAATATATGCAATAAATTACAGACATTGCTCTATCGACATCAGTAATCACATATCGTTCGTTCTTCGTTTCTGCGTCCTTACCTACAACTAACATCTTATGATAAGTGTTTTGTTCCTTCACTTAGATTTATGAAAATTGTCGTTTTGGGGCATGCGTAGAACCTGTCATCGCCTAATCAGTCAACAATCCGTCAAACGTTCGATCAGACGAATACGACCAATCGTTAATAATTTGTAGTATGTTACTTTTTTTATCTTATAAGTAAGTAATATTTTTTTAAAATCAGCTTAATTTAACTTTCAATTTTCTAATTTTACTAAAATAAAGTGTCAGAAATCTTTTGAAATATTTTTAAAATCGATGAATTTTTGTTTGTTTACAAATTTCTTAAAATTAAGAAAATGGCCGTTTTTAAGAAAATTTAAGAAATCGAAATTAAATGTGACTTTCAAATCTATATAATTTCTATCTGAAATACACCAGAATTTTTTACTTAATAAATTTTTTACTTGATCATTAAACTTTTAATTAAATCTAAAATGAAATCTTCAAGAATGATTTTTCTTTTTAAAAATTTCATTTTAAAATTAGGTATCGAAAATTTATACCGAAAAGTGGAGGTACCTAATTATCGTTTACAAATACTATAATATAGGTAACTCCATCGATCGATTAAAAACGGCCGAAAAATTAAAATATTTTTTAAATAAAAAAATGTTTAGATTCCGATCAATATAATTTTAGTTTGAAAAACACCAGGGTATTTTGCTTACTGGAATTAGTAAATTTAATCTCTTGGCTTTCAATTAAAGCTAAAATTAAAGCTTCAAGAAAACGTTTTTATTTCAAATTTAGGTATCGAACATGAGTGGAGGCCCCTACTATAATATCTGAAACGCAATTTCATATTTAAGATAGAATAAGGAAAAGATTGAAAAGATACTGTATGATGGATAGGAGCCAGCGATATTGCTAGTAGTTCTTGTCGATAAAAACATGGAAAAAGTTCTCTCGGTTGTGTATATAAATATTGAATTTATTTTGACGAGAGAAATAATATCCAATCTGTAGGAAGTGAAATTATTAAAGTTGTAAATGTTCAAAGAGAAAGTGTAGTATGGAGTTAATTGTATCCAGAGTTTGTAGTTGTAAGTATCAAATGTGTGTATGCAAGGAATAACAGGGTAGTAATATGTGCGTTTTTTATAGCCGTCGAAAAAGTGAAAAGGAAGGTAAAGCAATACTTATCGAGGTTAATTTTTAGGAATAAGTTGAAGTGTCTTATTGCTGTTGTCTTCTTTTTCTGTTTTCTTGACGGCGAGAATGGTGAGGACGAAGAAGAAGAGATAAAGGAATATAGCACATAAGAAGAAGAAAGAGACGAAGAAGAAATGTATATCGTCGAGGTATGTCCGTTTCAACAGATTGAAATTTCTTTTGTTACATCTTGGCGGTGTCTGATCTCACTTCCATCTGACTGATTCGACTTTCTTTCTCTATTTTATAGCAAAGGACTTTTTCACATCGGCTTGTTAACTTCTCTCAGATTTATAAATCGCTTCCTTTCATTGGTTAGAAAACAATTCGCACCGGATCGCGATATTTCTACTTCGTCTTTTTCTATCAGTACGGGGTCAATCCTTTTTCCTGTTGGTCAAAATTAGATTTCACACTGGATTGCGAAATTTGTAAACAGTGAAGAGAAGAGAGTTACTTTTAATTCCGTATTCAGTGTCTTACCTTCTGCCGTGTTGAGCGTTCAGTATCAGAACTAGAGCGATTACAGATATAGACAGTGAAGATATAAGAATCCACTTTGTATGGCGATTATTATTTTTATAGCTCAAAGATCTTTATTTTATTTAATCGTTTCACCCAAGGAAGTCATTAAAACGCAGGAGGTTACTGAGTGCAAAAGAATATAAAAAACAAATTATTTTAATTAAAATGTCTTTATAGACGGCGTTTCGCATTTCGACCGAATTAACTCTGGTCATCTTACTTGGTTAGAACATCGTAGGATCAGACGTAAAAACTGACAGGTCAGATGCAATTCAGATTTCTATGACACCAGGATAAATATATATCGCTCATTCCGTAATGAATTAGAGCACTCTGGCTTTTGGGCGTGTATAATGATAATGTATACGCTAAAAAGTCTGCCTTCTTCTACCGAGCGCTCATAGCTCTGAGGTAGAATCACCGACTGACGCCAATTTGGTCGGGTTTCAATCCTGGGTTAAAAGCAATCGGAGTCTAACCGTACTGATGTGCTGTGATACAGCGAAACAGATGTCTGCGGATGACTATATATGTATATATATACTAGCAGTATAGCACGTCGTTGCTCGGGTGTAACGAAAGTTTTCAAACTAAATCCATGGTCCTGGAGCTCAGACTCTTTGGACATTGGCACGAAAGACTAAAAAGCAATAATTGTTTCCAGTTAAAGCGAAACCGTAGACTGAAAGAAAAATGAATGGATGTAAGTCAAATTTTGATTACCTGGTATCAATATCAAATAAGGTTTTTTTCGTCGTAAACTGAATTTTGAAGGCTAAATAATTCCTCTGAGTAAATGGTATCATGGCTGAGACTAAGAACTACAATTATACCGACTTAGAGCCAAACGTGAAGCAAAAACTAAAATAAAAGGGCTGAAAAAATACAGACATACAGGCAGATAAACAGACACACACACAAACATCTTGCCTTTTATATATATATATATATGTATATATATATATATTATCGATTTTCTGCACTATTGTAAGAACTGCAACCTTGAAACTTCTGAATATCGTTTCTTATGTCTTTGTCTATGAATGTATCAAATTTGATTAAAATCGGACCACGCCTTCTATAACACGATTTTTCGATTATCGATTTTCGATATTTATCGGGGGTACCTCAACACAAAACCTAGCTAAGAACACTCGCAGACGCTTATAGAACAACTGTGTAAATTTTCAAGAAAATTGGTTCAGCCGTTTCGGAGTCTATAGGTAACGGACACACACACAGATACACACACACATACACAAAGTTCCCTTTTATAAATAAGTTTAGATATACATATATATATAGGTGGTACAAAAGTAGGTGGATAAAAGATGAAATAGGTTCGTGCATTTCCAAAAAGATGGGGTCCCCTCCACATTATTCAAGAACAGTCTGTGGGTATTTTGATGAAATGATTCCTAAGAAATGGATTTGCCAAAGAGGTCCCATTGATTAGCCAATACGTTCACCTCACTTGACACCAATGGATTTATTTTTTTTGTGGGGAAGTACTCAAGGAGAAAGTTTTTAGCCAAAAAACCAAGAAATGTTGGTGATTTGAGAAAATGACGTAAGAGAAATTAAAACCCAAAGAAATTTGTGCAAAAATGTTTGCCGATTCAAAACTGTGTAAATTGTCACGGATAACAATTTGAGCACCTGTGTTGATAAAATCTAAACGCTTTTGTATTATTTTACACAATAAAGGGTAAACAACAAGCTAAAAGAAGCAAAGAAAATTATACATGTGTTATTTTTTATACTTTCGTAACGCCTACGCGTTTCTGTTTTGGCTTTGGCTGGAGCATTAGTGATTGGTTAGCTTCCGTATGATTTTAGCTGACCAAATAAGCTATGTCCGGGTTACAGAAAAAGAGGGAAAGGATATATTGTGTAGAGGAAAGAGAGAGAGAGAGAGAGAGAGAGAGAGAGAGAGAGAGAGAGAGAGAGAGAGAGAGAGAGAGTTTCTCTGTTATTAAATTAGTAAAGAGTATATTTCAATACGTTTTTACTACTATCTCCACAGACTCACTGAAGGGATTCCTGGCAGCCTATGCTTTAAAACTATTGTGAGGACCTACGTAGAAATGAACTCGTCCACACCTTTATAATATGGCTACCACCTCTGAGTGAAAAGTTACTGAGTAGTAGCCACAGAGTGAGTGAATGAGTGAGTCAGGACGCCTGCGAGAGAAAGTACTCTCCAGTCCACGTTTACCTTTGTATTACGTTTCCCGAGAATATACTATTCAACCTTATATCCGAGTCCGTGTTATTCTTTCTATGGATCTTCGGTCATAACACTGGCGAGGATGATGACATCCGTGTTTGACAAATTAATTCCCAAACAGCCAAAAATATGTAAGACCGAAAAAGTACCCCCCCCCCCCAAAAAAAAAAAACAAACGATTTCTCACAGGTCAGAAAAATGGTCCTTACGTATTATCGGGAGGACCTTTGATTTTTACTTTTTCTTTTTTTTCCCCGCTTATAACACCAAGGAACTGGAAAAATCAGGCTTTCATCACCTCAACGTCAACCACAAGTACAACTTTGTGGATTCGAACACCGGGGCTCATACGCAGACAGTGGAACGCCTATGGGAACGACAAAGTGGCGAAACAAGAAGCACTGTGGCACTGCACGTCACCATTTGGAGTCGTATTTGGCCGAATTCATGTGGCGGAAGCATGTTGCCTGTACTGATGTCTTTGAGTCACTTTTGGAAGCAATTGCGACGTTCTGGCCTCCGGAATTACAAATGTAATTCTATTTTATTGTTTTAACCGTTTCAATAAATAATTTACTTTAATTTTTGAGTCGTTTTTTTAAAGGTCCTCCCGATAATACGTAAGCACCCAGAAAATCTTCTTTAAAAGTTTCCAAAAGAATATGTTGTACAGGGCGGAGGGTACGGATCACGAAAAGGATCGGCGTGATGGTGTATATAATATAGGGACCAAGACATGCCCACAAAAGACACATAGAAGTCCTTATACCAAAAATTTCCCCTTATTTATTGAATGACCCTCGTAGAAGTCCTTATACCAAAAATTTCCCCTTATTTATTGAATGACCCTCGTAGATTTCATTATACCGAAAAATTCCTCTTATTTATTGAATGGCCCTCGTAGAAGTCCTTATACCGAAAAATTCCTCTTATTTATTGAATGGCCCTCGTAGAAGTCCTTATACCAAAAATTTCCCCTTATTTATTGAATGACCCTCGTAGATTTCATTATACCGAAAAATTCCTCTTATTTATTGAATGGCCCTCGTAGAAGTCCTTATACCGAAAAATTCACCTTATTTATTGAATGACCCTCGTAGAAGTCCTTATACCGAAAAAATCACCTTATTTATTGAATGACCCTCGTAGAAGTCCTTATACCGAAAAATTCACCTTATTTATTGAATGACCCTCGTAGAAGTCTTTATACCGAAAAATTCCCCTTATTTATTGAATGACCCTCGTAGATTTCATTATACCAAAAAATTCCCCTTATTTATTGAATGACCCTCGTAGATTTCATTATACCGAAAAATTCCTCTTATTTATTGAATGGCCCTCGTAGAAGTCCTTATACCAAAAAATTCCCCTTATTTGTTGAATGACCCTCGTAGATTTCATTATACCGAAAAATTCCTCTTATTTATTGAATGGCCCTCGTAGAAGTCCTTATACCAAAAATTTCCCCTTATTTATTGAATGACCCTCGTAGATTTCATTATACCGAAAAATTCCTCTTATTTATTGAATGGCCCTCGTAGAAGTCCTTATACCGAAAAATTCACCTTATTTATTGAATGACCCTCGTAGAAGTCCTTATACCGAAAAAATCACCTTATTTATTGAATGACCCTCGTAGAAGTCCTTATACCGAAAAATTCACCTTATTTATTGAATGACCCTCGTAGAAGTCTTTATACCGAAAAATTCCCCTTATTTATTGAATGACCCTCGTAGATTTCATTATACCAAAAAATTCCCCTTATTTATTGAATGACCCTCGTAGATTTCATTATACCGAAAAATTCCTCTTATTTATTGAATGGCCCTCGTAGAAGTCCTTATACCAAAAAATTCCCCTTATTTATTGAATGACCCTCGTAGATTTCATTATACCGAAAAATTCCTCTTATTTATTGAATGGCCCTCGTAGAAGTCCTTATACCAAAAATTTCCCCTTATTTATTGAATGACCCTCGTAGAAGTCCTTATACCGAAAAATTCACCTTATTTATTGAATGACCATCGTAGAAGTCTTTATAGCGAAAAATTCCCCTTATTTATTGAATGACCCTCGTAGATTTCATTATACCAAAAAATTCCCCTTATTTATTGAATGACCCTCGTAGATTTCATTATACCGAAAAATTCCTCTTATTTATTGAATGGCCCTCGTAGAAGTCCTTATACCAAAAAATTCCCCTTATTTATTGAATGACCCTCGTAGATTTCATTATACCGAAAAATTCCTCTTATTTATTGAATGGCCCTCGTAGAAGTCCTTATACCAAAAAATTCCCCTTATTTATTGAATGACCCTCGTAGATTTCATTATACCGAAAAATTCCTCTTATTTATTGAATGGCCCTCGTAGAAGTCCTTATACCAAAAAATTCCCCTTATTTATTGAATGACCCTCGTAGATTTCATTATGCCGAAAAATTCCTCTTATTTATTGAATGACCCTCGTAGATTTCATTATACCAAAAAATTCCCCTTATTTATTGAATGACCCTCGTAGATTTCATTATACCGAAAAATTCCTCTTATTTATTGAATGGCCCTCGTAGAAGTCCTTATACCAAAAAATTCCCCTTATTTATTGAATGACCCTCGGAGATTTCATTATACCGAAAAATTCCTCTTATTTATTGAATGGCCCTCGTAGAAGTCCTTATACCAAAAAATTCCCCTTATTTATTGAATGACCCTCGTAGATTTCATTATACCGAAAAATTCCTCTTATTTATTGAATGGCCCTCGTAGAAGTCCTTATACCAAAAAATTCCCCTTATTTATTGAATGACCCTCGTAGATTTCATTATACCGAAAAATTCCTCTTATTTATTGAATGGCCCTCGTAGAAGTCCTTATACCGAAAAATTCCTCTTATTTATTGAATGACCCTCGTAGAAGTCCTTATACCAAAAAATTCCCCTTATTTATTGAATGACCCTCGTAGATTTCATTATACCGAAAAATTCCTCTTATTTATTGAATGGCCCTCGTAGAAGTCCTTATACCAAAAAATTCCCCTTATTTATTGAATGACCCTCGTAGAAGGCCTTATACCGAAAAATTCTCTTATTTATTGAATGACCTCGTAGATTTCATTATACTGGAAAAATTCCCCTTATTTATTGAATGGCCTCGTAGATTTCATTATACCGGAAAATTCCTCTTATTTATTGAATGGCCCTCGTAGATTTCATTATACCGAAAAATTCCTCTTATTTATTGAATGACCTCGTAGATTGCATTATACTAAAAAAATTCCCTCATTTGGTTGAATGACCTCGTAGATTTCATTATACCGAAAAATTCCTCTTATTTATTGAATGGCCCTCGTAGAAGTCCTTATACCAAAAAATTCCCTTATTTATTGAATGACCCTCGTAGATTTCATTATACCGAAAAATTCCTCTTATTTATTGAATGGCCCTCGTAGAAGTCCTTATACCGAAAAATTCCTCTTATTTATTGAATGACCCCTGTAGAAGCTCCTCTTATACCAAAAAATTCCCCTCTTTATTGAATGACCCTCGTAGATTTCATTATACCGAAAATTCCTCTTATTTATTGAATGGCCTCGTAGAAGTCCTTATACTAAAAATTCCCCTTATTTATTGAATGACCTCGTAGATTTCATTATACCGAAAAATTCTCTTATTTATTGAATGGCCCTCGTAGATTTCATTATACCGAAAAAATTCCTCTTATTTATTGAATGGCCCTCGTAGAAGTCCTTATACCGAAAATTCCCCTTATTTATTAAATGACCTCGTAGATTTCATTATACCGAAAAATTCCACTTATTTATTGAATGGCCCTCGTAGATTTCATTATACCGAAAAATTCTCCTTATTTACTGAATGGCCCTCGTAGAAGTCCTTATACCGAAAAATTCCCCTTATTTATTGAATGACCCTCGTAGATTTCATTGTGCAGTATTATACCGAAAAATTCCTCTTATTTATTGAATGGCCCTCGTAGAAGTCCTTATACCAAAAAATTCCCCTTATTTATTGAATGACCGTAGATTTCATTATACCGAAAATTCCTCTTTATTTATTGAATGGCCCTCGCAGATTTATTATACCGAAAACTTCCTCTTTATTGGAATGGCCCTCGTAGAAGTCCTTTATACTGCAAATTCCCCTTATTTATTGAATGACCCTCGTAGATTTCATTATACCGAAAATTCCTTATTTATTGAAAATGGGCTCTCGTAGATTTTATTATACTGAAAATTCTTCTTATTTATTGAATGGCTCTCGTAGAAGTCCTTATACCGAAAAATTCCCTTATTTATTGAATGACCCTCGTAGATTTCATTATACCGAAAAATTCCTCTTATTTATTGAATGTCTCTCGCAGAAGTCCTTTTTATACCAAAAATTATCCTTATTTATTGAATGACCCTCGTAGATTTCAATATACCGAAAATTCCTCTTATTACTAATGTCCTCGCAGAAGTCCCTTTATACCGAAAATTTCTTATTTATTAACGGCCCTCGTAGAAGTCCTTATACCGAAAAATTCCCCTTATTTATTGAATGAATTTCTCGTAGATTTCATTATACTCGAAAATTCCTCTTCAGATATTGTACTATTTCTCGTAGAAGTTCTTATACCAAAAATTCTCTCTTATTATTGAATGTGTCCTCGGTAGCGTCCTTATACCTAAAAATTCCCTTTATTTATTGAATGGGCCCCGGAAGTCCTTATACCGAAAAATTCCCCTTTATTTATTGAATGACCCTCGTAGATTTCATTATACCAAAAAATCTTCTACGATGGACAGTCTCGTGAAGTCTTTATACCAAAAAATTTTGATATTGAAATGGCCCTCGTAGAAGTCCTTATACCGAAAAATTCCCTTTATTTATTGAATGACCTCGTAGATTTCATTATACCGAAAAATTCCTCTTTTATTTATTGAATGGCCTCGTAGAAGTCCTTATACCGAAAATTCTTACTATTAATGATCCTCGTAGAAGTCCTTATACCCAAAAATTCCCCTTATTTATTGAATGACCCTCAGAGATTTTGTTGACACTGAAAATTCCTCTTATTTATTGAATGGCCCTCGTAGAAGTCCTTATACCGAAAAATTCTCTTATTTATTGAATGGCCCTCGTAGAAGTCCTTATACCGAAAATTCCCTTATTTGCTGAATGACCCTCGTAGATTTCATTATACCGAAAAATCTTCTTATTTATTGAACGGCTCGTAGAAGTCCTTATACCGGTGTACCCCTTATTTATTGAATGACCCTCGTAGATTTCATTATACTGAAAAATTTCCTTATTTATTGAATGGCCCTCGTAGAAGTCCTTATACCGAAAAATTCCTCTTATTTATTGAATGACCCTCGTAGAAGTCCTTATACCAAAAAATTCCCCTTATTTATTAACATCTCGTAGATTTCATTATACCGAAAAATTCCTCTTATTTATTGAATGGCCCTTCTAGAAGTCTTGACACTAAAAAATTCCCCTTATTTATTGAATGACCTCGTAGATTTCATTATACTGAAAATTCTCTTATTAATAATGGTCTTCAGAAGTCCTTGACACTGAAAATTCTCTTATTTATTGAATAATCTTCGTAGAAGTCTTATATCAAAAATTCCCCTTTATTTATTGAATGACCCTCGTAGATTTCATTATACCGAAAAATTCTTATTTAATAATGGCCTTGTAGAAGTCCTTATACCAAAAAATTCCCCGCCGATGAATGACCTTTGCAGATTTATTATATTGAAAATTTCTTATTTATTAATGGCTCGATTTAATATATCGAAAAATTCTCTTATTTATTGAATGGCCCTCGTAGAAGTCCTTATACCGAAAATTCCCTATTTATTTGAATACCTCGGATTATCATTATACCGGAAAAATTCCTCTTATTTATTGAATGGCCCTCGTAGATTTCAATATATCGAAAAATTCCTCTTATTTAATATTGAATGTCTTCGTAGAAGTCCTTATACCGAAAAATTTTGACATGAATGACCCTCGTAGATTTCATTATACCGGAAAATTCCTCTTATTTATTGAATGGCCCTCGTAGAAGTCCTTATACCAAAAATCTCTCTTATTTTATTGGAATGACCTTCGTAGGGATTGGTTTATACCGAAAATTTCTCTTATTTATTGAATGGCCCTCGTAGATTTATTATACTGAAAAATTCTCTCTTATTTATTGAATGGTTCCTCGTAGAAGTCCTTATACCAAAAATTTTTATTTATTGAATGACCCCTGTAGATTTCATTATACTGAAAATTTCTCTTATTTATTTAATGGCCTCGATTTCATTATACCGAAAATTTCTCTTATTTATTGAATGGCCCTCGTAGAAGTCCTTATACCGAAAAATTCCCTCTTATTTATTGAATAATCTTCGTAGATTTCATTACACGAAAATTTCCTATTTATTGCAAAGAAATGGCCCTCGTGGAAGTCCTTGATACCAAAAATTCCCCCTTTATTTATTGAATGACCTCTAGATTTCATTATACTGAAAATTCCTCTTATTTATTGAATGGCCTCTAGATTTCATTATACTGAAAACTCCTCTTTATTTATTGAATGGGCCTCGTGTAGAAGTCTTATACTGAAAAATTTCAATATTAAATGACCTCGTAGATTTCATTATACCGAAATTCTCTCTGATAATAATGCCTCGTAGAAGTTCTTATACCAAGTGTATCCCTTATTTATTGAATGGCCTCGTATAAGTCCTTATACCGAAAAATTTATTTATTGAATGACCCTCGTAGATTTCATTATACCGCACCCTCTTATTTATTGAATGGCCCTCGTAGAAGTCCTTATACCGAAAAATTCCTCTTATTTATTGAATGACCCCGTAGAAGTCCTTATACCCAAAAATTCCCTTATTTATTGAATGACCTTGAGATTGGCTGAATGGAAAAAATTCCTCTTATTTATTAATGGCCCAGAAGTCCCTTATACCGAAAAATTCCCTCTTTATTTATTGAATGGCCCTCGTAGAAGTCCTTATACCGAAAAATTCCCCTTATTTATTGAATGACCCTCGTAGATTTCATTATACCGAAAAATTCACCCTCTTTATTGAATGACCCTGGTATATGACAGACTCGAATCACAAGTCGGTGAACTTCTGCAGATACGTTGCGGCAATATTTTGTCATGAAGCAGAATTGGACTTCATCTGTTAACCTGATTGCGCGTTTTTATCCAGTTGCCAACAGTAATCTTCAGTAGGGATATTCTGGTTAGCAAACCGCCTGCATGCGGACAGGTAACGAATTCAGCAGATATACGAAGATAGAAAGGGGCGTAAGACAAAGATATGTCTTTTCACCGGATCTATTACCTGTACAGCGAGACTATGCTGAGGACCCTAGAAGTTATGCCAGGATTCATCAACGGAGGCCACAATTTAAACAACATAAGGTACGCAGATGATACACTGGTGATACGGAAAGAAAACTACAAGACCTACAGAAGGTAGCTGAAGAGAGTGAGAAAAAAGGATTACAAATAAACTGCAAGAAAACCGAATGCATGGTCATCAGAAAAAAGAGCAACCCAAAATGCCAAATACAAGTGGGGGATACTAAAATCAAGCATGTACAGAAGTTTAAATATCTGGGAAGTGTTCTTACAGAAGACAGAAAGTGTGACGCAGTGATCCGAAGGTGAATTGGCATGTCGAAGGACGCGTTCCAAAAGCTGAGTAAAGTATTAAGAGACAGGAAATTTCACTAGAAACAAATAAGAGAGTAGTGGATGTGATATCAGTTCTTCAATATGGCAGTGAGTGCTGGACCCTTCATCAAAGGTGAAGGAAAAACTTGAAGCAGCTGAAATGTGGTTCTACAGAAGGATGCTGCGATTATCGTGGATCGAGCATGTGAGCAATGATGAGCTTTTGGATGAAAGAAATTAATAATGAACACCAGGAAAAGACAACTAAAGTTCCTGGGACATGCAATGAGAAAGGAGGGCTTGAAGAACTCGACCCTCACAGGCCAGGTACAGGGAAAAAGAGACAGGTGAAAGCAACGGATAACATATTTGAAGGACCTGATCGGGTGGATGACGGAACAAGGTAGCGAATGTTGGACAATATCATCAAAGATGAAGAAAAAACTTGAAGCAACCTGACGTGTGATTCTACAGAAGCATACTGGATATAAAGTGGGGGATCAATTCCATATTAAGTCAATATATAAACTGACCCCCCCACTTTGTGGTCACAGCAATTTCTATACATTTAAACTTGAAGTAACTGAAATGTGGTTCTACAGAAGGATGCTGCGAATATCATGGATCGAACATGATGAGGTCTTGGAAATGATGGAAACGAAAAGGAAATTAATACTGAACATCAGGAAGAGGCAGCAAAAGTTCCTGGGACATGCAATGAGAAAGGAGGGCTTGAAGAACCCGACCCTCACAGGCCAGATACAGGGAAAAAGAGACAGAGGAAAGCAGCGTATAACATATTTGAAGAGCCTGATCAGGTGGATGACAGAACGGGGGTTGCGAGGTGTAACAGGAGAAAACGTGCTAAGAGCCACCAAGAATAGGGAGACGTGGAAAGCCATGAAAGGACAAGGCACATAGAAGAAGAAGAATAGCGGACCACCAAACAGTCACCAAACTCTTCTTTCGGCGCGGTTTCGGTTTTTGGAAGTATTTGGGTCCTTCGTCATAATCAAGCCATTGATCTGATAGTTCACGATTGCCATAAGGGATCCATTTTCTCATCACGAGTAATTTCACGGATGCGTCATCGAACATACTTCCAAAATTCGAACTTTCACTGGGCTCATTTGGAACTGATTTATCTAGCATCTTCACCTTGCCAATCTTGATTCATTATCTCCGAGCATGAACCCATTCAAAAACAAGTAAACGTCCCTTTTATAATTTAATATATATTTTTTAATCGTATCACCCCGAGCAAGGCGGTAACGCCTCTGATGTGCAGGGGGCTACGTAATAGTGGAAAGATTGGAAAAGAGAAAGCCGGAAACCACATCTTAAACAGGGAACAAGGGATGAGACTCTTAACCTGTCCAATAGACGTGGGTGGAGTGTGAACCGGGCGATAGATAGATCTATCTACTCCAATAAATAATACTCCAATATGAGGAGTCTATATAAAAATCTACACATTTAGTAAAAAAAAAAAAATTATTGATAAATGTTAATAGAAATTTTTTCTATGGAATTAGTGATGGGATTTTTTTTATTTTCCAAACACTGTCAGTACGCATCAACTATGAACATGGCCACACAGCCTGACCGTGTTTGTAGAATAAAAATATTCCTATCACTAAAGACTGCATATTCAGTTTTAAAAAATTCTTAATAATGACTAATAGATTTTTTCTTTGGAGGTAGTCAGTCAATTGAATGCCATACGTAATTCACGCTTGGGTGATCATGTCTTGAAAAAAGACATCACTGACAATATTTTCCCGCAGTAGGTTGCCATTAACTTTTTGCGGTAGACTGTTTGCCAACCAAGGATATAGAACTCAATCTACCCTGCTATTTAATCCATAGGTGGAGGCAGAGAATTCTCATTTTACTTCTCATGCCAATGGTTATCACCGGGTTCTTACTTTTATTTCGTACTGTTCAGTTATTGCTCGCCCATTTTTCAGTGCCCGGCCGGCCTAAGGATTGATCTCACAACCACTATGTCACCATCATCTTGGTGTAATTTGGGTTTTGGAAATGTTTGGATGCTTCGTCATAATCAAACCATTGAGCCAATCGGGCACGATTATTATGAAGGATCCATTTTCTTATTATAAGTCAATATTCGATTAAAAAATGATAATTTTGAATTTCACAGATTTGGCATCAAACAAACTTAAATGTGATTGTGGACGATGACAGTAGATGAAATGATACTGGTGACTATGTTCTTTGTTTGTTTTGTTTAACTGAATGCGTCGATTTTTATATATATAGATCTATCTAGAGTGATGGGAATGTTTTTTTTTTAAATATATAAACACAGTCAGAATACTCAATAGCATCAAATATGAACACGGTCACACAGCCTGACCGTGTTTGGAGCGTGTTTGAAAAAAACAAAACAAAACAAAAAAAAACAACATTCACATCACTCAAAATTCACATATATAAAAAGCTACACTTTCATTTAAAAAAAACCCTTGTTAATGGCTAACAGATCTTTTTCTTCACATGTAAAGAGTTCTCATTTCACTTCTCATAACAAGGGTTCCTATCTTTATTTATTACCTTTCAGTTATTGCTCACCCACTGTTCACTGCCCGGCCTAAGGATTGATCTCACAACCACTATGTCACCATCATCTTGGTGTAATTTTAGTTTTGGAAAATGTTTGGATGCTTTGTAAAAATCAAACCATTGAACCAATCGTTCACGATTATCCTGAAGGATCCATTTTCTCATCACAAGTCAATATTCGATCATGAAAAGGATAATTTCGAATTTCACAAATGTGGTATCGAACACACTTTATGGTTATTGATAAAGATGACAGTAGGTGAAATAAGATTGGTGATTATTAACTGACTAGTATCATAGCCCGGTGTTGCCCGTGCAACTCAGAACATTTTAGTAGCAGGACTCGGTTATATAAAAAAATAATTATATAAAAAATTGTTTAAAAATTGTTAAAAAATTCCATTAAATAAATCTATTTTCTTTTGTTTTGCGTAAGCGTGATTTGATGTTTTGTGTGACATTGTAAACAACATTGCGTTTGTTTTTGTTTCAAAATTACGGGGGAAAATATTGACATTTTTTGTTGACTAAATGAATTTAACATAAAATAAAAATTATTTATATTGTTTTACTGAAACTAGAAATATAAAAACTATCACACTCTCAGTTCAGAAATTTTTGAAAAATATTTAAAAATGTAAACATTTAATTTTAGAGGAAAAAGTTGCATTAATGCCACACGAATTACAGACAGTTGATTTCCTGAATAAAATATTTACCGAAAAAAAAATTTTTTTTTAAAATTTTATTTTATTATTCTTCAATGGCGTAACGGACAGAGGAACTAAGTCACTAAGTAACTAACTAAGGAAGGAACAAACAGAATTACTATATGATAATAATAGTATTCACGAGAATTACCATCACTCAATCTCTTATGAAATATACCATCTCATTCGGGATGGATGATTTCAAATGAATACTAAACTCGTCACTCCAGAGATTACCTTTCCTTTGGAAGAAAGTTGGATGTCAATACCCTGCGCCAGGGGCGTTCTCAACAAGCAAAGTGTTGCGGTGGCTTAAATAATTATTGTAAGACTAGCAAATTCCACGTCAATCCTACGTCAATCTCGCCCCTTAGAGCGACCGTACAAATAAATTCTATCCGTGGTTTGAACACTCAATGAGAGAAAACATATTTAAAAAAGAAAATTAAGTGGTGTTTTTAAAATTTGTCAAACCCGCTTACGTAATTGATGTCGAAGCCACAACGAGCAGCGGCAAGATGATAGTGGTTAAGCACTGTTTCAACGCGTATGAATATATAGATATATAGATATATAGATATATAGATATAGTTCGAGTGTCGTTCGAATGTGGCACTGAACGTTATCATTATTGGCGCGAAATTGCACATCGTCACGTCAACTTACGAAAAGCTAGAGAAAACAGACGACAATAACAGACAGCATTTTTTCATACTGTTTGTAATCTAAAGTGGAGGTAGAAAGGCGAAAACAATGATGGATTTGTGTACACAAGGCATGTTTAATGAAAATATATCGATAAAGAACTACTTTTGATTGTGTTTACGTTCGCCGAATTCATGTAATGACAGTAAACGCAGCTTGAATAAAATGTAATTACAATTTGTATAGATAAGAGCAGACAACATACATATGGGTAATTTCGCATAGTCGAAAATCTGCATTATTCTACAATGGCAAGACTTAGATTAAGGAATCCAACATGGGCGCCTTCGATATTCGACAAGGGTCGTTTAATGGCGCTGTATTTTCTGAAATAATAACTTATTTAGAAATGAAACTTTGTCTCTGTGTGTGTGTCTGTGTGTGAGTGTGTGTGTGTGTGTGTGTGTGTGTGTGTGTCCGCTATCTATAGACTCCGAAACGGCTGAACCGATTTTCTTGAAAATTTACACAGTTGTACTATAAGCGTCTGCGAGTGTTCTTAGCTAGGTTTTGTGTCGCGGTACCCCTGATAAATGCCGAAATATCGATAATATATATATCTATATATATAAAAGGCAAGATGTTTGTGTGTGTGTCTGTTTATCTGCCTGTAAGTCTGTATTTTTTCAGCCCTTTTATTTTATTTTTTACTTCGGGTTGGGATCTAAGTAGGTATAATTGTAATTCTTAGTCTCAGCCATGATACCATCTACTCAGAGGACTTATTTAGCCTTCAAAATTCAGTTTACGACGAAAAAAACTTATTTGATATCGATACCAGGAAATCAAAATTTGACTTACATCCATTCATTTTTCTTTCAGTCTACGGTTTCGCTTTAACTGGAAACAACTATTGCTTTTTAGTCTTTCGTGCCAACGTCCAAAGAGTCTGAGTTCCAGGAGCATGGATTTAGTTTGAAAACTTTCATTACACCCGAGCAACGCCGGGCTATACTGCTAGTGTATATATATATATTGGATGTGCGTTGTGATGCAGTGGATATTGCTCGGAACGAGAAATCGGAGTGCCGAGGTCGAATTTCAGTCGAATTCGTTGCATTTACTTATGCGCAAATCCCCTTGGGAAAAGTATTAATCCACCATTTCTCTCCCCCACATCTATGGGCTAAATAGCAAGACACACTTAGTTCTACAGATTTGGTTGGCAACCACTCTACCAGAAAAAGTAATGGCAACCTACTGCGGGATAATCTTCTGCCTAGTTATGTTCTTTTCGGTACATGATCGTCTAAGCGTGTATCACGTAAGGCACTTTAACTGACATTCATATTTGCGTGTCAATAGTGCATTATGGGGAGCAAAGTCTGTTGTGTTTTATTGACGTTTACTTGGTAGGAAGATGTTCTACAGAAGGATACTGAGAATATCATGGACCGAACGTGAACAACAACTAGGTTTTGGAGGGAGTGGAAACGAAAAGGAAACTTATATTTAACATCTGGAAAGGACAGATGAAGTTTCTGGAGCACGTCATGAGAAAGGAGTGTTTAGAGAATCTGAGACTCACAGGACAGATGAAGGTAAAGTGAGACAGCGGAAAGCAGCGAAGGACATATTTGATGGAATTGAGCAAATTAATGGGAGGGTAAAAAAGGAAAGGGTTCTGGAGCTAAAAATCATAGGAAGATGTGGAGGGCCATGATTGTCCACTTGATAAATGAACATGGCAAGTAGAAGAATAGTAATAATACTGAACCCAAATGCTGTTCTTTGTAGCGATTTTATAGCGTCATATGTTAAATTTTTATTCATCATTATCTATTTTTAATGATTATTTATTATTTTTCATTCATGATTAATTATTTTATTTTAATTATTTTATTTTAATTATTTTATTTTAATTATTTTATTATTTGGCGTTGGTTATCATTATTGCAATTACTTGTGTTTATCTAAGATTTCGTTCATTAGATAATTATTTTGTTTATCTATTTATTGAGATTTTTCGAGATTGGTGACAAATTCACCCCCATTTATACTTGAATTTGCTATATGTAACCATAAGTTCTATGCTAATAGTTTCTTTTCTCACACTTCTCACTTTTCTCGCACATTTCACCCATGGAACTCTCTTCCGGCTTCTTGCTTCCCTGGCAAGGTCTCATCATTTTACATTTGACATAGCTAGATGTAACCGTAAGTTCTATGCTAACAGTTTCTTTTATCGCACTTCTCGCTTGTGGAACTCTCTTCCGGCTTCTTGCTTCCCTGGCAAGGTCTCATCATTTTACATTTGAAATGGCTTGATATAACCGTAAGTTCTATGCTAACAGTTTCTTTTATAGCACTTCTCGCTTGTGGAACTCTCTTCCGGCTTCTTGCTTCCCTGGAAATGTCTCATCATTTTACAGTTGAAATGGCTAGATGTAACCGTAAGTTCTTTGCTAACAGTTTCTTTTATCGCACTTCTCGCTTGTGGAACTCTCTTCCAGCTTCTTGCTTCTCTGGCAAGGTGTCATCATTTTACATTTGAAATGGCTAGATGTAACCGTAAGTTCTATGCTAACAGTTTCTTTTATCGCACTTCTCGCTTGTGGAACTCTCTTCCAGCTTCTTGCTTCTCTGGCAAGGTCTCATCATTTTACATTTGAAATGGCTAGATGTAACCGTAAGTTCTTTGCTAACAGTTTCTTTTATCGCACTTCTCGCTTGTGGGACTCTCTTCCAGCTTCTTGCTTCCCTGGCAAGGTCTCATCATTTTACATTTGAAATGGCTAGATGTAACCGTAAGTTCTATGCTAACAGTTTCTTTTATCGCACTTCTCGCTTGTGGAACTCTCTTCCAGCTTCTTGCTTCCCTGGCAAGGTCTCATCATTTTACATTTGACATAGCTAGATGTAACCGTAAGTTCTATGCTAACAGTTTCTTTTATCGCACTTCTCGCTTGTGGAACTCTCTTCCAGCTTCTTGCTTCCCTGGCAAGGTCTCATCATTTTACATTTGAAATGGCTAGATGTAACCGTAAGTTCTATGCTAACAGTTTCTTTTATCGCACTTCTCGCTTGTGGAACTCTCTTCCAGCTTCTTGCTTCTCTGGCAAGGTCTCATCATTTTACATTTGAAATGGCTAGATGTAACCGTAAGTTCTTTGCTAACAGTTTCTTTTATCGCACTTCTCGCTTGTGGAACTCTCTTCCAGCTTCTTGCTTCCCTGGCAAGGTCTCATCATTTTACATTTGAAATGGCTAGATGTAACCGTAAGTTCTTTGCTAACAGTTTCTTTTATCGCACTTCTCGCTTGTGGAACTCTCTTCCAGCTAATTGCTTCTCTGGCAAGGTCTCATCATTTTACATTTGAAATGGCTAGATGTAACCGTAAGTTCTTTGCTAACAGTTTCTTTTATCGCACTTCTCGCTTGTGGAACTCTCTTCCAGCTTCTTGCTTCCCTGACAAGGTCTCATCATGAAATGGCTAGATGTAACCGTAAATTCGATGCTGATTGTGCCTGATAATAGAAGAGCCAGTAAAAAGGTCAGGAAGCCACTTATCAGGCTTTTTAATAACTTCGGATCTGATATTGAGATTGACATGAAAAGGAAAGTAGTAGAATATTTAGTGGTAGAATTTAAGCTGTATACCAGAACAATCTCCCCATACATGAAACCCAGCCCAAAACGGAACTATGTCCAACCACCTTGCGAGTGTAATCAAGCACATTCATAAAATGCAGACTGTTTAGAAAATTCTCTTCCAAGGAAATATTTTTTTAAAAAAGAAAGAAAATAAAAAGGCGTCAAAATAAAAAGGGGCATAAAACCAAATTGGTATTTAAACCTGAAATGAACCAGCGAATAACAATTATTTGGTTCAACCCTACTTTTAATTTGGAGTTGAAAACTAATATAGGGAAATATTTTTTTAATGTTGAACAAACACTTTCTAAAGTTCTCTGAATAAAGTAAATAAAGCTTGTAAAACGGAAAAAGAAATGTCTGAAGCGGAACATTCCAATGGACGGAAAAAAGGTTTAAGTAGTATGCACGCTAGGTAATTTCAAAAGATGGTGGTACAACCATAAATCATCATTCAAGTTAGAAAAGCACAAGAATTGTACCAGATTCGCCAATCACATTTGGGAATTAAAAGAAAAACAATGGAAGTCATAAAGGGTATATATGTCTTCACCCTTCTCGACCGATTACTTTCACTCTTGCTCGTTCCTCCCCTCGAAGCGTTTTTCGGCGGTCGTGTGTATAAAGTATAAGTTTTAAGAAATAAGGTTTACACTTACAGCCTCATGAGACCTGTATGTTTGAAACCGGGTTACCAAGTAAGTAGTAAACATACAGTTTTTTAATATATATATATGAACTATTGAATGAAAGAACGGAAATTATGAATAAGTGTAACCATACTAAAAAAATACCTCTTAGTTTCATACAACCATGGATGAAAAGGTTATAACTTCTTGTAATTTTAAAAATTGCGCGTTCAAAAATTCCCTGCCACGTGAGCGTTCAAAAAGAAAAAACAACAAAAAAAAAAAATCACCGTTACGTGAGCGTTCTTAAAAAAAGCAGTAAACGGAGTTATTGAAAATCGCCTGAAGACACCACTCATGGTAGAAACCTAGGTCGCGTAATAACTCGTTTACAAATGGAATATATATATATATATATATATATATATATATATATATATATATATATATATAGTCATCCGCAGACAGATCTGTTTCGAAGCTCAACTGTACGGTTAGACAGCCGATTGCTTTTTACTCAGGATTGAAACCCGACCGAACTGGCGTCGGTCGGCGATTTTACCTCTGAGCTACGGGCGCTCGGGAGAAGGAGGTAGACTTTTAGCGTGTATATCAACATTATACATGCCCAATAGCATTGCTGAATGAAGGATGCGTAGATGCCAGAGTAGTTACTGTTTTTCAAAGTCTACGATTCTTCCAGAGGGTGTGAGAGCGTAAATAGTCAATGTGTGTGTGTGTGTGTGTGTGTGTGTGTGTGTGTGTGTGTGTGTGTGTGTGTGTGTGTGTGAGAAAATTTTGAATAATTTTAGGCCCAACCAATAATCCTCTTGTATTTGCTTAAATGTTTTCAGTACCTCTTCGTAATACAGTTATCTAAAATGAAATTAGAATACAAACAGCAGAAAATAACATCTTGAATACCATGCTTTCAGTACCAAGCATAATCTTGAAGCCATAATCTAAAAGGAACCGATTTTGGACACCATAATCAGATAATTTTAGCAAAATGAAATATCGAAAGCGATAATCCGCCAAAATTAAATCCCGAATTTCTTAATCTCAAACAACACAATCCAGAACGTTATAATCCTCCCCGAAATGTAATCTTTGACATTATAATCTCTCACTAAGGCAATTTCAAAATCCATAATAAAGGAGACGCAATCGCAAATATGATAATCCCTAAAGGCAAAATCCTAATCCTCCTAATCCTCCGAAAAACTCAACTGATGGCGCTCAAAAACATTGTAAGCATTACACTTCATTAAGGAATGAAGTGTAATGCTTACAATGTTTTACAATGCTCATCAGTTTTCAAAATTCACGGCTAGGATCCGCCATGCTACAGAAAAATGGCAATAAAGATGAAGACAACAGTCTAACAATATAGAAAAACAATCTTAGAAAAATAGACAGATCTTGAGTAATGTCGAAGCGTACAACGCCCGAAACGTCGTGAACATGGCAATAAAGATGAGGACAAAAGTTTGAACAATATAAATAATTGCAATACCTCATCTCAGAAATAGAAACAAATACAAACAATTTGTGTATTTAGGCAGCAAATCTTCTTATAGACATGTCAGATTAAATAAATTGCAAACATTGTGTCTGCTCATTTTAATAAAATCCGTTCATACTCACGGATAATCTTTCGCGTATTATAATTGAAAGATGTCAGAAATTAGTTGTAAAAAATACAATACTAATTTAATTATCCGTAATAACTCCTCCCCACCAACTGATGTGTTACATAAAAACCAGCATTATATATCAATTTAAATGCCTGTTAGGAGAATGTATCTCCGACAAAAAACAAAAAACAAAAAACAAACATTAAAAAAACAAATATATATGTTAGATTTCCAACAACTACATTAACAAGACGCTTTACATTACACTTGTCTGACCATTCGTCCATTTCCATACATCTACAACAATATTCTGTCTACGTTCACAATATAAAAAATAATGATCGATAACACAACTATTCTACACCAAGAAAACAACAAAAGCAAACTACAGATTTTCGAGGCAATATTCATTAAAAAGCTTAAACCGTCAATTAATAGAATCAGCTATGAAGACTGTAGTAATGTTCTAAAATGTTTGTAAAACGAACAGTTTTTTCATGCTTTAACACATGCATGGCCATGATATTACAACATATTAAAAAATCCATTTTGGATAATTTTCACGTTCTAATGAACGCTAAGCAATTTGTCAACCGTTATATTTGAAGCAGAAAAAATTACAGTAGTTTTGCAGTTATTTATTGTTACCATTACTCACACCCCTGAAGATGACCTCGGAAAGAGATTGAAAGTACTTGGGTACATTGAGAAATTAATGATAATAGCATCTGTCAACGTTACAGCTAACTTCTGACATCTTTCAATTATATTACGCGAAAGATTATCCTTGAGTATGAACGGATTTTATTAAAAATAAGTAGAAACAATGTTTGCAATTTTTCTAATCTGACATGTCTAAAAATACAAACAATATATATACGTTTAGGCTGATGGTATGAAATTATGCATTAAATATCTATATTTGGAGGTATAATATTGCGTACAAAATATTTGGATTTTGGAATTGGATTTCATCCATTGAGGTGTCGATATCCCACTTAACAGACTAGAACTCGTAGAATACGATCCACCGTTAAAGAGGCTGGGAAAACGGTCGGTTTCTTGTGCCACTTTAGAAAATATCTGAATGAACATGCTGTGCGGCATTTTTACAAGAATCAGATCAGACCCACAATGGAGGACTACCGCTAGGATAGAGACATAAAGGAAACTACAAGACCTTGTAAAGAATATAGAGAAGGAAAGCGAGAAGAAAAGACTAACTACCAATTGCAAGAAGACAGAATGCATGTTCGTTAGCAAAAGGAAAGTCCTTACACGCTAATTACTAATTGGAGACCCAAAAACCAGTCAGTACTGTGACGAGAATATCCATGACAACCAAGAAAAAGAGTTTTTTAAACACTCATATCCATGGCAACCAAGAAAAAGAGTCTTTAAAACACTCATATCCATGGCAACCAAGAAAAAAAACAGTTAGGACGCTCTGCAAAACGAAGAAGATGGATTGTAACTAACGGACAGAAAGCTAAGTAAAAATAATCTTTTGTAGAATATTGCCTTCTACATTGAAATAACTTTATTCCTTATGATGTGAACATTAATACACTTGGATATAAAACATAATTGTCTGAAATATCGCTCTCTGTAACTTTTTTTCGCGAACATTAATTCACTTCAACATTGAATTTAAAAATATTTAATTTTATTCAGTAACATCTCAAAGAAAAAGAAAAAAACTATCTTCACTCTTAAATATATATTCCATCAAGTTTCAAATTAAATTGTTTTGTGATTGTTACGATCGTCTTCTCTTAATCAATTATTTGGATAGATCGCGGCTACCTTTATTTTGCTGTGAATCTCGAGATGAATAGCAGGTGCATCCGACTAGATATGGCAACAGTATTCAATTCACGGACGAATGGTAGATTTATAAATGTGCAAAATGGATTCTGACGAGAACCTCAAGATGAATAGCAGGAGCACCCAACCAGATATGGCAACAGTATTCAATTCACGGACGAATGGTAGATTTATAAATGTGCAAAATGGATTCTGACGAGAACCTCAAGATGAATAGCAGGAGCACCCAACCAGATATGGCAACAGTATTCAATTCACGGACGAATGGTAGATTTATAAATGTGCAAAATGGATTCTGACGAGAACCTCAAGATGAATAGCAGGAGCACCCAACCAGATATGGCAACAGTATTCAATTCACGGACGAATGGTAGATTTATAAATGTGCAAAATGGATTCTGACGAGAACCTCAAGATGAATAGCAGGAGCACCCAACCAGATATGGCAACAGTATTCAATTCACGGACGAATGGTAGATTTATAAATGTGCAAAATGGATTCTGACGAGAACCTCAAGATGAATAGCAGGAGCACCCAACCAGATATGACAACAGTATTCAATTCACGGACGAATGGTAGATTTATAAATGTGCAAAATGGATTCTGACGAGAACCTCAAGATGAATAGCAGGAGCACCCAACCAGATATGGCAACAGTATTCAATTCACGGACGAATGGTAGATTTATAAATGTGCAAGATGGATTTTTACGAGAAAGACTTCCTGGTCCGACACAGTGATTCAACAATCATAGCAGTAGATGCAGCTATAGATTCGAGGTAGTCGTTCCATTTGAGATTAGTTGAGAGGGCGAGGCCGAGGAGGTGTAGCTTTATGCAATATCACTTCTTCTATATGGGAGTGTACGCTGAACAATCGCCTCAAAGAGGAGTTTGAGTTTGAGTTGTGTTTAACGGCATATCAGCCCCTGTGGATTATTTAATGCCAAAAAGATGGAGTTTTAAGGTATTTTTTTAATATTCAGTCATAGTGAGAAGGTTGATTTAGTCAAATTTTAATGAAAATTTGTTTTTAATATTTTTTATTTTAGAAAACTGAAGTTGTTTTCTAGATTTGAATTCAAAAATGTTTTGCTGAGAATAATTTTTTCTTTAAAAATGTATTGTTGGTCATATTTTTCCGTCAAAAATGTATACTTCTTTTTATAAAAAAAAGTCTATTTTTATGGATATATTTCTATAAAAGTGTATCTTTATACTTTCATAGTGTTTTGATCCCAGTTTGAGGGTTGCCTATTTTCGCTTTCGGCATATCACGTTGAATACACCGGTTCTCGTTCGATCACCGAAGTTAAGCAACGTGAGCCTGGTCAGTACTTAGATAGGTGACCGCTTGGGAATACCAGGCGCTGTAAGCGTTCAAACACGGATGTGCGTTGTGGTGCAGTGGATATCGGCTTGGAAGGAGAAATCAGTGAGCCGAGTTCGAATTCCAGTTGAGTACCCTGCATTCACTTAAGCACTAGTACCCTTGGCAATGGTATTAATCCGTCACTTCCCTCCAGTTATGGGTTAAATAAAAGGATAGGGCCTGGAGGCAACCCATCTAGTGTTGGTGTCACAATAAAAACACCCTTGGTAGCCCTGGCGAAGCATCAAGTATTCAGTTATTTGACAAGATTATGAATTTCGCTACAAATTGCGCCAGGGTTCCACATGCATAGGGAATACTGGAGGGGTGTAGTGGGTTCTATCTCGGCCAAGGCCGCAAGACGACGACGGCTTTCCCAAAGCTGGGATCCTAACAGGTGTTACCAGTCTGGGTCAGGGTGGACCTGAGAACAACAGCAATTAAGAGGTGGTTCCATGCTCCTCACAACCTCCTAATCAGAGGCCTTGCTACCACTCCAGGTCAGGGTGGACCTGAGAACAACAGCAATTAAGAGGTGGTTCCATGCTCGTCACAACCTCCCAATCTAGCTGCCGGATGTAGTTTACCGTCATGCCGAGGACCACCTCAAAGAGAAAGAGAAGACTTGAGGCAACTGAGATGGACGTTAATTTGTACGTTGGGCTGTTCCTTATGCTGGCAATGATGCTCTATGTCTTCTCGCAATCGATACTTAGTCCTTTCTTCTCGTTTTAATTCACTATCTACTGCATTCAGCAATTTCAATTTCTTCATTTGTATTTTATTTTAAATTTAAATTGGCGTACATCTATTCAACTTGTAAAGCGAGTTTGTTGACATTACGTTACATTTCGGAGCAGATATGGTTATTACGATGAATTCGAAAATTGTGTTATAGGCGTAATTTGACTTCGTTTAGACTGATCGTCATTCGTGGTCGAGAGGTCTAAGACGCGCCAGGTCAATTGGTGGGTTCCCCTTTTGTTGATGGGGTATATCCCTGATAAGGTATATATATATAATGGATTCTCCCGTCGCGTTCAACGTATGAGGGTCCAACCTTTTTCCAGCAAGACAACCACACAGAGATTTGTTTATAGTGGTGAAGGCATTGTGTAGTACCATCCACACTTCTTGGAACTGCTGATAACAAACAATTGGTGCAGATGACTGCCACAAATCGCACGAACAGCAGACCTCAATTATTTAACCCATAATTGGAGGGAACGAACGGATTAATACCTTTCCCAAGGGTACCAGTGCGCAAGTGAATGCAGCGTGCTCGACTGAAATTGGAACTCGGCTCACCGATTTCCCCCTCCAAGCCGACATCCACCGCACCCCAACGCACATCCGTGAATGCTAACAGCACCTGGTATTCCCAAGTGGTCACCCACCTAAGTACTGACCAGGCTCAACGTTGCTTATATATATATATATAGTACTGTGCTAAAGTATTAGGACAAGAACTATTTTATCTTTTATGAGGCATCAAAATAAAGTTGAAAATCGCCCCTGTTCTAACACTTTTGCCCACTACCGGTAGTGTGCAAAAGTATTAGGATAGTGGGGGGGGGTATTCCTAAAAACCGCAATGAAATTAAATAAAGGGTGAAAAACCACACTTTTGTGGGAATTATTTAACTAAAAAAGGAAGAGGAAGGAAGGCTTCGGAATTTGAAGTGCCCCCCCCCCCCCAACAAAGCCCTGATCTCAATCCTATTGAACAAAACGTTACACCTCATTTCTTTTGAGTGTTATGCGCGAAAGTGAACGGATTTTATTAAAAAATAAGCAAACATAATGTTTGCAATTTATTTAATCTGACAAAAAATTTGCTGCCTAAATGCACACACACACACACACACACACACACACACACACATATATATATATATATATATATGTATATATATATATTCAAATTAAGAAGATTTAGCCAATTACGCTACCAGGGTTTCAACCTTTCGGTATCGTCAGGTGTTATATATTAACACTGATACATGATGGTACCGAAAGTTTGAAACCATGATAGCGTAACCGGGCGATCTTCTTAATTTGAATATTAAATATTAATTTGAATATTAAAGGGGCCTACATGTTAATTTTTTCTTTCAATATGCATTGAGCCCTTTTTAATATAACTGTTTACCGTGTCTAATTTGACTCTCACTAATAATTACATATCTCTGCACCTCTCTGAACGGGGCTCAATTCCATCTGATTTAAACACACACGGAGACCTACCAAACCCTATTCGGAACATACTTGTTGACAACACAAATATCATAGCATCATCCACAGGAAAAAAAAAAGACAAATAAATAAATAAATAAATAAATAAATAAAAATAATAAAAAGAAAAATAATGACAAAAAAGAAAACCCAGCACTCAATGAGATCAACTACGAACATACCAGCAACATATTTACCGTATTCAGTACATAACACAAGCACACTATCCTACATAGAACATTACACCACATGCATTCTGTTACACGTAAAATAATATTCGTCCTAGAAAATGAGTAAAACTTATAGCCGAAAGCGCTTGGCAAAACAAAACATTTGAACAATTTTTATATAATTAATGTCCCCAAAAGAAAACAAATCATAAGATTACATAAAAACTAAACTATCACACCTTGTCTCTCATTTTTAATGAAACATATATATATATATATATATATAACTATTATTTATTTATATATATACTAGCAGTATAGCCCGGCGTTGCTCGGGTGTAATGAAAGCTTTAAAACTAATCCATGGTCCTGGAACTCAGACTCTTTGGACGTTGGCACGAAAAACTAAAAAAGCAATAGGTGTTTTCAGTTAAAGCGAAACCGTAGACTGAAAGAAAAATGAATGGATGTAAGTCAAATTTTGATTTCCTGGTATCGATATCAAATCAGTTTATTTCGTCGTAAACTGAATTTTGAAGGCTAAATAAGTCCTCTGAATAAATGGCATCATGGCTGAGACTAAGAACTACAATTATACCTACTTAGAGCCAAACCTGAAGCAAAAACTAAAATAAAAGGGCTGAACAAAATACAGACATACAGGCAGATAAACAGACACACACACAAGCATCTTGCCTTTTATATATATATTATCGATTTTCTGCACTATTGTAAGAACTGCAACCTTGAAACTTCTGAACATCGTTTCTTATGTCTTTGTCTATGAGTGTATCAAATTTGATTAAAATCAGGGAAGCCATCAATTAGATTTGACTTCGTTTAGACTTCGCTATATCAATTGGTAGCTCCCCCTATGTTGATAGGGGTCGCAGGTTCGAATCCTGCCGAATGACGCACATTTTCGTACAAGATTTATCGTATATAATCAGGCCGGTACAAATAAATATATAAATATACTGTTTGATTAAATACAGAATATCGACTCAAAGTATTGATTAAAAATAATATCCCAACAACTACATTTAATGTGTCGGTTGTTAAAACCATTTCGTTAATCTTCGGGATTTTCCGTAACACACACACACACACACACACACACACACACACACACACACACACACACACACACACGCACATACACACATATTCTATTAAGCAGTAATTTTTGCATTGTTGCATATTTCTTTAGTTTATGTTGGATGACTTTCCTCAATTATTTTAAGGTGGTAAGCAAAACGGTAGCGTTTTGACTGACCTGACGCCTCAATAAACAAGCGACGAGAACATAGGAATGAGATTCCTTTTTTTAGAGCCAGTGTTCAACCGGTTTGAAAACGGAACAACGAGCGATACTAAAAGAACAATAGATGGATGTAATTGAGTCGTTGATTGAAATAGTCATCGGATGGAGGCTGAATGCGAACGAGTGATCTTTCGAACAGTAAGGGAATTGAAATAGACAATCAATCAATCAATCAATCTATCTATCTATCTATCTATCTATCTATCTATCTATCTATCTATCTATCTATTATAGTCTATTTATATCTATGTCAGCCTGTTTATATCTATCTATCTATCTATCTATCTATCTATCTATCTATCTATCTATCATAGTCTATTCATATCTATGTCAGCCTGTTTCTTTCTATCTATCTATCTATCTATCTATCTATCTATCTATCTAATGATGTTCATATCTATCCATCTATCTATGCAATACATTATATATATATATATGTGTGTGTGTGTGTGTGTGTGTGTGTGTGTGTGTGTGCACTCCGACTGGCACCTGTGAGAGTTGACTCTTCCGAGCCTTTCTTCCTCCTTATGTGTCCAAGAGATTTCTAGTCTCTCAATCTGATTCTGATTATAAGTGTCCATTTTGTTGCCATAGATAGATAGATAGATAGATAGATAGATAGATAGATAGATACTGAATAATCCACATCAGTATAAAAATCTACCTTTCTTAGTCTGTTCATATCTATCTATCTATCTATCTATCTCAGTCGGTTGATATCTATCTATCTATCTATCTATCTATCTATCTATCTATCTATCTATCTATCTATCTATCTGTTCATATCCATTCTATTTTCATTTGGAATTATCCACTCGGCAATATATACTAAAATAGTGCGAAATACATCATATTTATTTAAAATTTGGGTGGCCTAATAATTATAGCCGGTAGTATATATATATATATATATATATAGGTAGGTTGTCTGGCTCGCTAGGTATTCTTTTTATATTCCGCTCTACTTAAGTATTGAGCGCTTTTTTGTTAATTGATTGCTCGTGTCGGGTTTTTTTCTTTCGGCTCCGTGCTGACTCGGTCTGAGCTCTTTTGGCTGATGTTCATGTACTTAGCTCTTTCTGTTTTAAAACCATTTTTCCCTTATTAGATACGTGCAGGGTTTTTCGACAGGAGTATAGTTATTATCTCATATATATATATATAAATATATATACATGGTTAAATAAAATAAAGAAATAGGAAAACTGTATTTTAAATCACCTACGCATTTCGTCATTATCAAGGCAAAAAGCCGAAATGAGCTCTATTCTAAATTCTTCTTCTTCTTCTTCTTCTTCTTCTTCTTCTTCTGTGTGCCCTGTCCCTTCAGGACGTAGGCGATCATGGTTCTCCACGTCTCCCTATCCCTTGTGGCTCTTAGTACGTTTGTTCCTGTTACTCCTGGCAACCCCCGTTCCGTCATCCACCTGATCAGGCCCTGCAAATATGTTATCCGCTGCCTTCCTCTGTTCCTCTTTCCTTCTATCTGACCAGTCAGTATCAGATTCTCCAGGCTCTCCTTCCTCATTGCGTGTCCCAGGAACTTCAGTTGTCTCTTCTTGATGCTCAGTATCAATTTCCTTTTTGTTGCCATTCTTTCCAACACCTCCTCGTTGCTTGCATGCTCAGTCCACGATATCCGTAGCATCCTTCTGTAGAACCACATGTCGGCCGCTTCCAGTTTTGTCCTCATTTTTGATGATATTGTCCAGCATTCACTGTATTGAAGAACTGACATCACGTAGCAGTCTAGCACTCTTTTCTTCGTTTCTATTGAGATTTTCCTGTGTGTTAGTATTTTGCTCATCTTCTGGAACGCGTCCTTTGACATGCCAATTCGCCTTCGGATCTCCGTGTCGCACTTTCCATCTCCTGTTAGAACACTTCCTGGGTACTTAAATTCTTGTACTTGCTTGATTCTGATATCTCCCACCTGTATTTGGCATTTTGGGTTGTATCTTTTACTGATGACCATGCACTCAGTTTTCTTAAGGTTTATTTGTAGTCCCTTTTTGTCACTCTCCACTGCTACTTTCTGTATGAGGTCTTGTAGTTTCCTTTCCGTGTCCGCAATCAGCACTGTATTGTTTGCATACCTTATGTTGTTCAGGTTGTGGCCTCCAATAACAAATCCTGGCGTGTCATCTAGGGTTCTCAAAATATTCTCGCTGTATAGGTTGAACAAATCCAGTGAAAAGACACATCCTTGTCTTCCGCCTTTTTCTATCTTTGTGTATCTACTGAAATCGTTACCTGTCCGTATGCAGGCCGTTTGCTGCCAGTAGAGATTCTTGTCTTTCCCGAAAATTTCGAGGCTGCCGAGCATCTCCATCAATTCTTTGTGTCGTATCTTGTCGAATGCTTTCGCGTAGTCAATGAAGCCTAGGTACAAGTCTTTCTTCATTTGTAATGCCCTTTCAGAGAGCATCCTAATCATGAGTATGGCGTTCCTTGTTCCAGTGTCTTTGACGAACCCGCACTGTTCCTGCCCTATCTCTGGCCTGATTCTACTTCTCGCTCTATTCATCAGGATTCTGACAATCAGTTTTGTAATGTGACTCATTAAGCTGATAGTTCTGTGTAGTTCGCACTCGTTTGCACCAGGTTTCTTCGGCAGTGCTATAAATATCGACTTGCATAGGTTGTCTGGTATTATTCCGCTGCTATAAATTTCATGTATTATGTCGGTAATTTGTTCTTTGCCATATTCTTCTGTCAGCAACTCTATCACTATGCCGTCTGGGCCAGGTGCTTTGTTTCTGTTCATTTTGGCCATTGCAGCTTCCACTTCGGATTTTAGTATTTCCGGTCCATCCATCTCCTTGTGTATTTTCGGTTGTTCTCTCTTGTCGCAAAAAAGATCCTTTATATATTCTTCCCATCGTTGGTGTATTTCCTCTTTCTCTCATATGATTGTTCCTTCCTTGGATTTTATGCATCCTGTTGAGGAGCAGGTTTTTTGTCCTGTCAGTTCTCTTATCTCTATATGCATCTCTGCTTTGTTGGTCCTGCTCAGTCTCTCTACTTCTTCGCATTTGTTGTTGAGCCATTCCTCTTTAGCTTGTCTGCATTTGTTCCTTATCTCCCTGTGAAGTTTCTTGTATTCTGCTCCGTGTCTTGGTGTTATTTTTGTCTCTTTTGCATCATGTGGAGGATCTCTTCGGTCATCCACTCGTTTTTTCTTCTGCGTCTGATTTCCTTTGAGGCTATGTTGTTCGCTGAGGTCACCATTGCTTCTTTTAGTGAATCCCATTTTGAGTGCCCTTTTCCAATTTGTTCTTCATATTTCTTTCTCACGCTGTTATTGTATTCTTTCTGCAGGTTGAGGTCGTCCTCTAGCGTGTCGTATTGCAGCCTTGGTGATGTGCTGGGCTTCTTCAGTCTTCGGAGTTTCACTTTTAGTTTGCAGATGACTGGGACGTAGGTATGTTTTGCATTGGACCACTGCGTTCCTGAATCTCTTGTTTTTAGTTATGTAATCTATTTGGTTCTTCGTGTCGCCTCCTGGGCTTCTCCATGTCCATAAACGTCTTGGGTGTTCTTGGAACCAGGTGTTAGTAATAACCTGGTCATTGGCTGAGCACCATTGTATCTATTTTTCTCCTCGTTCGTTGTGCTCTCCTAGTCCGAAGTTGCCGTTCGTGTCCCCTTCTCTATCTTTACCTACCTTGGCATTTAAGTCCCCCATTATAATCATAATTTCGTGGCTTTTGCACTGAGCCTTGGCACTGTCCAGTATTGAATAGAAAGATTCTATTTCGTCCTCCGAACTTTGAGTTGTCAGCGCATAAACTACTATAATAGCTATATTGAAGGGCCTTCCCCGTAGTTTAACCAAGAGGACTCTCTCTGATAGTTGCCAGTATCCAAGTACAGATCTCTATAAACAAATCCTGTTTGTTGGCAACGACAAAGACACTCACAAATCATTTCAAAAGATTAACAGATTATTTGAGTTTTTAGAATTCCTTCATGTGTAGTGCAAAATCACAAGATGTTAAAATGAAGGGAATTCAACCGTTTTCTTTGAACTTTTTATTATGTATGTTAGTCTGTTTTAGTATAATTTCCATAAGTAAAGGTGAAATTGGGAAAAATCCGGGACGCAAATTGATGTTTTCCTCTTGTCTTTATTTTATGTAACCATTCTGTCTTTAATCTCAGATTATAACTGGTATATATATATATATATATATATATATATATATATATATATATATATATGCAATCTATCTATCTGTCTATCTATCTATGGCAACAAAAAGAACACTTATAATCAGAATCAGATAGAGAGAGCAGAAATCTCTTGGACCTATAATGAGAAAGAAAGGCTTGGAAGAGTCAACTCTCAAAGGTTTTATCGAGGGCAAGAACGAGAGGAAGGACCATCTACTTGACGAACTTGTGTGAATCTCTAGCGGGACGGAAGGTTTAGCAAAGCTGCTAAGGGCCATGATACATAAGAAGTGGTGGAGAGCTATTATCCTCCCCGACATAGAGGGACACAGCACACAGAAGATGAAATCCAGTTTTGTTTCTTTTAAAGACAAGCATAGAGCGAGTAAGTGCGAATAATTTACGAATATATATATATATATATATATATATATATATATATATATATATATATATATATATATATATATTTGCTCTACTTTCGTATTGAGCACTTTAGTTTTAGGGTTTTCGTCTTGGGTTTTTTCTTTCTTATGAGTGCTTGACTTTTTGTTCATGTACTTCGTTTGTTTCTTTTTTTACTTCCCCTTCTTTTCCCTCCGAGTTCGTTCTTGGTGGGTTGTACAAGACGATTTAAATTATAGCTTAATTAATACTAGTTTCGGCAGAGTTAGTTCTGTTACTATTGGTATTGTTATTACTATAATTAATATTATATATATATATATATATATATATATATATAACAAGTTTTTTTTACAAATAAATGTAATGTCTTTCGGTTGGTACAAAGGTCGTTAAAAATGTTAATAGCAGTAAATGCCGAAAAGAGTTTGTGCGTATGTATGTGTGAGCGTTTGTTTGTTAGGAGTGTCTTTGAAGTCTCCGCTCAGTCCATCGGGTAAGTGGTTCAGTGAAGAAGAAGATGAGAGAGAAAGGAGAAGCAAGCATAATGCGATCGCTTGACGTGATCAAGGGATGTGTTTATTATGCTCGTATTTTCTCAACTGGTGATGCTTCCTGTGTCGGTCTTTTATTTCGTCTTTGGGGGTCCAAACAAGTCATTTGGAAATTCACACCCGGATTTAATTCTGGGCTTCCCATTGAACAATAAACAAAATTCACTTCGGCTCGCGAAAAGCGTCTGTAAAAGGAATTTGATATTTATTTATTTTTTATTTACCTCCGGAACTTCTGCGTGGAGCCAGATGCACAAAGACCAGTTTTGGTCATTTGCTATCTGGACCCCTGAGGGCAAACATTCGGTCCCTCGCTTGCTTGGTATCCCCACAATGTTCACGAAAGTTTATTAAATGGTTTGATGAAGATACATTTTGGTCTTGGTATATTTAATGGTGTAATTTTTAAAGACTTAGGATCCGAGAGTTATCGAAAAAATAGTATTTCTCAATAAACAGAACAATATTTTTTGGTTTACATACAAATTGCTTCTTTTTTTTTTTTTTTTTTTACAAAAACGAGGCATTTATGTATAACCAAAACGGTAGCTAACCAAGAAAAAGTAAAGTCATTTTCAGATTCTGTGCCTTCAAATAAGCTAAAAAAGATGTTTGTCCGACACCATTTTAAATTATTTTTTGTTGACTAGTGTTATCAAGGATGTTCTCAAAAATCTCTATGTCCAAAGAGAAAATCTCTTGTTCGCATGTAAGACATATGAAATAAAATGCTTAATCACAGTTTCTTCTTAGGCATCTTCAATAAAACCTGTAAAAATAAGGGACTGGTGCCGAAATAAAGATTTATATATAATTTGGATTAAATACTATTGCCATATCTGGTCGGCTACTCCTGCTATTCAATTCGAGGTTCTCGACAAAATCCAAAGGAGGATCTGAAATATAATCAATTCTTTCACTGTGAAACCAATGAAATGTAAATGCAAATTCTACTCCAGCAGCTTCTTACCTCACCCTTCCCGCCTGTGGAATTCCCTCCCGTTTACTTGCTTCCCCGACAGCTACAATCTCCAAGAATTTAAATGTAAAGTCAATAGTCATTTCCTATCTCACTAACCTGCATCCTCTCTCTCATGCTCTCTTCTTAGTCCACTCCACGCTCATCAGTATTCTCATCCTTCTCTGACCCACTTCCTGACACCCCCTATAACCTGTCACTCTTTCTCATAACTTTCCTCCTATCTAACCCCCTGCGCAGTAGTGGCAGTAAACTGCCTTTCCAGGAGCGATATGATTATCTAATCTAAACTTATTTATGAATGGTCCTTTGTTAGTGTGTGTCTGTGCGTGCGCGCGCACGCGTGTGTGTGTGTGTGTGTGTGTGTGTGTGTCCGTTACCTATAGACTCCGAAACAGCTGAACCGATTTTCTTGAAAATTTACACAGTTGTACTATAAGCGTCTGCAAGTGTTCTTAGCTAGGTTTTGTGTCGAGGTACTCCCGATAAATATCGAAAATCGATAATCGAAAAAATCGGGTTATAGAAGCCGTGTTCTAATTTTTAATCAAATTTGATACACTCATAGACAAAGACATAACAAACGATATTCAGAAGTTTCAAGGTTGCAGTTCTTACAATAGTGCAGAAAATCGATTATATATATATATATATATATATATATATATAAGACAAGATGTTTGTGTGTGTGTCTGTTTATCTGCCTGTATGTCTGTATTTTTTTCAGCCCTTTTATTTAATTTTTGATTCGGGTTTGGCTCTAAGTAGTTCTTATGATACCATTTACTCAGAGGACTTATTTAGCCTTCAAAATTCAGATTACGACGGAAAAAACTTATTTGATATCGATAACAGGAAATGAAAATTTGACTTACATCCATTCATTTTTCTTTCAGTCTACGGTTTCGCTTTAACTGGAAACAACTATTGCTTTTTAGTCCTTCGTGCCAACGTCCAAACAGTCTGAGCTCCAGGACCATGGATTAGTTTTAAAGCTTTCATTACACCCGAGCAACGCCGGGCTATACTGCTAGCATATATATATATATATATACACACACACACACACACACACACACATATATATATATATATATATATATATATATATATATATATATATATACTAGGTGCGAATGGTAAATTGTCGCAATTATTTTATTATTTCAAATATTCTTTAGGCTGAGTCTGAGCTCCAGGACCATGGATTAGTTTTAAAGCTTTCATTACACCCGAGCAACGCCGGGCTATACTGCTAGCATATAAAAAAAAAGACTTGGAGTCTCGGCTTCAGTTACTTTCTCACAGACGTGATGTGGCTTCCCTCTGTCTTTTCTACAAATATTTTCATGGCAACTACTCTGACGAGCTTTTTTTCTTGTCC
This sequence comes from Ascarosepion bandense, assembly GCA_037127315.1. Classification (NCBI taxonomy): domain Eukaryota; kingdom Metazoa; phylum Mollusca; class Cephalopoda; order Sepiida; family Sepiidae; genus Ascarosepion; species Ascarosepion bandense. The sequence goes on from JBBBDQ010000445.1 coordinate 3,733,749, forward strand.
CCCGACCACGTAAATTTACGCGTGTTGATAGATTGGCATCTAGGTCCCACCCTTTTACTGTTGAAATAGTTAACACTGTAACTGTTTCTAGTTTTGCACTTCCTACCTGTGGAATTCCCTTCCGTCTACAATCTCCCAAAGTATAAACGCAACGTCAATTGCCATCTTCTATATCACTGAATCCCATCTTTTATGCTTTCTTCGGTAACCTCCGTAATTATTTTTTCTTTTTCTCTCACAGTCTAAGATTAATGCAGAGAAGTTTGTCACGTAACTGAGCAGGTTCATACTGACTTCGAAGTTTCTTGAGGACACCGCTATGATGTCGTCACTCGTCAGGGTTAGGTTTTTGATCTGTTGTCTTGTTCCGTTTTATTTTTCTTATTTATATGGAGCTTGGTATAATTTGATATTTTGTTGTAGGAGTGATTTTTGATTGCTTTTGTTTCTGGGCATTAGGTTTATAAATCCCAAACTTCAGTTGTCTTTAAGAACACATGGCCCAGTGGATATAGACGTTGGTTAATTCCTGTGACTTGATCCAAAGAGTTGTGAGTTCAGTACCAGGCTAAAGCAGTGGTCAATAAGTAATTTGTAGGGTTAGAGGGAGATAACTCATGATTTCCAATCGAGTGTTTACGCAAGGAATGAGGATGATATACCCCAGTGATTATAATAAAGGGTTCGGTTCTAAATTCCTAGCACCTGAAGAAGGCCGGAGTGTACAACGGCCGAAACGTAGTACAAATGGCAACAAAAATGAGGACAATAGTCCGAATAATGTAAATACTGCTTTTGTTGTGTTGATTTCTTTCTAATGTTGTATCATTAGCAATTGATGGGTTTTCTTTTTATTGTGCAGATGTTGGAATTCATTTTATTGCCTTTTAATGTAGTCGTGAATAGATGTCCGCTTTAAATTGAACTGGTGTCAGCTTAATCGCTTTTTAGTTGGTTTGTTCTTTTCATTTGGGTTGTTCTCTTCTTATTGTGTTGACCACTTTTTATTGTGTTGGTTTGACATTTTTCGTACTGTGTTGGTTTTTATGGCAGCGTAAATGATTTCTTCTTAGGTCATATTAACGCTCTACCTCTACCGCGATATTGAGCACTTTACGATAAAAACCTGCTTGCCAAAATATCTCTTCTCAGTAAAACTACTAAAAAAACACCAATCCTGGCGCTAAATTTATTCTAACTCAATACTATATGTATATGTATAAAGATATATATTTGCCTGATGATGGTGTTTTAATGTCGAAACTTTATCAAGTTGCAGTATGCAATTATAATAATAATAATAATAATAATAATAATAATAATAATAATATATAGTGTTTAGTTTAATTGTGATGATGTTTAGTGCCAAGGTTGTTTTTTCTGTGGTTTAAATGATAAAATGTGTTTTGGTAAGCAGGTTTTTATCGCAAATTGCTCGATATTGGGGTATAGATAGAACGTTGATCAGTACAAAGTGTTTGTCTCTTTAGCTGAGCAGATTCATGCCGACTTCAAAGTTTCGTTAGGACACCGTTATGATATTCCCACTCATCAGGGCTATATATATATATATATATATATATATATATATATATATATATATATATATACTAGCAGTATATATATATAAATAAATACAAGACAATTTTTATTATACTAGAGAGGATTATGAAGGACATTTTTTGTTTTTAATTTTAAATAAGTACGTAGATTTTTATAAACGTATCTATAGTGATGAGAATTTTCTTATTTTTTATTTTCAAATACGGTTAATTGTGGCCGTGTTCATAATTGAAATTATTAAGAATTTGGCAGACCTGAAGAAAACTACCACCACCTTTAAATTTGTTGTTTTTCATTTTTTTTTTTTTACTTTTTCATTGCAATCATATCGATTACACCCTAAACTTTCCGATTGACAAAAAAATTTGGAAAAATTGCAATATTTAAACAAATTTATGGCGGGGGTCAGTTTTTCATATAACGTTATAGTAAATCGATCCTCTGTTTTGGAACCACTCACCGGTACGGTATTACCGCCACCTGTAATCAATTTTTTTTTTACTTTGTTTCAGTGCAATCTTATCGATTACACCCTAAACTTTCCGATTGACAAAAAATTTGTAAAAATTTCAACATTTAAACAATTTTAGGAGGGGCCTCAGTTTTTCATACAACGTTATAAGTAAATTAATCCTCCATTTTGGAATCACTCGCCAGTACATCATTACCACCACCTGTAAATTTGTTCATTATCAATTTGTTAAAATCCTAAACTCTCCGACTGACAAAAAAATTTGTAAAAATTTCAGCATTTAAACAATTTTAGGGGGAGGGTTCAGTTTTTAATACAACCTTATAGTAAATCTATCCTGTGCAATTAACTTTTCTTGCTTGCGCATATTCAACAACTAAATAGTTTGCGAAATTTTTAAATAAAGCCATTCTTGGAGTTTCCGAGGAAGATGTCATCGTAAGAACTGAAGAAAACTTGAAAAAGACAAAAACAAGAGCAACAACTCGTCCCCACCCAAAAAAACAAAACAAAACAAAGTGACCCCAACGCGAGTGGTTCTAAAATGGAGGATAGATTTGCTATAACGTTGTATGAGAAACTGAGCCCCCTCTAAAATTGTTCAAACATTGAAATTTTTCCAATTTTTTTTTTATAATCGGAAACTTTATGTAATAATCGATAAGACTGCGCTGAAAAAAGTAAAAAAAAATAATGAAAAACAACAAATTTAAAGGTGGTTGGAGTCTCCTTCAGGTCCGCCAGAGTTTGATTTTTCTTGGTGCTAAACATTATTTCAACACTATATATATATATATATATATATATATATATATATATATATATTGAAAGATACTGTTAAAATTGGCCATTCAACAGTTCAAATGTAAACATCTCAGTGTATAAAAGAGAATCTGGAAAATTAATATATATAGATCTATTAATTGGAGTAGATAGATCTATCAAGTGGAGTAGATAGATCTATCTATCGCCCGGTTCACACTCCACCCACGTCTATTGAACAGGTTAAGAGGCTCATCCCTTGTTCCCTGTTTAGGATGTGGTTTCCGGCTTTCTCTTCTAATCTTTTCACTCTTTTCCTTCTTTTTTTTTCAATTGGAGTAGATAGACTAAACTATCACCCGGTTCACACTCCACCCACGTCTATTGAACAGGTTAAGAGGCTCATCCCTTGTTCCCTGTTTAGGATGTGGTTTCCGGCTTTCTCTTTTCCAATCTTATTACGTAGCCCCCTGCACATCAGTGGCGTTACCTCCTTGCTTGGGGGGATACGATTAATATATATATATATATATATATATATATATATATATATGCGTGTATTCAAATGTAACAGACACCTGCTTAAAAATGTGGGAAAAAGAAAGTAGGTCTATTTAAGTCTCAAAGAAACTACACTGTGAACATGTAAATGTTTTTTTCTCTCACTGTAACCCCCTGAGCACTAGTGGCGGTCTTGCTTTGCCTGGGGTGAAATAATGAGAAAAAAAAAATTGCGTGTGTGTCAAATTATACTTTTCACTGAGGAACAAGGGGATGGTGAGCTTATCTTATTTAAGCATTCTTTTTTTCTCATTAGGCCGAAGAAAATAGCGACTCATCGTTTCTCGGTTAGATCATCATTTAGCTTTTGGAAAGGATCGCTCGTTGTCGGCTCGCATACTGTTTGCAGAAGCGACAAGTTAATCAAGTATGAGAAAAACGAAAGGGAGACAACCCACTTTTGTCTGTGAGTCGATGAGACGACGTCAGAGATGATAAATTTTCGTATTAATAACGGATCTAGCCGAAAGCGACGGGACATATTAGACTATCGAATTCTTCAACACGTGGGTGGAGGTTCATGTTTGTACGTGTGTGTATGTGGTCACGCACGAGCGTGTCTGTGTGTGTGTATGTGTGTGTCTGAGTGCACGCGTGTGTACATGCGTATGGGTTTGTGTGTATGTGGTTGATGTGTATGTGAGGGTTGCGCTAATGTGGTGTTTTATAAATTTATGTAAGTGCCATGTCAATGAAAAATTATTAATGGGATCAGAATATCACTTCATGTTAATCTATCTCAATTTGTACACTCGACCTCACTCTCGCAATCTCTCTTTCTATCTCTCTCCCCACCTCTCTCTCTCTCTCTATATATATATATATATATATATATACATCATTCATTCAGCAATGGATTAGGACACTCTCAGCTATTGGGAGTGTATAATGATAATATACACGCTAAAAAGTCTGTCTCCTTCTACCGAGCACTCGTAGCTCAGAAGTAGAATCGCCAATTCGGTCGGGTTTCAATCCTGGGTAAAAAGCAATCGGCTGTCTAACCGTACTGATGAGCTGTGATACAGCGAAACAGATCTGTCTGCGGATGACTATTTACGCTCTCACACCCTGATTGAGCACTCTGGAAGAATGGCAGACTTTGAAAAACAGTAGCTACTCTGGCATCTATGCATCGTTCATTCAGCAATGAATTAGGACACTCTCAGCTGTTGGGCGTGTATAATGATAATATACACGCTTAAAAGTCTACTTCCTTCTACCGAGTGCCCGTAGCTCAGAGGTAGAATCGCCGACTGACGCCGATTCGGTCGGGTTTAAATCCTGGGTAAAAAGCAATCGGCTGTCTAACCGTACTGATAAGCTGTGATACAGCGAAACAGATCTGTCTGCGGATGACTATATATGTATATATATAGGTACAAAGAATTTATCTCGTTAACGGAGCAGATTCATGCCGACTTCGAAGTCTCGTCAGGCCACCGTTTTCATATTCTCATTCGTCAGGGACGCAAACATCCTTGATAATCCTGTCTATTGTAATAAAGACTGTTTATATATATATATAACGAACTGTTAAATGAAAGAGCGGAAATTATGACTAAATGCATCCACACTAAGAAATACCTCTTAGGTTCATACAACCATGAATAAAAACGCCATAATTCGTTTTAATTTAAAAATTGCGTGTTAAAAAATTCTCTGCCACGTGAACGTTCATATAAAACACGGTTACAAGAGCGTTCTTAAAAAGAAAAACGGTAAACGCTCAAATCAGTTATTAAAAACCGCCAAAAGACACCACTCATGGTAGAAACATAGGTAGCGTAATAACTCGTTTAAAAATGGAATATATATATATATATATATATATATATATATATATATATATATATATAATCCAAAAGGAAAAGCAGGAAGGTAAATCCCAAAGACCCGAGCCTAATTAATATCAATATTTTAATATTAAAAAATGATACAGGTGAAGTGCTATATGTAATTAAATTTACAGAGCCAATTATAAAATAAAATAAATTTCAAAGCTCAAAACCGTTGAATGATCATTTCAACATGAAATCCCTAAGAGAGATTTAACATCTCATCGGCAAAAATAATTTACACACACACACACACACACACACACACACACACACACACACACACACACACACCCTTTCTATTATAATAAAGAACGTTGTATATATATATATATATATATATATATATATATATAGGCATGCAGTGTAGATATAGAAGAATCCAAAGGAGTATCCTGCACATACAGTGGTAGGATAACTCTCTAAGAGACCTCTAAATATATATGTATATAAATACATATAGAGCAAATATAAGAAAAAATTAACACAGACACGTTATTTCATGGTAAATCGGAAGTGTAGGACTATTTCAGGCGAACCATCATCAGCTTCCGTCTTTATTGAACAAACGATTTTACATGAATAATAGAATAATAGATTTGTGTAAAATCGTTTGTACAATAAAGACGGAAGCTGATGATGGTTAGCCTGAAATAGGCTCATACATCCTATTTACCATGAAATAACGTGTCAGCCTTAATATATATATATATATATATATATATATATATATATATATATATATATATATATATCCTGTCACGTTCAGCGGCTTGGATTATTTATTTTTTTATGTTAAGATACTCAATAATAGGTACATCATTACATATATTGCCGTCATTTCCAACGGTACGGGCCCACTCATATATATATATATATATATATATATATATATCCGAGTGGGTACAATGACTAAAATTAAGAATTTAATAGTGAAAACGATTTCCAAACAATGAACTAAATAAAAAATAAAAAATTTAAAATGAACAAAAAAAAAAAATATTCCCTCAACCCAAAGTTAAGATTAAACATGCAAACTTACATTGATTGTAAAGACTCTGCTTAAGTAAAAATAAATAAAAAAATATCCACGCCAACTATTATCGGCTCTTCTAAGAAATCCATTAAGATGTAGCCTAGCCAACTGATAATTAGAATTTACAACTGTCTAGAATCAAAGACTCCCATTAATCACTTTAGAAACACCCCAAATAAATTCCAACGGTCATAGACTGATTCCCTTATCTAGCTAACCCCCTCTAAAACCTCTAACTAAACACCCTCCACAAAAAAATTCCAACTGTCAACGAAATATCACCCAATCACTAAACCCCAGCTAACACTCCTAACAAAACTAAATAAATATAAAGGAAAAGGATTTCAAGTACTTTACACATCGCCTGATGAGGCATTGGGGACCCAATGCCGAAACGAACGTGCCTTCGTCGCGATTATATATTATATATAGAGAAATTATGTACATGTTCTAAAGTATAATATATATATATATATATATATATATATATATATATATATATATATCTTGTAATAGTTGTTACAATGGTTTATAAATGCATAGTATCACTACACAAAAATTTTTATGTTTCAGAGCCTAACCGCTCCTCTTCGGGTGATATGTGGCAGTTCCACCTATCACCTGAAGAGGAGCGGTTGGGCTCCGAAACATGAAAATTTTTGTGTAGGTAGTGATACTATGCTTTTATAAATCATTGTAACAACTAATACAATATAAAGCTCTACTCTTTATCGACCACTCTTTTTAAAAGTAAATGCTTTAACAGTAGGTTTAAAATCAGTTTAAAATCCCTACTCCCTAAGCCACAGTCACATGGAATGAGAGAAGGGAAATTTTAGCGTTATATATATATATATACGGTGTCTATACACGCCATTCAAAAAGATTAAAAGAATGTTTTAGTTTTAGAATTTCTTCATGTGTAGTGCAAAGTCACGAGATGTTAAAATGAAGGGAAATTCAACCGTTTTCTTTGGACTTTTTATTATGTATGTTAGTCTGTTTTAGTATAATTTCTATAAGCAAAGGTGAGATTGGGAAAAATCCGGGGCGCAAATTGATGTTTTGGTAGTACTGGATGGCAGCGCTCTCGAGAATCTTTTTAAATCTTTTTAATTTAATTTTTAATTTAATTAATCTTTTTGAATGATTTGTGAGCGTTTTTTTTATAGTTGCCAACACTGTTTATAGATACGTAATTTAGAATAAAGCTCATTTATCTAGAATTCTATTTAGTCTAGAATTTTTAACTGAAGAGAAAGACTGGTTAACAACTCCCGACAGCTTTTTCGTATGTGTGAACTCTCTCCGGCTACCTCACCATCGAAGAATAAAAAATAAAACTATATATATATATATATATGTGTGTGTGTGTGTGTGTGTGTGTTCGTCGTTGTTTTTCACCGTAATATATTACACCTTACTGAGTACCACCAGTTTAGACATTCACAGCAAGGACCCGCTATGCCAAATTCACAGAATCGACTCATCGTCGTTTCCTACGTATACTATTAGCAAGAAGAAAATTCAACTTCAAAAATGATACATATTTCATCCTCCAAATTAGCAAAATAGTTATCAAAACATCAAACTAATCAATTGGTTATAACCAATTGATTAGTTTTTAATGTTTATCAACCCTTTGAGGGTTAATAAAAGCCGAAACATATTGAGAATTTTTAAGAATTTTATTTTAACATTTCAATCTAGACAAGACAATGGGTCAGCTATGATAGAAGGTGTTACTGAGAGAGAAAGAGAATGAAAAGACTTTAATGAGGAGAAAGGACAATAAAAGAACAGGTTTCAGGAAGACAGAAGATGGCAATAATGCCACTAAGATGTAAGGGCTTACTGGGAGTGAAAGAGAATGCGAAGACTTTAGTGAGGAGAAAGGACAATAAAAGAACAGGTTTCAGGAAGACAGAAGATGGCAATAATGCCACTAAGATGTCAGGGGTTACTGGGAGTGAAAGAGAATGAGAAGACTTTAGTGAGGAGAAAGGACAATAAAAGAACAGGTTTCAGGAAGACAGAAGATGGCAATAATGCCACTAAGATGTAAGGGTTTACTGGGAGTGAAAGAGAATGAGAAGACTTTAGTGAGGAGAAAGGACAATAAAAGAACAGGTTTCAGGAAGACAGAAGATGGCAATAATGCCACTAAGATGTCAGGGGTTACTGGGAGTGAAAGAGAATGAGAAGACTTTAGTGAGGAGAAAGGACAATAAAAGAACAGGTTTCAGGAAGACAGAAGATTGCAATAATGCCACTAAGATGTAAAAGGTTACTGGGAGTGAAAGAGAATGAGAAGACTTTAGTGAGGAGAAAGGACAATAAAAGAACAGGTTTCAGGAAGACAGAAGATGGCAATAATGCCACTAAGATGTAAGGGGTTACTGGGAGGGAAAGAGAATGAGAAGACTTTAGTGAGGAGAAAGGACAATAAAAGAACAGGTTTCAGGAAGACAGAAGATGGCAATAATGCCACTAAGATGTCAGGGGTTACTGGGAGGGAAAGAGAATGAGAAGACATTAGTGAGGAGAAAGGACAATAAAAGAACAGGTTTCAGGAAGACAGAAGATTGCAATAATGCCACTAAGATGTAAGAGGTTACTGGGAGTGAAAGAGAATGAGAAGACTTTAGTGAGGAGAAAGGACAATAAAAGAACAGGTTACAGGAAGACAGAAGATGGCAATAATGCCACTAAGATGTAAGGGGTTACTGGGAGGGAAAGAGAATGAGAAGACTTTAGTGAGGAGAAAGGACAATAAAAGAACAGGTTTCAGGAAGACAGAAGATGGCAATAATGCCACTAAGATGTAAGGGGTTACTGGGAGGGAAAGTGAATGAGAAGACTTTAGTGAGGAGAAAGGACAATAAAAGAACAGGTTTCAGGAAGACAGAAGATGGCAATAATGCCACTAAGATGTCAGGGGTTACTGGGACGGAAAGAGAATGAGAAGACTTTAGTGAGAAAAAAGGACAATAAAAGAACAGGTTTCAGGAAGACAGAAGATGGCAATAATGCCACTAAGATGTCAGGGGTTACTGGGAGTGAAAGAGAATGAGAAGACTTTAGTGAGGAGAAAGGACAATAAAAGAACAGGTTTCAGGAAGACAGAAGATGGCAATAATGCCACTAAGATGTCAGGGGTTACTTGGAGGGAAAGAGAATGAGAAGACTTTAGTGAGGGGAAAGGACAATAAAAGAACAGCTTTCAGGAAGACAGAAGATGGCAATAATGCCACTAAGATGTAAGGGGTTACTGGGAGGGAAAGAGAATGAGAAGACTTTAGTGAGGAGAAAGGACAATAAAAGAACAGGTTTCAGGAAGACAGAAGATGGCAATAATGCCACTAAGATGTCAGGGGTTACAGGGAGGGAAAGAGAATGAGAAGACTTTAGTGAGAAAAAAGGACAATAAAAGAACAGGTTTCAGGAAGACAGAAGATGGCAATAATGCCACTAAGATGTCAGGGGTTACAGGGAGGGAAAGAGAATGAGAAGACTTTAGTGAGGAGAAAGGACAATAAAAGAACAGATTTCAGGAAGACAGAAGATGGCAATAATGCCACTAAGATGTCAGGGGTTACTGGGAGGGAAAGAGAATGAGAAGACTTTAGTGAGGAGAAAGGACAATAAAAGAACAGGTTTCAGGAAGACAGAAGATGGCAATAATGCCACTAAGATGTAAGGGGTTACTGGGAGTGAAAGAGAATGAGAAGACTTTAGTGAGGAGAAAGGACAATAAAAGAACAGGTTTCAGGAAGACAGAAGATGGCAATAATGCCACTAAGATGTAAGGGGTTACTGGGAGGGAAAGAGAATGAGAAGACTTTAGTGAGGAGAAAGGACAATAAAAGAACAGGTTTCAGGAAGACAGAAGATGGCAATAATGCCACTAAGATGTAAGGGGTTACTGAGAGGGAAAGAGAATGAGAAGATTTTAGTGAGGAGAAAGAACAATAAAAGAACAGGTTTCAGGAAGGCAGAAGATGGCAATAATGCCACTAAGATGTAAGGGGTTACTGGGAGTGAAAGAGAATGAGAAGACTTTAGTGAGGAGAAAGGACAATAAAAGAACAGGTTTCAGGAAGACAGAAGATGGCAATAATGCCACTAAGATGTAAGGGTTTACTGGGAGTGAAAGAGAATGAGAAGACTTTAGTGAGGAGAAAGGACAATAAAAGAACAGGTTTCAGGAAGACAGAAGATGGCAATAATGCCACTAAGATGTCAGGGGTTACTGGGAGTGAAAGAGAATGAGAAGACTTTAGTGAGGAGAAAGGACAATAAAAGAACAGGTTTCAGGAAGACAGAAGATTGCAATAATGCCACTAAGATGTAAGGGGTTACTGGGAGTGAAAGAGAATGAGAAGACTTTAGTGAGGAGAAAGGACAATAAAAGAACAGGTTTCAGGAAGACAGAAGATTGCAATAATGCCACTAAGATGTAAAAGGTTACTGGGAGTGAAAGAGAATGAGAAGACTTTAGTGAGGAGAAAGGACAATAAAAGAACAGGTTTCAGGAAGACAGAAGATGGCAATAATGCCACTAAGATGTAAGGGGTTACTGGGAGGGAAAGAGAATGAGAAGACTTTAGTGAGGAGAAAGGACAATAAAAGAACAGGTTTCAGGAAGACAGAAGATGGCAATAATGCCACTAAGATGTCAGGGGTTACTGGGAGGGAAAGAGAATGAGAAGACTTTAGTGAGAAAAAAGGACAATAAAAGAACAGGTTTCAGGATGACAGAAGATGGCAATAATGCCACTAAGATGTCAGGGGTTACAGGGAGGGAAAGAGAATGAGAAGACTTTAGTGAGGAGAAAGGACAATAAAAGAACAGGTTTCAGGAAGACAGAAGATGGCAATAATGCCACTAAGATGTCAGGGGTTGCTGGGAGGGAAAGAGAATGAGAAGACTTTAGTGAGGAGAAAGGACAATAAAAGAACAGGTTTCAGGAAGACAGAAGATGGCAATAATGCCACTAAGATGTAAGGGGTTACTGGGAGTGAAAGAGAATGAGAAGACTTTAGTGAGGAGAAAGGACAATAAAAGAACAGCTTTCAGGAAGACAGAAGATGGCAATAATGCCACTAAGATGTAAGGGGTTACTGGGAGGGAAAGAGAATGAGAAGACTTTAGTGAGGAGAAAGGACAATAAAAGAACAGGTTTCAGGAAGACAGAAGATGGCAATAATGCCACTAAGATGTAAGGGGTTACTGAGAGGGAAAGAGAATGAGAAGATTTTAGTGAGGAGAAAGGACAATAAAAGAACAGGTTTCAGGAAGGCAGAAGATGGCAATAATGCCACTAAGATGTAAGGGGTTACTGGGAGTGAAAGAGAATGAGAAGACTTTAGTGAGGAGAAAGGACAATAAAAGAACAGGTTTCAGGAAGACAGAAGATGCCAATAATGCCACTAAGATGTAAGGGGTTACTGGGAGGGAAAGTGAATGAGAAGACTTTAGTGAGGAGAAAGGACAATAAAAGAACAGGTTTCAGGAAGACAGAAGATGGCAATAATGCCACTAAGATGTCAGGGGTTACTGGGACGGAAAGAGAATGAGAAGACTTTAGTGAGATAAAAAGGACAATAAAAGAACAGGTTTCAGGAAGACAGAAGATGGCAATAATGTCACTAAGATGTCAGGGGTTACTGGGAGTGAAAGAGAATGAGAAGACTTTAGTGAGGAGAAAGGACACAAAAGAATGAGGTTTCAGGAAGACAGAAGATGGCAATAATGCCACTAAGATGTCAGGGGTTACTGGGAGGGAAAGAGAATGAGAAGACTTTAGTGAGGAGAAAGGACAATAAAAGAACAGGTTTCAGGAAGACAGAAGATGGCAATAATGCCACTAAGATGTCAGGGGTTACTGGGAGGGAAAGAGAATGAGAAGACTTTAGTGAGGAGAAAGGACAATAAAAGAACAGCTTTCAGGAAGACAGAAGATGGCAATAATGCCACTAAGATGTAAGGGGTTACTGGGAGGGAAAAGAGAATGAGAAGACTTAGTGAGGAGAAAGGACAATAAAAGAACAGGTTTCCAGGAAGACAGAAGATGGCAATAATGCCACTAAGATGTAAGGGGTTACTGGGAGGGAAAGAGAATGAGAAGACTTTAGTGAGGAGAAAGGACAATAAAAGAACAGGTTTCAGGAAGACAGAAGATGGCAATAATGCCACTAAGATGTAAGGGGTTACTGGGAGGGAAAGAGAATGAGAAGATTTAGTGAGGAGAAAGGACAATAAAGAACAGGTTTCAGGAAGACAGAAGATGGCAATAATGCCACCAAGATGTAAGGGGTTACTGGGAGGGTAAGAGAATGAGAAGACTTTAGTGAGGAGAAAGGACAATAAAAGAACATGTTTCAGGAAGACAGAAGATGGCAATAATGCCACTAAGATGTCAGGGGTTACTGGGAGGGAAAGAGAGAATGAGAAGATTTAGTGAGGAGAAAGGACATAAAAAAGAACAGGTTTCAGGAAGACAGAAGATGGCAATAATGCCACTAAGATGTAAGGGGTTACTGGGAGCAAGAAAGAGAATGAGAAGACTTTAGTGAGGAGAAAGGACAATAAAAGAACAGGTTTTGTGAAGACAGAAGATGGCAATAATGCCACTAAGATGTCAGGGGTTACTGGGAGCAAAGAGAATGAGAAGACTTTAGTGAGGAGAAAGGACAATAAAAGAACAGGTTTCAGGAAGACAGAAGATGGCAATAATGCCACTAAGATGTCAGGGGCGGCTGGGAGTGAAAGAGAATGAGAAGACTTTAGTGAGGAGAAAGGACAATAAAAGAACAGGTTTCAGGAAGACAGAAGATGGCAATAATGCCACTAAGATGTCAGGGGTTACTGGAGTGGAAAGAGAATGAGAAGATTTAGTGAGGAGAAAGGACAATAAAAGAACAGGTTTCAGGAAGACAGAAGATGGCAATAATGCCACTAAGATGTAAGGGGTTACTGGGAGTGAAAGAGAATGAGAAGACTTTAGTGAGGAGAAAGGACAATAAAAGAACAGGTTTCCAGGAAGACAGAAGATGGCAATAATGCCACTAAGATGTCAGGGGTTACTGGGAGTGAAAGAGAATGAGAAGACTTTAGTGAGGAGAAAGGACAATAAAAGAACAGGTTTCAGGAAGACAGAAGATGGCAATAATGCCACTAAGATGTCAGGGGTTACTGGGAGGGAAAGAGAATGAGAAGATTTAGTGAGGAGAAAGGACAATAAAAGAACAGGTTTCAGGGAAGACAGAAGATGGCAATAATGCCACTAAGATGTAAGGGGTTACTGGGAGTGAAAAAAAGAGAATGAGAAGACGTTAGTGAGGAGAAAGGACAATAAAAGAACAGGTTTCAGGAAGACAGAAGATGGCAATAATGCCACTAAGATGTAAGGGGTTACTGGGAGTGAAAGAGAATGAGAAGATTCTAGTGAGGAGAAAGGACAATAAAAGAACAGGTTTCAGGAAGACAGAAGATGGCAATAATGCCACTAAGATGTCAGGGGTTACTGGAGGGAAAAAGAGAATGAGAAGATTTAGTGAGGAGAAAGGACAATAAAAGAACAGGTTTCAGGAAGACAGAAGTGATGGCAATAATGCCACTAAGATGTCAGGGTTACTGGGAGTGAAAGAGAATGAGAAGACTTTAGTGAGGAGAAAGGACAATAAAAGAACAGGTTTCAGGAAGACAGAAGATGGCAATAATGCCACTAAGATGTCAGGGGTTACTGGGAGGGAAAGAGAATGAGAAGACTTTAGTGAGGAGAAAGGACAATAAAAGAACAGGTTTCAGGAAGACAGAAGATGGCACAATGCCACTAAGATGTCAGGGGTTACTGGGAGGGAAAGAGAATGAGAAGACTTTAGTGAGGAGAAAGGACAATAAAAGAACAGCTTTCAGGAAGACAGAAGATGGCAATAATGCCACTAAGATGTCAGGGGTTACTGGGAGGGAAAGAGAATGGAGAAGATTTAGTGAGGAGAAAGGACAATAAAAGAACAGGTTTCAGAAGACAGAAGATGGCAATAATGCCACTAAGATGTAAGGGGTTACTGGGAGTGAAAGAGAATGAGAAGACTTTAGTGAGGAGAAAGGACAATAAAAGAACAGGTTTCAGGAAGACAGAAGATGGCAATAATGCCACTAAGATGTCAGGGGTTACTGGGAGTGAAAGAGAATGAGAAGACTTTAGTGAGGAGAAAGGACAATAAAAGAACAGGTTTCAGGAAGACAGAAGATGGCAATAATGCCACTAAGATGTCAGGGGTTACTGGGAGTGAAAGAGAATGAGAAGACTTTAGTGAGGAGAAAGGACAATAAAAGAACAGGTTTCAGGAAGACAGAAGATGGCAATAATGCCACTAAGATGTCAGGGGTTACTGGGAGTGGAAAAAGAGAATGAGAAGATTTGAGGAGGAGAAAGGACAATAAAAGAACAGGTTTCAGGAAGACAGAAGATGGCAATAATGCCACTAAGATGTAAGGGGTTGGGAGGAAAGAGAATGAGAAGACTTTAGTGAGGAGAAAGGACAATAAAAGAACAGGTTTCAGGAAGACAGAAGATGGCAATAATGCCACTAACATGTCAGGGGTTACTGGGAGTGAAAGAGAATGAGAAGACTTTAGTGAGGAGAAAGGACAATAAAAGAACAGGTTTCAGGAAGACAGAAGATGGCAATAATGCCACTAAGATGTCAGGGGTTACTGGGAGGGAAAGAGAATGAGAAGATTTAGTGAGGAGAAAGGACAATAAAAGAACAGGTTTCAGGAAGACAGAAGATGGCAATAATGCCACTAAGATGTAAGGGGTTACTGGGAGTGAAAGAGAATGAGAAGACGTTAGTGAGGAGAAAGGACAATAAAAGAACAGGTTTCAGGAAGACAGAAGATGGCAATAATGCCACTAAGATGTAAGGGGTTACTGGGAGAGAAAGAGAATGAGAAGACTTTAGTGAGGAGAAAGGACAATAAAAGAACAGGTTTCAGGAAGACAGAAGATGGCAATAATGCCACTAAGATGTCAGGGGTTACTGGGAGGGAAAGAGAATGAGAAGATTTAGTGAGGAGAAAGGACAATAAAAGAACAGGTTTCAGGAAGACAGAAGATGGCAATAATGCCACTAAGATGTAAGGGGTTACTGGGAGTGAAAGAGAATGAGAAGACTTTAGTGAGGAGAAAGGACAATAAAAGAACATGTTTCAGGAAGACAGAAGATGGCAATAATGCCACTAAGATGTCAGGGGTTACTGGGAGTGAAAGAGAATGAGAAGACTTTGGTGAGGAGAAAGGACAATAAAAGAACAGGTTTCAGGAAGACAGAAGATGGCAATAATGCCACTAAGATGTCAGGGGTTACTGGGAGGGAAAGAGAATGAGAAGACTTTAGTGAGGAGAAAGGACAATAAAAGAACAGGTTTCAGGAAGACAGAAGATGGCAATAATGCCACTAAGATGTCAGGGGTTACTGGGAGGGAAAGAGAATGAGAAGACTTTAGTGAGGAGAAAGGACAATAAAATAACAGCTAGAAGACAGAAGATGGCAATAATGCCACCAAGATGTAAGGGGTTACTGGGAGGGAAAGAGAATGAGAAGACTTTAGTGAGGAGAAAGGACAATAAAAGAACAGGTTTCAGGGAAGACAGAAGATGGCAATAATGCCACTAAGATGTAAGGGGTTACTGGGAGTGAAAGAGAGAATGAGAAGACTTTAGTGAGAGAAAGGACAATAAAAGAACAGGTTTCAGGAAGACAGAAGATGGCAATAATGCCAATAAGATGTAAGGGGTTACTGTGAGGGAAAGAGAATGAGAAGATTTAGTGAGGAGAAAGGACAATAAAAGAACAGGTTTCTAGAAGACAGAAGATGGCAATACTGCCACTAAGATGTAAGGGTTACTGGGAGGGTAAGAGAATGAGAAGATTCTTAGTGAGGAGAAAGGACAATAAAAGAACATGTTTCAGGAAGACAGAAGATGGCAATAATGCCACTAAGATGTCAGGGGTTACTGGGGAGGGAAAAAAGAGAATGAGAAGATTTAGTGAGGAGAAAGGACAATAAAAGAACAGGTTTGTGAAGACAGAAGATGGCAATAATGCCACTAAGATGTAAGGGGTTACTGGGAGGAAAGAGAATGAGAAGACTTTAGTGAGGAGAAAGGACAATAAAAGAACAGGTTTTAGAAGACAGAAGATGGCAATAATGCCACTAAGATGTCAGGGGTTACTGGGAGTGAAAGAGAATGAGAAGACTTTAGTGAGGAGAAAGGACAATAAAAGAACAGGTTTCAGGAAGACAGAAGATGGGCAATAATGCCACTAAGATGTCAGGGGTTACTGGGAGTGAAAGAGAATGAGAAGACTTTAGTGAGGAGAAAGGACAACAAAAGAACAGGTTTCAGAAGACAGAAGATGGCAATAATGCCACTAAGATGTCAGGGGTTACTGGGAGGGAAAGAGAATGAGAAGATTTAGTGAGGAGAAAGGACAATAAAAGAACAGGTTTCAGGAAGACAGAAGATGGCAATAATGCCACTAAGATGTAAGGGTTACTGGGAGTGAAAGAGAATGAGAAGACTTTAGTGAGGAGAAAGGACAATAAAAGAACAGGTTTCAGGAAGACAGAAGATGGCAATAATGCCACTAAGATGTCAGGGGTTACTGGGAGTGAAAGAGAATGAGAAGACTTTAGTGAGGAGAAAGGACAATAAAAGAACAGGTTTCAGGAAGACAGAAGATGGCACAATGCCACTAAGATGTCAGGGGTTACTGGGAGGGAAAGAGAATGAGAAGATTTAGTGAGGAGAAAGGACAATAAAAGAACAGGTTTCTAGGAAGACAAGAAGATGGCAATAATGCCACCAAGATGTAAGGGGTTACTGGGAGGAAAGAGAATGAGAAGACGTTAGTGAGGAGAAAGGACACAAAAGAACAGGTTTCAGGAAGACAGAAGATGGCAATAATGCCACTAAGATGTAAGGGGTTACTGGGAGTGAAAGAGAATGAGAAGACTTAGTGAGGAGAAAGGACAATAAAAGAACAGGTTTCAGGAAGACAGAAGATGGCAATAATGCCACTAAGATGTCAGGGGTTACTGGGAGGGAAAGAGAATGGGAGAAGATTTAGTGAGGAGAAAGGACAATAAAAGAACAGGTTTCAGGAAGACAGAAGATGGCAATAATGCCACTAAGATGTAAGGGGTTACTGGAGTGAAAGAGAATGAGAAGACTTTAGTGAGGAGAAAGGACACAAAAGAACATGTTTCAGGAAGACAGAAGATGGCAATAATGCCACTAAGATGTCAGGGGTTACTGGGAGGGAAAGAGAATGAGAAGATTTAGTGAGGAGAAAGGACAATAAAAGAACAGGTTTCAGGAAGACAGAAGATGGCAATAATGCCACCAAGATGTAAGGGGTTACTGGGAGGAAAGAGAATGAGAAGACTTTAGTGAGGAGAAAGGACAATAAAAGAACAGTTTGTGAAGACAGAAGATGGCAATAATGCCACTAAGATGTCAGGGGTTACTGGGAGTGAAAGAGAATGAGAAGACGCAGTGAGGAGAAAGGACAATAAAAGAACAGGTTTCCAGGAAGACAGAAGATGGCAATAATGCCACTAAGATGTCAGGGGTTACTGGGAGGGAAAGAGAATGAGAAGATTTAGTGAGGGAGAAAGGACAATAAAAGAACAGGTTTCAGGAAGACAGAAGATGGCATTAATGCCACTAAGATGTAAGGGGTTACTGGGAGTGAAAGAGAATGAGAAGACGTTAGTGAGGAGAAAGGACAATAAAAGAACAGGTTTCAGGAAGACACAGAAGATGGCAATAATGCCACCAAGATGTAAGGGGTTACTGGGGAGGAAAGAGAATGAGAAGACTTTAGTGAGGAGGAAAAGGACAATAAAAGAACAGGTTTCCAGGAAGACAGAAGATGGCAATAATGCCACTAAGATGTCAGGGGTTACTGGGAGGGGAAAGAGAATGAGAAGATTTAGTGAGGAGAAAGGACAATAAAAGAACAGGTTTCAGGAAGACAGAAGATGGCAATAATGCCACCAAGATGTAAGGGGTTACTGGGAGTGAAAGAGAATGAGAAGACTTTAGTGGTGAGAAAGGACAATAAAAGAACATGTTTCAGGAAGACAGAAGATGGCAATAATGCCACTAAGATGTCAGGGGTTACTGGGAGTGAAAGAGAATGAGAAGACTTTGGTGAGGAGAAAGGACAATAAAAGAACAGGTTTCAGGAAGACAGAAGATGGCAATAATGCCACTAAGATGTCAGGGGTTACTGGAGGGAAAGAGAATAGAAGACTTTAGTGAGGAGAAAGGACAATAAAAGAACAGGTTTCAGGAAGACAGAAGATGGCAATAATGCCACTAAGATGTAAGGGGTTACCGGGAGTGAAAGAGAATGAGAAGACTTTAGTGAGGAGAAAGGACAATAAAAGAACAGGTTTCAGGAAGACAGAAGATAGCAATAATGCCACTAAGATGTAAGGGGTTACTGGGAGGGAAAGAGAACGAGAAGACTTTAGTGAGGAGAAAGGACAATAAAAGAACAGGTTTCAGGAAGACAGAA
The DNA here is from genome assembly GCA_037127315.1 of Ascarosepion bandense. Taxonomy (NCBI): domain Eukaryota; kingdom Metazoa; phylum Mollusca; class Cephalopoda; order Sepiida; family Sepiidae; genus Ascarosepion; species Ascarosepion bandense. The sequence goes on from JBBBDQ010000445.1 coordinate 3,752,584, forward strand.
AATGGCAATAATGCCACTAAGATGTAAGGGGTTACTGGGAGGGAAAGAGAATGAGAAGACTTTAGTGAGGAGAAAGGACAATAAAAGAACAGGTTTCAGGAAGACAGAAGATGGCAATAATGCCACTAAGATGTAAGGGGTTACTGGGAGGGAAAGAGAATGAGAAGACTTTAGTGAGGAGAAAGGACAATAAAAGAACAGGTTTCAGAAAGACAGAAGATGGCAATAATGCCACTAAGATGTAAGGGGTTACTGGGAGGGAAAGAGAACGAGAAGACTTTAGTGAGGAGAAAGGACAATAAAAGAACAGGTTTCAGGAAGACAGAAGATGGCAATAATGCCACTAAGATGTAAGGGGTTACTGGGAGGGAAAGAGAATGAGAAGACTTTAGTGAGGAGAAAGGACAATAAAAGAACAGGTTTCAGGAAGACAGAAGATGGCAATAATGCCACTAAGATGTAAGGGGTTACTGGGAGGGAAAGAGAATGAGAAGACTTTAGTGAGGAGAAAGGACAATAAAAGAACAGGTTTCAGGAAGACAGAAGATGGCAATAATGCCACTAAGATGTAAGGGGTTACTGGGAGGGAAAGAGAACGAGAAGACTTTAGTGAGGAGAAAGGACAATAAAAGAACAGGTTTCAGGAAGACAGAAGATGGCAATAATGCCACTAAGATGTAAGGGGTTACTGGGAGGGAAAGAGAATGAGAAGACTTTAGTGAGGAGAAAGGACAATAAAAGAACAGTTTTCAGGAAGACAGAAGATGGCAATAATGCCACTAAGATGTAAGGGGTTACTGGGAGGGAAAGAGAATGAGAAGACTTTAGTGAGGAGAAAGGACAATAATAGAACAGGTTTCAGGAAGACAGAAGATGGCAATAATGCCACTAAGATGTAAGGGGTTACTGGGAGGGAAAGAGAATGAGAAGACTTTAGTGAGGAGAAAGGACAATAAAAGAACAGGTTTCAGGAAGACAGAAGATGGCAATAATGCCACTAAGATGTAAGGGGTTACTGGGAGGGAAAGAGAACGAGAAGACTTTAGTGAGGAGAAAGGACAATAAAAGAACAGTTTTCAGGAAGACAGAAGATGGCAATAATGCCACTAAGATGTAAGGGGTTACTGGGAGGGAAAGAGAACGAGAAGACTTTAGTGAGGAGAAAGGACAATAAAAGAACAGGTTTCAGGAAGACAGAAGATGGCAATAATGCCACTAAGATGTAAGGGGTTACTGGGAGGGAAAGAGAATGAGAAGACTTTAGTGAGGAGAAAGGACAATAAAAGAACAGGTTTCAGGAAGACAGAAGATGGCAATAATGCCACTAAGATGTAAGGGGTTACTGGGAGGGAAAGAGAACGAGAAGACTTTAGTGAGGAGAAAGGACAATAAAAGAACAGGTTTCAGGAAGACAGAAGATGGCAATAATGCCACTAAGATGTAAGGGGTTACTGGGAGGGAAAGAGAATGAGAAGACTTTAGTGAGGAGAAAGGACAATAAAAGAACAGCTTTCAGGAAGACAGAAGATGGCAATAATGCCACTAAGATGTAAGGGGATACTGGGAGGGAAAGAGAATGAGAAGACTTTAGCGAGGAGAAAGGACAATAAAAGAACAGGTTTCAGGAAGACAGAAGATGGCAATAATGCCACTAAGATGTAAGGGGTTACTGGGAGGGAAAGAGAATGAGAAGACTTTAGTGAGGAGAAAGGACAATAAAAGAACAGGTTTCAGGAAGACAGAAGATGGCAATAATGCCACTAAGATGTAAGGGGTTACTGGGAGGGAAAGAGAACGAGAAGACTTTAATGAGGAGAAAGGACAATAAAAGAACAGGTTTCAGGAAGACAGAAGATGGCAATAATGCCACTAAGATGTAAGGGGTTACTGGGAGTGAAAGAGAATGAGAAGACTTTAGTGAGGAGAAAGGACAATAAAAGAACAGGTTTCAGGAAGACAGAAGATGGCAATAATGCCACTAAGATGTAAGGGGTTACTGGGAGGGAAAGAAAATGAGAAGACTTTAGTGAGGAGAAAGGACAATAAAAGAACAGGTTTCAGAAAGACAGAAGATGGCAATAATGCCACTAAGATGTCAGGGGTTACTGGGAGTGAAAGAGAATGAGAAGACTTTAGTGAGGAGAAAGGACAATAAAAGAACAGGTTTCAGGAAGACAGAAGATGGCAATAATGCCACTAAGATGTAAGGGGTTACTGGGAGGGAAAGAGAATGAGAAGACTTTAGTGAGGAGAAAGGACAATAAAAGAACAGGTTTTAGGAAGACAGAAGATGGCAATAATGCCACTAAGATATAAGGGGTTACTGGGGGTGAAAGAGAATGAAGAGACTTTAGTGAGGAAAAATGACAATAAAAAAAGACAGAAGATGGCAATAATGCCCCTAAGATGTAAGGGGTTACTGGAAATGAAGAGAATGCGAAGACCTTAGTGAGGAGAAAGTTCAATAAAAGAATCTGATTTAGAAAGACAAAATTTCGATTGGCATTGCATCCAAATTTTGGAAGATTGTAGTTAGCAGGGGAGAAAAAATAGGATGAGAGTTCCACAGGCGAGAAGTGCAAGAGAAGAAGCTATCTGAATAGAGCTTACGGTTACATCTATCTTATAAATAATGAGACTTAATGGCCAATCTAGTACTGCGCTTAAATTCATGTAATTAAGGCACTAAGGCGGGGAGCTCCTTAGAACTCCCATGAAAATATTTTTAAAAAATATTTATTGAAACAACAGAGGGAAGCTACATATCGGCGGTGAGAAAGTGACTGAAGTCGAGATGCCACGTTAGGATGGATTACATTGCAGATGCTCCTTTGGCTTTTGTCGAGAATCTCGAGATGAATAGCAGGAGCACCAGGCCATATATGGCAGCAATATTCAAAGGTAAAATCCTTCCCAGGAATTGTTACTTTGTGGAACAGAATCCTGAAAGTGTGATCCCTCGATTACTACGGTCTTAACCATTTCAAATCTAAGGTCAGCCATTATATATCCTACATATCCTCATAATCTCTACTTCTGATTCTCGCCGTTTATTACCTTATGCAGTCACCATCTAACTGTGAGTGGTTTTTAGGTTTTGTATTAGGTGCGTTGTGGCGCAGTGGATATCGGCTCGGAACGAGAAATCGGGGAACCGAGTTCGAATTCCAGTTAAATTCCTTGCATTCACCTACGCGCAAATACCCTTGGGAAAGGTATTAATCCGTCTCTTCCCTCCAGTTATGGGTTAAATAACAGAACTGATTGAGTTCTATAGTCTTGGTCGGCAACCAGTCTACCGCAGAAAGCAATGGCAACCTACTGCGGGATAATCTTCTGCCCAGTCAGTCATGTCTCTTTCGAGACATGATCGCCCAAGCGTGTATCGCGCATGGCACTTAACTGACTGATTAGGTGAAAAAACAAACAAAAAATACTCTGATGCTGATTTACATGGCGGTAAGGCTTTTCCTGTTTCATGCCTCGACTATGATATCCTGTGCTTGACTTAGCACAGGACAGTAAATAATTATGGAAAAGATGCTGTAGTGTCTTAAAAGGTAGACGCTGACTGCAACGATCGATCGTTTGGCTGTTAAAAGGTTTGTAAGTAACAAGAACGTGTAACATTTTTATGAATATAGTCATACCAAAAACACCCACGCAAATAAAATAAAATAAAATAAAATAAAATAAAATAAAATAAACATGAAATTCGATTTTTCCCATCTGTATAGACTCGTAAAAAAATTAATTCATGCCAAGTTCAAGTCGTCGTCGTCGTCGTCGTCGTCGTCTTCTTTTTCGTTGTCTTTTTCTTCTTCTTCGTCGTCGTCTTCTTTTTCGTTGTCTTTTTCTTCTTCCTCGTCGTCGTCTTCTTTTTCGTTGTCTTTTTCTTCTTTTTCTCTTTCTTCATCTTCTTCTCTTTCTTTTTCTTTTCTTCTTCTTCTACTTCTTCTTCTTCTTCTTCTTCTTCGTCGTCGTCGTCGTCTTCTTTTTCGTTGTTTTTCTTTGTCTTCTTCTTCTTCTTCTTCTTCTTCTTCTTCTTCTTCTTCTAGACGGACAGATTTCACGTAACAGTCCAGTTTTCTTTTCGTTATGACATTCTCGGAACACCTGAGTGTCACAGCCAACAAATCATCCTGGTGGTGGTTGGCTGTTTCTTCTGATCTTAGGTCCCCTGCCAGATACAATTTTAGCTTTCAATGGACTGACGAGGATGATGGCCGCTTCAGAAATATGTTGTTTGAACATTGCATCTGTTCCGTAACAATGCACATCTAAACATTTAATTGTTCCATATGAAAAAATCCGTACGACTATCCTATTTGTCTGTACAGGCAAATGTTACTAAGATCAGAGTGTAGAGCCTGTTTGATCCGCTGGCCCTTCTGAGCTGGAATCACGCTTTCTGACCGAGAAACCTAAATAATAATATTCAGAGAAAATGAATGAATATTTCGAATTCCAGTTGAATTCCTTGTATTCACTGACGCGCAAATACAGTACTGTGCAAAAGTATTAGGACAAGAACGATTTTATCTTTTATGAGGCATATTGACAGAAAATAAGCAATTTAATTAAAGTAACAATTTTAATGAAAGCTTTAAAACTAATCCATGTTCCTTGAGCTCAGACTCTTTGGACGTTGGCACGAAAGACTAAAATGCAATAGTCGTTTCCAGTTAAAGTGAAACCGTAGACTGACACACAAACATCTTGCCTTCTATATATATATATTATCGATTTTCTGCACTATTGTAAGAACTGCAACCTTGAAACTTCTGAATATCGTTTCTTATGTCTTTGTCTATGAGTGCATAAAATTTGATTAAAATCGGACCACTCCTTCTATAACCCGATTTTTTCGATTATCGATTTTCGATATTTATCGGGAGTAGCTCGACACAAAACTTAGCTAAGAACACTAGCAGACGCTTATAGTACAACTGTGTAAATTTTCAAGAATATCGGTTCAGCCGTTTCGGAGTCTATAGATAACGGACACACACACACAGACACACACACAGTTAAGTCTATCTACACCAATTGAGAACAAGAAAAAAAAGAAAAAAAGGGAAAGAAGATTGGTGAAGGGGGGGGGAAGAAAAAGAAAAGAAAAGCCGGGAACCACATCCTAAACAGGAAACAAGGGATGAGACTCTTCACCTGTTCAAAAGACGTGGGTGGAGTGTGAACCGGGCGATAGTTAAGTCTATCTACTAATGTATTAAAAAGAAGTTATTTTATTTTTCCTATTTTCTATTAAACAAGTTATTTTGAAAGTACTCATTATTCTATTATCCTTGGATATGATTGTATTTTTTCTTATTCCCCGCTCTCGAATTAAGCTGTAAATAGTGTCAACATAGTTTGAAGGTTCCTTTTAAACTTTACTTTGATAATAGTCAGCTATGATCAAAGCAAAAAACTATTATACTAGATAAGTACTATATATATATAATGAAATCAATTTACCAATCGCACCTAGTATACATTATATATATATATATATATATATATATATATAGTACTGTGCAAAAGTATTAGGACAAGAACGATTTTATCTTTTATGAGGCATATTGACAGAAAATAAGCAATTTAATTAACGTAATTTTATTTGATTTATTCAACAAATGCTTTAACAAGAAAAAAAATACTTGTTACAAAATAAATTTAATATTTAGTATAATAGCCTTTTGCTTTGAAATAATAAAATAATTGCGACAATTTACCAATCGCACCTAACTTATTTATAAATGGAACTTTGTCTCTGTGTGTGTCTCTGTGTGTGTGTGTCCGTTATCTATAGACTCCGAAACGGCTGAACCGATATTCTTGAAAATTTACACAGTTGTACTATAAGCGTCTGCTAGTGTTCTTAGCTAAGTTTTGTGTCGAGCTACTCCCGATAAATATCGAAAATCGATAATCGAAAAAATCGGGTTATAGAAGGAGTGGTCCGATTTTAATCAAATTTTATGCACTCATAGACAAAGACATAAGAAACGATATTCAGAAGTTTCAAGGTTGCAGTTCTTACAATAGTGCAGAAAATCGATAATATATATATATAGAAGGCAAGATGTTTGTGTGTCAGTCTACGGTTTCACTTTAACTGGAAACGACTATTGCATTTTAGTCTTTCGTGCCAACGTCCAAAGAGTCTGAGCTCCAGGAACATGGATTAGTTTTAAAGCTTTCATTATACCTGAGCAACGCCGGGCTATACTGCTAATATATATATATATATATATATAGCTGCTCTGGCATGTACTCATCGCTCATTCAGTGAAATGAATTAGAGCGCCCTGTATAATAGTTTTTTGCTTAAGACTTAACTATCGTCCGGTTCACACTCCACCCACGTCTTTTGAACAGGTGAAGAGGCTCGTCCCTTGTTTCCTGTTTAGGATGTGGTTCCCGGCTTTCTCTTTTCCAATCATTCTACTCTTAAGTAGCCCCATGCGCATCAGTGGCGTCACCACCTTGCTTGGGGTGATATGATTAAAAAAAAAAAAAAAAAAAAAAAACCTAGTTTTAAAAAATCAATATTTATTAGCAATTTGCATGACTTTTCACCCTGTATTTGAATTTCAGTGTGATTTTTAGGAATATCACCCTTGTCCTAATACTTTTGCACACTACCGGTAGTGTGCAAAAGTCTTAGAACAGGGGTGATTTTAAACTTTATTTTGATGCCTCATAAAAGATAAAAATTTTCTTGTCCTAATTCTTTTGCACAGTACTGTACCTTTGAGAAAATATATTAATACATCTCTTCCCTCCAGTTATGGGTTAAATAACAGAACTGACTGAGTTCTATAGCCTTGGTCGGCAACCAGTCTACTGCAGAAAGCAATGGCAGCCTACTACGGGATAATAGTCTTCCCAGTAAGTCATGTCTCTTTCGAGACATGATCGCCCAAGTGTGTATCACATATGGCACTTAACTGACTGACCGAATTAATATTAAGAGGCGTTGGCTTAGGATGATTATATACATGAGTTTTATTCATGTCACACAACTCATTGCTCCTAACTTAACTAATCTACTACCTTGAGTGACTCTCGAATTATTGTATTGGGTGAACTTTAATTTAAGACAAATATATCCAAAGGTTTTACATAACTTGATTCTGACAGTAATATCCATTACATTAACAAAGGAATCTTTTCAGCGTCATTATAACCATTTACGGTATAAGTCTTGCCCTTTGATTCGAGTAGTTCAGCTAGTATTTATAGATATAACAACCAGAGGGATATATAAATAAAACTATGTACACCGTCGTATGATGTTGCTTTAAAGCAATGGGACCAATCGAAGGGGAATGTCGGCGAATCCATTAGAACTGTGAGGAGATGGAGGTGACAAGTCGTTATCGAGAAAAGAGCCTTGCATTTCTCGTTAAGAGTCTATTTGCCTTGGGGAGGTGTCCCCTCACCTTCTTCGACCACACCCTGCAAAACAAAAAAGTAGATCGCAACCAGGCGGAAGTGACGTTCGAATGCATGCGCATCACCGGAACTGACGTTTAACTCCTTCTCTCTGTCATTTCCCCCACCTTCTTTTCATGAGCGCCTCACCTACCGATCGCTTCCAGCAACACGAATACCCAATCGATACCCGTAATCAGTGTTTGGGTGAGATACAGCACCACTCCCAGATACGAACCAACAGTTATTTATATCACCCAACTTCGTTGTCTTAACACAGAGAAAGGGAAACAGAATATATCAGCGCGCGCGCGCACACACACACACACACACACACACACACACACATATATATATATATATATATATATATATATATAAAGAATTGATGAAGACGCTCAGTGTTATTTTCATTCATGCGTAATTGAGAAGATGACTTATCCATCGCACTATACACACACACACATACACACACACACACACACATATATATATATATGTGTGTGTGTGTGTGTGTGCTGATATATTCTGTTTACTTTATATATATATATATATATATATATATATATAAAGGTGGACATTGAGGTCAACCTGTTTCATGCTTTAATACAATATTACAATATTTTATATTTATATGCCCTCAGTCCGTGATATTGAGCACTTTTAACCATAAATATGGCATACCTTAAAACCATATTTCTTATTGATCTTATACACACATGTATATATATATATATATATATATATATATATATATATATATATATATAATTGATGGAGATGCTCAGCAGCCTCAACATATTTGGGAAAGACCTAAGAGTGATCAAGAATCTCTACTGGCAACAAACCGCCTGCAGACGGGCAGGAAACGAATTCAGCAGATATACGAAGATAGAAAGGGACGTAAGTCAAGGATGCGTCTTTTAATCGTATCTATTCAACTTGTACAGCGGGACTATTCTGAGGACCCTGGAAGTTATGCCAGGATTCTTCATCGGAGACCACAATTTGAACAATATACGCAGATGATACACTGCTGATAGCAGACACGGAAAGGAAACAAGACCTCATACAGAAGAACTACCTGAACAACTTAATATACAAATGATGTATATTTCTCTATTATAATAAAGATCGTTTCGTTGTATATATATATATATATATATATATATATATATATATATATATAGATCTGTCTATCGCCCGTTTCACACTCCACCCACGTCTATTGAACAGGTTAAGAGGCTCATCCCTTGTTTCCTGTTTAGGATGTGGTTTCCGGTTTTCTCTTTTACAATCTTTTCCCTATTACGTAGCTCCCTGCACATCAGTGGTGTTACCGCCTTGCTTGGGGTGATACGATTAAATATATATATATATATATATATATATATATATATATATATATATATTGATTACTTGCTTAATACTTAGTTTTTGGTCCTAATAGGGTTAGACTAGTACACATTTGTTTTAAAAAGTGTTCTATACAATTATATTGTAGAATTTTTAAATATTTTCCATTTTTAAACGAGTTATTTCGCTACCCAGGTTTCTACCATGAGTGGTGTCTTCAGGCGATTTTTAATAACTGATTTTATCGTTTACCGTTTTTCTTTTTAAGAACGCTCTTGTAACGGTGTTTTATTTGAACGTTCACGTGGCAGGGAATTTATGAACGCACAATGTTTAAATTAAAACGAATTATGACGTTTTCATCCATGGTTGTATGAACCTAAGAGGTATCAGTATTTCTAAAATCAGTATTTCTATTCATTGTATCATTGTTCTCCACAGCTTCCTATTCTTTGCAGCTCCAAGAATTGCTTGTCTGCTTACTAACACACCCAGATAATGTTCTGCCATCATTTACTAGGTAGATTATTCAATGTTTCCATGTGTCCCTTTCGCTTCCACTATGCCCGAGAGTGTCAAATTCTCCAAACCCTCTTTCTTTATTATATGTTTCAGTAATTTCAACTGTCTCTTTCTGATTCTAAAGTCTAAGCATTCTTTTTGTTTCTATTTCCGCTAAAACTTCGTCGTTGCTCACATGCTGAGTCCTTGTCATTCTCAATATCCTTCAGTAGAACCACATCTCTCTTCCCTCCAGTGTTTTCTCCGTGTGTGAGGAAATTGTTCAGTATTCACTGCGGCAGAAAAGAACTAGATAATATATAACAGTTCGATTTTTTTTTCTTTGTTTCTAACGAACTTTTCCTTTTTCTTAATACTTCGTTTAGCGTTTGGAAAGCATCTTTCTCTATTTCAATGCCCTCACTGCTTTCTGTGCCGCATTTTCCATCTTCTGTTACGAGTAATAATGCTAACAACAACAACAACTCGTTCTAATCCGTGAAAATTTCACGGTTTTCCTATAAGAATTTTCAGACGAATCTTAATTAGTTAACGATTGAATAAGCCCATGGCAAGTTAAGTTCGGCGACCATTAAAGATCAGTAGAAATTACCCGATCGCGTCGTTAAATATTGGAGCTTAACAACCTTGACTTAATGCAATAACAATCATAAATATGAATGTTACTTGTTATTTTAAGAAGTAAGGGTGTACAAATTTAAAAGAAAATTAAAACTGAAAACTTTTTGTATTACACTTAAAAACAGACGTTAAACAAAACAGACGTTAAACACATTATCGCACCTTCTTTCTTTCTTTAATTTTTTCTTTCTTTCATTGAAACAGACGTTAAACATCTCTATCGCACCTTCTTTCTTTCTTTCTTTCTTTTCTTCTTTCTTTCTTTCTTTCTTTCACTAAAACAGATGTTAAACATCTCTATCGCACCTTCTTTCGTTCTTTCTTTCTTTCACTAAAACAGACGTTAAACATCTCTATCGCACCTTCTTTCTTTCTTTCTTTCTTTCTTTCTTTTCTTTCTTTCTTTCTTTCTTTCACTAAAACAGATGTTAAACATCTCTATCGCACCTTCTTTCTTTCTTTCATTTTTTCTTTCTTTCATTGAAACAGACGTTAAACATCTCTACCGCACCTTCTTTCTTTCTTTCTTTCTTTCTTTTCTTCTTTCTTTCTTTCTTTCTTTCACTAAAACAGATGTTAAACATCTCTATCACACCTTCTTTCGTTCCTTCTTTCTTTCTTTCACTAAAACAGACGTTAAACATCTCTATCACACCTTCTTTCGTTCTTTCTTTTCTTCTTTCTTTCTTTCTTTCACTAAAACAGACGTTAAACATCTCTATCGCACCTTCTTTCGTTCTTTCTTTTCTTCTTTCTTTCTTTCTTTCACTAAAACAGATGTTAAACATCTCTATCGCACCTTCTTTCGTTCTTTCTTTCTTTCTTTCACTAAAACAGATGTTAAACATCTCTATCGCACCTTCTTTCTTTCTTTCATTTTTTCTTTCTTTCATTGAAACAGACGTTAAACATCTCTACCGCACCTTCTTTCTTTCTTTCTTTCTTTTCTTCTTTCTTTCTTTCTTTCTTTCACTAAAACAGATGTTAAACATCTCTATCACACCTTCTTTCGTTCCTTCTTTCTTTCTTTCACTAAAACAGACGTTAAACATCTCTATCACACCTTCTTTCGTTCTTTCTTTTCTTCTTTCTTTCTTTCTTTCACTAAAACAGACGTTAAACATCTCTATCGCACCTTCTTTCGTTCTTTCTTTTCTTCTTTCTTTCTTTCTTTCACTAAAACAGATGTTAAACATCTCTATCGCACCTTCTTTCGTTCTTTCTTTCTTTCTTTCACTAAAACAGACGTTAAACATCTCTATCGCACCTTCTTTCTTTCTTTCTTTCTTTTCTTCTTTCTTTCCTTCTTTCTTTCTTTCACTAAAACAGATGTTAAACCTCTCTATCGCACCTTCTTTTTTCCTTCTTGCTTCCTTCCTTTCTTTCTTTCTTTCTTTCTTTCTTCTTTCTTTCTTTCTTTCTTTCTTTCACTAAAACAGACGTTAAAAACTTCTATCACTTCTCTCTTTCGGAAGGTATGCTTGTTTTGAAAATTAGCATTACAAATTTTAGCTTTTACCTTGGCCTGAACACCTGGAACTGGTGAGAATTAGTTGAAGACTTCTGCTACATGACAGGCGGTTAATACGAGGTTTTGAATTCTAGATCTTAAATATGTTATCAATATTTATTCATGACTGTAAAAGAACACATCTTCGTATTTGGTCTTTCTTGAAGAATATTTCGTTCTGAATTCTTCGATTCGGTTTGAAATTTCCTTTTGCTATTTGCAGGCTGAACTGTTTTCTGTGCCAAATCAAAGTCAACAGACCGTGAGAGTTGTAATGGTTGAATGTCAAGAAATTTTCTTTGGCTTTGTAGGGTATCCGTATAATACATTAAGAATAAAATAATAAAAAAGAATTTTAATAAAATAAAAACTACACTAACAAGACGAAACATCAATCTGTAAACTACGCCATTGTTAATGAGATTAAAGGATCTTTATAATTCCAGGAAATAGATAAAGAATTTAATATATTGCATTTAAAACAGCAATATTTGAAATTCTTTTGAAGCGACATGTTTGAACATTTTATAGTCGGCAACGAAATAATGTCGGGATTTAACATACTAAAAACAGGACAGAGACTGCAAATAAGCTTCTTCTTCTTTTATGTACCTTGTCCCTTCAGGACGTAGGCGATCATGGCCTTCCACGTCTCCCTATCCGTGGTGGCTCTTAGCACGCTTTCTCCTGTAACGTCTCTCAGCCCCCGTTCTGTCATCCACCTGCTAAAGACTTTTAAATATGTTATCCGCTGCTTTCCTTTGTCTCTTTACTCCTCTATCTGGCCTGTTAGTATCAGGTTCTCCAAGCCCTTCTTCCTCATTGCATATCCCAGGAACTTTAGTTGTCTCTTCCTGATGCTCAATATTAATTTCCTTTTCATTTCCATCATTTTCAAAACCTCGTCATTGCTCACATGATCGGTCCATGATATCCGCAGCATCCTTCTGTAGAACCACATTTCAGCTGCTTCAAGTTTTCCCTTCATCTTTGTTGATATTGTCCAACATACGCTGCCATATTGAAGAACTGACATCACATAGCAATCCAGTACTCTCTTCTTTGTTTCAAATGAAAGTTTCCTGTGTCTTAATACTTTACTCAGCTTCTGGAACGCGTCTTTCGCCATGCCAATTCGCCTTTGGATCTCTGTGTCGCACTTTCCGTCTTCAGTTAGAACACTTCCCAGATATTTGACTTTTCATACCTGCTTGATTTTAACACCTCCCACCTGTATTTGGCATTTTGGACTGCTCTTTTTGCTGATGACCATGCATTCGGTTTTCTTGCAGTTTATTTGTAATCACTTCATGTCACTCTCTTCAGCCATCTTCTGTAGGAGGTCCTGCAGTTTTTTTCCGAGTCTGCAATCAACACTGTGTCGTCTGCGTATCTTATGTTGTTCAGATTGTGACCTCTACCAAGTAAATAAATGGTAGAATATGAACTGTTAGAATAGTAAAGAGGAGGGGCAATGCTTAGAGCCACAAACGATTAGAAGTTGAGGAGGGCCTTGATCACCCATATCCTGATTGTATATAGCCATGTGTTCTTCTTGCATCGAATCAAAATCCCAAATTTGGCTACTCTGAATCGTAAGATAAAAAAGTAATAAAACTATGATAGTATTTCATAAGAAAAGCTTTTAATTACTTTTACAAATAAGATTTGTTAAAGACACTACTGTCTTAAAAAGAAAACAAATTTTCGATAAATAATGCCATTCTTTAAGAATTATTTTCATTGTTTTAGAATTTTAATTAGAATATTTTTTTTTAAATCATATCGCCCCAAGAAAGGTATTTTACTGCAAGGGGTTACATAGAAGGAAAGTTATCAGAAAGAGTGACAGGTTATAGGAGGGTGTCAGGAAGTGGGTAAGAGAAGGATGAGAATACTGATGAGAGTAGAGTGGAAAGAGAAAGGAGCATGAGAGAGAGAGAGAGAGAGGGAGGATGCAAGTTAGTTAGATAGGAGATGACTATTGGCTTTACATTTAAATTCTTGGAGATTGTAGCTGTCGGGAAAGCGATTAAACAGAAGGGAATTCCACAGGCGGGAAGTGCGAGAAAAGAAGCTGCTGGAGTAGAGTTTGCGTTTACAATTTATTGGTTTCACAGTAAAAGGGTGGGACCTAGTTGCTAATCTTGTAGCTCAAGTAAATTTATATATAAGAGGCACCAGTGAGCTAAGTTCATCGGAGCAGAAACTGTGAAAGTATTTGTAGAAGAGACACAGGGAAGCCACATTGGGCCGGTGAGAAAGTGACTGTATCTGACCTGCCAAGTCGGGATCGATCACATTACAAATTCTTCGTTGGATTTTGTCAAGGACCCCTAGGTGGATAGCAGAAGCACCCGACCAGATATTTTATTGACCAATTTAGTAAGTTTTTTGTCTTTAAAAAGTCTGAAAATTTCACTCTTTTAAATGATATCATTAAGCAAAACTAGTTTTACACACCATAAAATGGAAAAGTTTAGCACAAATCATCAAACACCAATGTTTTTTACAAGAATTTTGAACTTTTTAGTAAGTGTATAAATGTTCCGATTGTTGTAGATACGGATGATCATACAGGATATTATCAAAACTTATAAATGGAACGTTGTCTCTCTCTGTATATGTGTGTGTGTGTCTGTGTGTGTGCCTGTGTGTGTGTCGGTTACCAATAGACTCCGAAACGGCTGAACCGATTTTCTTGAGAATTTACACAGTTTTACTATAAGCATTTGCGAGTGTTCTTAGCTAGGTTTTGTTTCGAGGTACCCCCGATAAATATCGAAAATCGATAATCGAAAAAATCGGGTTATAAAAGGAATGATCCGATTTTAATCAAATTTGATACACTCATAGACAAAGACATAAGAAACGATATTCAGAAATTTCAAGGTTGCAGTTCTTACAATAGTGCAGAAAATCGATAATATATATATATATATATATATATATATATATATATAAAATGCAAGATGTTTGTGTGTGTGTGTGTTTATCTGCCTGTATGTCTGTATTTTTTCAGCCCTTTTATTTTAGTTTTTGCTTCGGGTTTGGCTCTAAGTAGGTATAATTGTAGTTCTTAGTCTCAGCCATGATACCGTTTACTCAGAGGACTTATTTAGCCTTCAAAATTCAATTTACGACGAAAAAACTTATTTGATATCGATACCAGGAAATCAAAATTTGACTTACATTCATTCATTTTTCTTTCAGTCTACGGTTTCGCTTTAACTGGAAACAACTATTGCTTTTTAGTCTTTCGCGCCAACGTCCAAAGAGTCTGAGCTCCAGGACCATGGATTAGTTTTAAAGCTTTCATTCCACCCGAGAAACGCCGGGCTATGCTGCTAGTTAAAAATAAATACAATGTAAAGGGTGTTCGAAAGAAATTGACATCATTTTGTAGTCTGATAAAAAACCAAAGTTTCAATCAAATGATCTCAAATTAAAAAAAAATGTGCCCCGATGAACTTAGCTCACTGGTACCCCGTATGTATAGATTTACTCGAGCCATAAGATTAGCAACTAGGTCCCACCGTTTTACTGTGAAACAAATAAATTGTAAACGCTTCTTTTCTCGCACTTCCCGCCTATGGAATTCCCTTTCATTTACTTGTTCCCCGACAGCTACAATCTCCAAGAATTTAAATGCAAAGTTATTAGTCATCTCCTACCTCACTAATCTGCATCCTCTCTCTCTCTCATGCTCCTTTCTCCGTCCTCTCCACTCTCATCAGTTTTCTCATCCTTCTCTTACCCACTTCCTGACATCCCCTATAACCTGTCACTCTTTCTCAGTATTTCCTCCTGTGTAACCCACTGCAAAAAAAAAAAGATGGTAGCAAAATGCCATTTTTTAGGGCGATATGATTATAAAAAAGATAGATAGATAGATAGATAGATAGATAGATATGAACGGACTGAGATAGATAGATAGATAGATAGATAGATAGATAGATAGATAGATAGATAGATAGATAGATAGATAGATACAATCTCCAAGAATTTAAATGTAAAGTCAATAGTCATCTCCTATCTCACTAACCTGCATCCTCTCTCTCGGGATCCCTTCTCTGTCTACTCCACTCTCATCAATATTCTCATCCTTCTCTTACCCACTGCCTGACATCCCCTATAACCTGTCAGTTTTTTTCATAACTTTCCTCGTATGTAACCCCCTGCAAAACAGTCGCAGTAAAATGCCTTGCTGGAGGCGATATGATTATAAAAATAGATAGATAGATAGATAGATAGATAGATAGATAGATAGATAGATAGATAGATAGATAGATAGATCGACAGCTACAATCTCCAAGAATTTGAATGGAAAGTCAATAGTCATCTCCTTTCTCACTAACCTGCATCCTCTCTCTCAGGCTCTTTTCTCTGTCCATTCCACTCTCATCAATACTCTCATCATTCTTTTACCCACTTCTTGACACCCCCTATAATCTGTCACTCTTTCTCATAACTTTCCTTCTGTGTAACCCCCTGTAAAACAGTGGCAGTAAAATGCCTTGCTTGGGGCGATATGATTATAAAATAAGAAAATGGATCGGGCGTGCCACTGATAACAAAAATGAGCGACTGTTGACTTAACACGTTGTGATTTTTTTGTCTATAACGCTATGTAAAAGGAGAAGTCTAAATCCCCCTTTTCCAAAAAGACGGGTGAAACTTAAGCATAAAATCACTGAGGCACTGGAGAATGTTACGCAAAACATGCTACAGCGTATTTGGCAGGAGCTGGACTACCGATTTGTCGTCTGTCATATCACAGTATCTCATACTGAACATTTTCGAAATGGATTATAAAATTTACATCCATTTGAATATCTCGATGAATTCATCTTCTATTGTTCAGCATGAAGCCTATTTGGAACATCATCGAAAATGAGGACAAAACTGGAAGCGGCCAAAATGTGGTTCTACAGAAGGATGCTACGGATATCGTGGACTGAGCATACAAGCAACGACGAAGTGTTAGAAAGAATGGCAACAAAAAGGAAATTGATGCTGAGCATCAGGAAGAGACAACTGAAGTTCCTGGGACATGCAATGAGGAAGGAGAGCCTGGAGAACCTGATACTGACTGGTCAGATAGAAGGAAAGAGACAGAGGAAGGCAGCGGATAACATATTTGCAGGGTCTGATCAGGTGGATGACGGAACGGGGGTTGCGAGGTGTAACAGGAGCAAACATACTAAGAGCCACAAGGGATGGGGAGACGTGGATAGCCATGATCGCCTACGTCCTGAAGGGACAGGGAACATAGAAGAAGTGTAAGAGACAACTGAAGTTCCTGGGACATGCAATGAGGAAGGTGAGCCTGGAGAACCTGATACTGACTGGTCAGATAGAAGGAAAGAGACAGAGGAAGGCAGCGGATAACATATTTGCAGGGTCTGATCAGGTGGATGACGGAACGGGGGTTGCGAGGTGTAACAGGAGCAAACATACTAAGAGCCACAAGGGATAGGGAGACGTGGAGAGCCATGATCGCCTGGGATAATTCTGGGGATAACCCTGTATCTAAATATAAATTAAAGACACGTCGTCATAGATCATTCCATTTTAAATAAATCAGCAATGTTTAACTTTTAACGTCAACTTGAGATTTTTTCTCGTTAAAAAGTTGAATAATTTTACCACATTCAACATTATGAATAAAAATTGTATATTTTATAAAATGTTTCTTTGAAACTTAGCATAATCAAAACGAGTTCACGAATTTGAACGAACGAAAAATAGACCCAGATTGACATACAAATTTGCAAAAATTTTGTATGTTGCATTGAAGTTTATAATCGTGCTATGTCGGTTGCTAATCGACTTAACGCACCCAAAATGTTAGGAACTTGGTAATCTTCCACCGAAAGCTAACTCTTCAGTATTCGGCTAACTGCCGACTAATATTAACTGCCTAGTAGTTCTACTGAACTTAAAGAACTCCTATGAATTTCCCAAGAACTCCTAAGAACCTCTCTAGAACTTCCGGTTAACTCTTATTAATATAGGAGGGAGAGTTCATTATCTGAGGAATAGGTGTGTTTCTCCATAACACTATAATAGTCAGTTGTGCTTTATTTAATTTGTAACGTAGATAAATGTAGTTAGAAAGAAGAAAACGTTGATGAGATAGGGAGGGTGAAAGAGCACTGCCCGTCGACCTCAATCCAGCTAGATCCGTCCTCGTCGAGGGGTTTGGGAGCAGTGCACACCGGCCTGTCACTAACAGAGCTGCACTGTAAGCCGAATACCTGCAAATGGTCAAACTTCCTCGGTCAATCTTGTCGTCGATGCTGTGTCATGTGCATCTGATGATATTAGGCACAACATTTCTGTATGGTGATTAAATTAAATTAGTTTTATTTTAGAGGCTTTAAAATTTACAAGCCATTCCTTGTTCCAGTTAACAACTGATTAAAGGTTATTTTCGAGACCCTTTTATCAGTTTTATTATTTACTTTTCTAGTTATATGAACACAATGGCTTCCACGACCGCGTTTAAAGAAATTTAAATACATGGAAAGTGTTCTTAAAGAAGATGGAAAGTGCAACCCTGAGATCCGAAGGAGAATTGGCATGGCGAAAGATGATTTCTAGAAGCTGAGTAGAGTATTGAGAAACAAGAAAATTTCACTGGAAACACAGAAAAGATTATTAAGTATTGTTATGTGGTGTCGGTTCTTCAATATGGCAGTGAATATTGTACAATCTCCTCAACGATAAAGGAAAGACTTGAAGCAACTGAAATGTGGTTCTACAGAAGGATGCTGGGGATACCATAGGCCTAATACGTGAACAACGAGGAGGTTCTTGGGAGGATAGAAACAAAAATAAAACTTATACTTAGGAAAATACATCTGAAATTCCTGGGATATATAATGAGGAAGATGGGGTTTAAAAATCTGATTCTCACAGGTCAGATAGAGGATGGAAACGAAAAGGAAATTATACTTAACATGAGGAAAAGACAGGTGAAGTTCTTGGGACATGTAATGAGGAAGAAGGGCTTTAAAAATCTGATTCTCACAGGTCAGATAGAGGATAGAAACGAAAAGGAAATTATACTAAACATTAGGAAAAGACAGCTGAAGTTCCTGGGACATGTAATGAGGAAGAAGGGCTTTGAAAATCTGATTCTCACAGGTCAGATAGAGGATGGAAACGAAAAGGAAATTATACTTAACATGAGGAAAAGACAGCTGAAGTTCCTGGGACATGTAATGAGGAAGAAGGGCTTTGAAAATCTGATTCTCACAGGTCAGATAGAGGATGGAAACGAAAAGGAAATTATACTAAACATTAGGAAAAGACAGCTGAAGTTCCTGGGACATGTAATGAGGAAGAAGGGCTTTGAAAATCTGATTCTCACAGGTCAGATAGAGGATGGAAACGAAAAGGAAATTATACTTAACATGAGGAAAAGACAGCCGAAGTTCCTGGGACATGTAATGAGGAAGAAGGGCTTTGAAAATCTGATTCTCACAGGTCAGATAGAGGATGGAAACGAAAAGAAAATTATACTAAACATTAGGAAAAGACAGCTAAAGTTCCTGGGACATGTAATGAGGTAGAAGGGCTTTGAAAATCTGATTCTCACAGGTCAGATAGAGGATGGAAACGAAAAGAAAATTATACTAAACATTAGGAAAAGACAGCTAAAGTTCCTGGGACATGTAATGAGGTAGAAGGGCTTTAAAAATCTGATTCTCACAGGTCAGATAGAGGATGGAAACGAAAAGGAAATTATACTTAACATGAGGAAAAGACAGCCGAAGTTCCTGGGACATGTAATGAGGAAGAAGGGCTTTGAAAATCTGATTCTCACAGGTCAGATAGAGGATGGAAACGAAAAGGAAATTATACTTAACATGAGGAAAAGACAGCCGAAGTTCCTGGGACATGTAATGAGGAAGAAGGGCTTAGAGAATCTGATACTCACAGGTCAGTTAGAGGATGGAAACGAAAAGGCAACTTATATTTAACATCAGGAAAAAGATAGCTGAAATTCCTGGAATATGTAATGAGGAAGAAGGGCTTAGAGAATCTGATACTCACAGGTCAGTTAGAGGATGGAAACGAAAAGGCAACTTATATTTAACATCAGGAAAAAGATAGCTGAAATTCCTGGAATATGTAATGAGGAAGAAGAGCTTAGAGAATCTGATACTCACAGGTCAGTTAGAGGATGGAAACGAAAAGGCAACTTATATTTAACATCAGGAAAAAGATAGCTGAAATTCCTGGAATATGTAATGAGGAAGAAGTGCTTAGAGAATCTGATACTGACAGGTCAGTTAGAGGATGGAAACGAAAAGGCAACTTATATTTAACATCAGGAAAAAGATAGCTGAAATTCCTGGAATATGTAATGAGGAAGAAGGGCTTAGAGAATCTGATACTCACAGGTCAGATAGAGGATGGAAACGAAAAGGCAACTTATATTTAACATCAGGAAAAAG